>OZ010606.1:7905062-8516810 GCA_963932145.1 Acanthosepion lycidas | reverse complement strand
GTACATCCTGGGGGACGTTTGCCAAAACTAGAAAAAAAGAAAATTAATAAATATATAAAAACCAGTATATCACATAGAATATCATATTCAAGTTTTCTGCAAATTTGAAGAAATATAATGCTTTGATTTTTTTTAATACTAACTTTCACCCAATACACTGCTCAAGAGCCACTCAAAGCAGAAGGTTACAGTTAAAATGGTAAAGATGAAAGAGTTTATATGATATGAATGAAAGAGTAGGCAAGAAGAAGTGAGGATAAGGAGGATAGATAACAATTGGCTCATAACCGGAAGAGGTTAAGATTGTTAAAGTGCAGATAATGCACAATAAGTGTTGCACTAAGTAGAATTGATGTGCAGGGTTCAAATACCAAGCAAATTTGTAAAGGTCATTTTTTTTTTTTTTCCTCATAGAACAGTAGGCAGTTCCTATGACTGTTTTATCCAAATTTCTTTCATTACTTAAACCCCTGGCATGGTGCTTATTTTTCAAGTAATTTTCTCCAATGCACAATTATTTTCTTCCATGACTTGAGTAAATTCAGAGTCTGGTCAACATTAATAGCTCAGTTATGGAGATATTGAAAGTTCAAATCAGTTTCCCCACCCACAATGAGATGTTAAATCAATGAATCTGTCCTTTACAGGAGGAGAATAAATACAACAAAACCAAAAAAAAAAACACAGAAAAAACTAAATAATAACGTCAATGCTATATCATAGTAATTCAAATAATTAAGTCAAATCAATATCTAAACATAAATATATATTTATATCTTAATAAATAAATGACCTGAAGGTTGCATTTAAACATGAAACAGACTGTTGTCACTGGATGTTGACCTAAATTTTCACTTTTATATTACATATGCTCTATCCCTGATATTGAGTACTTTAACTCTTTTAATAATTTAATACTTTAATATAGCATACCTTGAAACTGTATTTTATCTTATCTAAATAAATATAAATTTGTATCAAAATATAAATATTTTTATATTTGTAAAGAAACTTTAGTTAATGGAATCACCTACAGTACAAATTCTGTGAAAATGGGTATTTTGTACCCCCTCTTAGCAAGTTCCAGTTATTATGAGAGTAACTGATGCGTACATACTATGCACACACCAAAGGTAGAAATGTCCATATAGCCAAGATGGAAATGTTGAAGAATCACGATTATCTTTCACACCAGAAAATATCCCAAAGTATAAAGCATTCAAACATCCCCAGAGGAAGCAATTTCTGATTGTACCAATTGGAGGAGTGCACACATAAAAAGTGTAAGAACTTTGAGAGGTCATGTATTGAACACATCTGTATTCCTAAATACTGCTCCAACATTCCTGTAGCCTTCACAAGGGGTGCTGTTCCTTGTCCTGCATTTGGAATGTTACATGGGTTTCAAGCTAGCCTCAAAGTCATTAGAGGCACAAACACAACAAAAGTGGAACATGCTATTAGGACTTCATATGTGAAAAACAATTGGAGTGTATGTGTGTGTGTGTATATATATATATATATATATATATATATATATGAGAGAGAAAGAGAGGAAATTTAAGCCATTCTCGCCTATCCAATAGCCATAAAAATACCATAATGAACCAAAAATAACTGACCTTGCTATCCATAATGCTCCAATGACTAGCATTGTCATAAAACTCATGACAAATGATTTCTCATCAAAATTTTTCAGAATGAATGAATGAACACAAAACTCATATGGAGCTTGAGGTCATAATATTAATTAAACAATACGAATATTCAATATTTCTGTACATTCATTCCTTAATGATAAGGCATTATCATTATTATTTTAAAAAATAAAAATTAAAAAAACATGGAAAAAAAAAAAGGAAATGACTGAATGGTTCTCAATGATAAATAATCAATTTTGCCAAATGAATGCAATGGAACTTCAGAATCATTTTCTACACGACTGAACCAGACATTTTATTAAATAAAGAAAATATTCTCATTTTATCTATTTCCAACCTAATTTCTGGACTTGTTTGTTGACTGATGAGGTGAAAAAAAGAAAAATTATTTTTCTTTCTGTAATTATCAGTTAAATTATTATTCTAGATTTAGTACGTGTTCATATCTTACGTTCTAAAATAATAGCCTTCTGATGAAAGTTTTTATTTAAGCATGACCAGAAAAGAAACAATGAAGCTTGTCACTTCCATCTCTACACACATTCAAAAAAAGAAAAAAAGACTTCATAAAAATTTTGAGTAGATATTAAAAAAAAAAAACGATTTTCCTAAGAAACAAACCATATAAAAAAAAAAAAACCAAACCCCAAAGAAACCATATAAAAAAAAAAACCCCAAAGAAACCATATAAAAAAAAAAACCCCAAAGAAACCATATAAAAAAAAAACCCCAAAGAAACCATATAAAAAAAAAAACCCCAAAGAAACCATATAAAAAAAAAACCCCAAAGAAACCATATAAAAAAAAACCCCAAAGAAACCATATAAAAAAAAAACCCCAAAGAAACCATATAAAAAAAAAACCCCAAAGAAACCATATAAAAAAAAAACCCCAAAGAAACCATATAAAAAAAAAAACCCCCAAAGAAACCATATAAAAAAAAAACCCCAAAGAAACCAATATAAAAAAAAAAACCCCAAAGAAACCATATAAAAAAAAAACCCCAAAGAAACCATATAAAAAAAAACCCCCAAAGAAACCATATAAAAAAAACCCCAAAGAAACCATATAAAAAAACCCAAAGAAACCATATATAAAAAAAAAAAAATAACCCAAAGAAACCATATAAAAAAAACCCCTAAGAAACCATATAAAAAAAACCCTAAGAAACCATATAAAAAAACCCTAAGAAACCATATAAAAAATTTTATAAAATGTCCAGACCAAATAAAGACGAATTAGATGTTCAACCATATGAAGTAAAACATTATTATTTCAATGTAAAAATTTCCTAAAAAGCATAGCCAACTTCACTACAATACTAACTTGGCCCTTTTACTAAGCTTAATGCTTAAGAAAGAAAAAATTAAAAAAAAAAAAAAAAAAACACACCAGACATCAAGTCCATTCCAGTTAAATAGTTTGGGCATGAAACTGTAATTCTTAATCATCAACAAAGCAGCCATTTCCATGTTGTTGGTGAACTGAAGTCATTCAGATATGGAGAATGAAGTTTTAACATTACGAATGTTTTATTGTAACTTTTGGCCACTGTGAATAACAAATGTATTGCAAGAAGCGTCAAGAGTTGAAGATTTTAAAATGTCAAAATAATTTTGAAATTTCAAAGATTGAATGAGGAATGATCACAAAATTCTGACAGTAATCACTTTTTTTAAAAGTACTAAATCAGGAGCTGAGATTAAATGTCCTGGAGAAGGATAAAATATTAGTTAGGGACAACTGATTAGGTTTTTGGGATTATTAAAAAAAAAAAAAAAAAATTTCATAAAAATTCTACTATTAGGTTGGTGCAAAAATAATGACGTAATAATGTCATTTTTTGACATTAAAAAATACGTCAAAAAACGACAATTACGTCATTATTTTTGCACCAACCTAATATATTCATTCTAGAGAGCAACCAACACATTTCTTTATATAATATATATATATATATATATATATATTAAATAGGATTCTTCCAACCAATAGATTTAATAAAGGGACCAAATAAAAACATCTTTCTAAGCTGGTGAAGAAAACTGAAGGATTTAAAAATTTAAATATTTGTATTATTTATCTGTAAATGTGAAAAAAAAAAAAAAAAAAAAAAAAAAAAAACATTGAATCAAATTGTAAGAACTAGCAGAAGAGGAAGAGGAGAACAGGGAGAAGAGTGAGGTGGGGGGAGAGTGAAGGAGGGTGAGAGGATAGATTGGGAGAAGGGGAGGAGAGATGAGGGGAGAGGGAGGATGGATGAGGGAGAGGAGGGAGGTGAGAGAGAGAGGAGGGAGGTGAGAGAGAGAGGAGGGAGGTGAGAGAGAGAGGAGGGAGGTGAGAGAGAGAGGAGGGAGGTGAGAGAGAGGAGGGAGGGAGGGAGGTGAGAGAGAGGAGGGAGGGGAGGGGGAGGTGAGAGAGAGGGGAGGGAGGGGGAGGTGAGAGAGAGGGGAGGGGGGGAGGTGAGAGAGAGGGGAGGGAGGGAGGTGAGAGAGAGGGGAGGGAGGGAGGTGAGAGAGAGGGGAGGGAGGGAGGAGAGAGAGGGGGGGAGGGAGGAGAGAGAGGGGAGGGAGGGAGGAGAGAGAGGGATGGAGGGAGGAGAGAGAGGGATGGAGAGAGAGGGATGGAGGGAGGAGAGAGAGGGATGGAGGGAGGAGAGAGAGGGAGGGAGGAGAGAGAGGGAGGGAGGAGAGAGAGGGAGGGAGGGAGGAGAGAGAGGGAGGGAGGGAGGAGAGAGAGGGAGGGAGGGAGGAGAGAGAATTGCTGGTGAAAGAGGAAGAAAGAAAGAATAGGGCAATGAAAGAAGAATGAAAGAAGAGAGAGGGCAAATGGAAAGAAAGCAAAAGAAAAATGTTCAGGTATAACAGCTAATTACTGTGCATTTCCTAATGAAATGCAATGTCATAAGAGACGTTTAACTTCACACACCCAAATGTACTTGTACTTGTTGGGTTTATCTTCAGATGAACCAACAATGTTCGCAAAAAGGTCAAAGCAAGCCTGGAACAACTCAAACAGAAGAATCTGAAATATTCAACCAAGAATATGGAACAAAATTAAGTACCCAAAAAACAAAAAGAAATTAAAAAAAAAAAGTCCTATAAAATGAACCTGAAACAATGATTAAAAACTAATACCAAAGTAACTGTAGGTTCATTGTACTGAAATGTTTATTCTAAATAAATGGTCAAAAGGGGAGGAGAAAGTCAGGAGCAAAGCAAAATGGTTTCCATCTTTTTCTAGAGACCATAAAGAAATAATTAAACCAGTTTCAACAAGAAGCTAGTCAGCAAAAAAAATAAACACACAAACCTTTCTTGAAGTAAACAAAGTTTTATATATATATATATATATATATATATATATATATATATATCTCTGAGAAAAAGCACACATCAATTATAAATTCTCAGTGAAGTGAATAAATTTAAAAAGCCAAATGGTAAAAGCATGTATTGTGAAACAATGTTATAAGGAGTACCTTGGAATTATTTAAAAAAGAAAAAAAAAACTCATGTCCCTTCAGGACATTGGCAATCATGGCTCTCCACAATTTCCTGTCCTTTGTAGCTCCGAGTAAATTTTATCTTTTCACTATCTCTTCTAAACCACTTACAAAAGCTCACAAGATAGGTTATGCACTGCTTTCCTTCAATCTATCCTTTGAGTATCAAATTTTCCAAGCCCCCTTTCCTCATATGCCATAGAAATGTCTACTATCTCTTTCTGATGTTAAGTATATATGTGTCCTTTTTGTTTCTATTTTCTCTATTATCTCTATTTGTTGCTCACATGTTCAGTTCATGGTATTCCCAAAATCCTTCTGTAGGACCACATTTCAGTTGCCTCAAGTCTTTTCTTCATCAATGAGCAGATTGTCCAGCATTCACTAACATACAGGAGGATTAATATTACCTAACTGTCCAGTACTCTTTTCTTTGTTTCTAACAAAATTTTCTTGTTTCTTAATATGTTAATTAGCATGTGGAAGGCATCTTTTGCTACTGAATTTTTCATTTCACAATCTAACTGGATATATGGCTGGAGCAACAGTTCAAAGAGTGAGATCAGCAAGCCATGTTCAAATTCCAACCCAGTCTGCGACATTCACTTTTGCAATTATGCACTTGATAAAAGACATTAATCCATTTACTCCCCAACTATGGGCTAAACAACAAGGTAGACTGGGCTCTCTAGCCTTGGGTTTCAGTTAGTCTCAGAAGACCTCTTAATTCAGACGATAGAGAAAGCAACAAGAAACTGCTCAATCTTTCCCAAGAAGTCATGTCAATTCATATAGATATTAAAGAAAAGAAAGCTGTGAGGAGCCATACCACCCTTGTATTAAAGAGATGTCACTTTAAATAATTTATAATGAGTTAGATATTCACTGGGTGCCCCCATACTCAGGTCCGTCTTGTGCCAAAATTAAGCTACAAATAGTAAATAATTATTATGTGACAGGTATTAAAATTTTAATTAAAATTCAAACCTCATATATATATATATATATATATATATATATATATATTATATATATATAATAAAAATGGATTAAATCCAACAAATATTTGAATATATTCTGTTTTTATGTTTTTTGGGGGGGTTTTATGGATACACTTATTTCAGTAAATGTTGTATTTTTAATTAAACAGTATTAATTACATTTACCAACCTGAATGTTCAAGAAATTTTATAGAAAATATGCAGCTTCCAACAGGGATTGAACCTGTATCCTATACAGAACTGTCATTAAGCCTGTAATTCAAGCATTGCTAAACTGGAAGTCCTCTTTCTAAATGATCATAACACGTCAGGCTTAATGACGTTTCCATAAATGATACAGGTTCAATTCCTGTTGGAGGACATATTTTCTACAAAATTTATCTGACATTCAGGCTGGTAAATGTAATTAGTACTGTTTAATTAAAAACAGAGCACTTACTCAAGTAAGTGTATCCATAAAATAAAATGTAAAAACAGAAAATATATACAAATAAATTGAATCAATCACCTTAAATACTGAAGTCAGGTTGTTGTTACTCAGAACTTAAAACAATTATTGCCATATCACACAAACATTATCTCAGAAATATGATTCTCTCGATTCAGCACTTACTTCCCCAAATCAGTATTAAACGATGTAACTAATTGGCTAAGAAATTTCAATGCCTAAAGTTAAACAATGTACAGTAATATTGGTTAGAATTCAGTATTATTTACAATGTCTTACTGTATCACTGTCTCTTTATACAGATTAACTTATAGAGGGGATGCTGAAAAATCCACAGCTCCCACCAAGAACAAATTTTATTTGGGCACCGTTTATCAGAACTTAAAATGATTACTTGATTAATTATTTTAGTGCATCATTTTAAAATTATTGCTACATAACAAATATTCAGTGCATTATTTGAACAAATTAGCTATAAATAATCAACAGAGGCTTTTTTATAGCCATCTACTGCTTACATTATTGCCAGCAAAAACTGTTTTTACATTTTTCTAACCTTTTACCAATTGAAGAGAATTCCTAAAACCATTTCACATGGTTCCATTGCAGACAAAAATGGTAGCAAATTTTTCTCAACTGAATTAGTCAATGTTACCTCATCCTCAGATGAACATTCACTAAAAATTATGGTATTTTAAAGAAAAAATTTTGATAGAAGCATTTCAGGATATTTTTTGACAGAAAAAGCAAGGTAGGCCGAGGAAAAATAATGTCAGCGCTAATAGTCAACAAAATTAGTATAATTTTGTATAAATAATTTGCATTTGTTTATAATGATCTTAAATTTGAATTCATAATAAATAATAAACTTGCATCATTCCAAACTTTTGACATTTGATTTAATACTCTCAACCCACTTTTATAAGGTCTGAAAAACTCATTTAAGTAACGCATTAATCACTTTACTGCTTTTGATAAATTATGAAATAAGTAGCAAAGTAATCATTCTAAGTAACACAGAAATAAATGCTGCATTATTTGTTGCATTTTAAAAATAAAATTGCCAACTAAGACTGTTTTTATATTTATATAAGTAGCGAAGTAATCATTCTAAGTAATGCAGTTAATCAAAATAAGTGTTGAGTAATTTGTTGCAAAAAAATATTTAAGTAATTTGAGCGTTATAGACTTGTTTGCAATTAGAACCTTGAATTTAAAAAAAAAAAAAAAAAAATCCCACCACCACCATTTTTAATCCACAAATTCCATCTGTTTCTACTCCCCCTTCACTTGTAACCATTCCAGTCATTCTCTCTGGCACCATGAATGGGAGGGGACCTGAAGAAAAGAAACTGGCACTATGATCGTCATTGGTATTTAGCAGCGAGTTAGAGAAAAAAAAAAAAAAAAAAAAAAAAAATCAAGTAAATGAATGAAATGATATTCAAGAAAATGGAACAAGAAGTTTTAACTGAACAAGAATTTCCATCAATGCAGTTCCAGGTCTCAAATGCAAACGACGGAAATTTCTAAAACAATGAATTAACTGTTCCATTATTGCAGAGGACAATGACATTAGCAGTTAAAAGAATCCAATAAGTGTTAAAAAATAAATAAGTAAAAAGTGTTGAGTTCAGTTAATAGAAAATAAGCAATAAAAAGATAAAAGATTTATATATAATTAAATAAAGAAGTAGGAAAATCTTTATGAATTTAAAAGGTTTTGGTCTGTAGTTAACTTCATCAGAGACTTTTGGAAATGAAATAATGTGGAATTGTTTCAATTTTTAAATTCTAAGTTGTCTTATCATTGCTTAAGTAGACATGTGTTCATTTTTTTTGTAGAATCAATTTTTCTGGAGCCAACATGTTTACCACATAGTATTTGTGTGGTTTTAATTCTTGAAATATCAGCATAAATTAAGTGTGTATTAAAATAACAAGATTGAGTGAGTATGTGTGTGTGTGTGTATATATATATATATATATATATATATATATATATTATAGGGAAATTAATGACAACATAGAAAAGATTTTTCATGTGATGAGTTTAGTCCTCTTTAGGACTTCAGACTAAAGTAATGTTTACATTAATGTAACTACACTTGCATATCAAAGAGGGGGGGATGCTGAAATTTCAAACTTAAACATTTTTTTTTTAATGTGTTTGGGTATATAGCCTTGCCAATTTCATTTAGTTACTTTTCCTTTACTTTCTTCTCTCTCTCTCTCTCTCTCTCTATTACATACACACCAAAGTTTTGTTAAATTCAACTGACAAGGCTTGCCTGTAATTTTGTAATGAACTTTTACACTTTTCATGCACATTAGGATCAAAACTGTGCATAAGATTTTCAAATATATAGCCCAAGTAGATATAACTCACAGTTCCAATAAAAAATAATATACATAAAAAAATGATGAGAGGGGGCATCTAATCAAACATGTATTCACTTAAATCTAATGTTTGAAATAATAATAAATTACATTATATATATATATATATATATATATATATATATATATATATATATATATCTCACAAGGGTTGGTTGGAAATTTCGTAGGCTAACCAAGATACATAGCAACTGGTAGACTAAAAGACATGCAATTGGTCAACCAGTTGTTGTATTCTGGTACAATTGTATGTCGTTCAGTGTATCAACTGGTATCTCTACTTAAATTTATATCTTGGTCAGCCTATGAACTTTCCAGTTGATCCTCATTGCACGCATGCACATGTTTTTATATATCAGGGATGTGATGTATAGGTAGGCAGTGCTTACCCTGAATAAAAGAGATCAGCTGCTACATTTTCTTTCTTATTATGCACATTATGCGCCTAATCCAACAAAATTATGAAGGTTACTTTGATTATTGTGCATAAAATGCAAGATATTTTATTTTTTTTTATAGATTTACTACTTAAAGGTCAAGCTACCTGCTGAATAATTACCATATATAAGAATAATTAGGAAAAAACAAAAATCCATAGTCAATAATAAATTTATTTTGATGAATATAAGCATATTCATCAAAATAAATTTATTACTATGGATTTTTAAGGTTTTTTTTTCCTAATGATCCTTATAATTTGTTCTGTATCATATTTTGAGTTCTCATATGGACTGAAAAGTCCTCTTTGGAATAATCCCTACTATTTACTATTTTGGTATTTTGTGTGTGCATGTGCATATATATATATTTGGGGGGGAAAATGTATGACAAAAAATATGTATGTATGCAGCTAAGAGAAGAGGGAAGTAATTCTCATAAAAATAATGTCAAGACCATCTAAAAATCAACATGTAACCACTATAAAACATAATTTAGAAATTTCCTTGAAAAATATTAGGATGAATACAAATACTTCTAACAAATGAAGTCAACAGGAGATTTATAGGAAATTAAAAGATAAACAGACAAAGAAAAAAACTTAAAACGTAAATTGAACAAAAAAGTTTTGTACATCAGCCCACGACTGGCCTAACATTTCACAGACACGAGCCACTGAGAATGAAGAATAAAAACAATAAGCTTACTTTTAAATCCAATGCCAGTCATGATCTGAAGGCTTTTAAAAGCAGTTCCCTAAACAAGGAGAGGTATGTCAAGTGAAGAGGTTATGCTGAAAAATGCATCAACTTCAGAAAAAGAACGAAAAAGAAAAGAGAAGCAAGGCCCCTGTACAAAGAGAAAGGAACAATTCAAGAACATAGCAAATGGTAGCAGGCAGGAGCCTTTCATAATACATGTAGCTCCCTTCTTTATTTTTTTGTTTCTTGCACATCCCCTTTCAACCTTGCAGCCCCCCCCCTCGACTCTGTGAACTACAACAAAAAGGGTATTACTAGTAGAAACGACAAGAACAGCTTCAGGTTACAATAGTTAAGCATCTATTCCCATACAATGCATAACAAATAATTGGATCATTTGTTCAAGCAATGTATCAGACATAAATCATGGTCATTTCAAGAAGCAAGATACTCTTGAATGCAGGGCTTAGTAGTTAAAGCAAAGGTCAAAAAACTGGGCAGCATGAAGAGCAAGAATGTTTATATTTAACAATAAAACCAAGAAATCCGACATGGGAGGGGGGATAGTACTGTTTGAGTATTTAGTGAGTCTTGCAAATTTATTAAATAAAAACACATTTTAAGTAGAATTTGAAAAAAAAAGGACAAACGAAAGTAGTCAGAATCCACTACATTGCACTTAAAAACCTAAATTCACTTTTTACTCCACCCACATCAGCGTTTTTTCAAGAAAACAATCCCAAGAGTAATAAATTAAAAAGAGTCTATAAAAGAACAGTACAAGAAAGAATAGTGATATTGCGATAAATGAACAAGGTGCAAAATCAGGGATTCGGACCCCCATTAACACTGACAGAACCTCTATGCTTTAGAGATACAAGAATAAAAAAAAAAAAAAAAAAAAAATCTGATGCTCGCTTAATTTGGCTCAGTCAAAAAAATAAGAGGAGGGTGTCTTTTTAGCAAGAAGTACAGGCACATAGCAGCTGCTGGAGTGATTCAATTCACTTCTAGGGAAGGGATACAGGGAATGTGGTGAGTCTGAGGATTGTGAGGGAGGGGGATGTCAGGAGAAAAAAATGGGAGCTGGGAGGAGGAGAATGAATTCAAGAATGACTCAGCAGCAGCAGCAGCTTCTCCAGAAATGGAAAGGGAACCAGTATAAGATACCAATGTAAAAACCCTTAATCCTTTTCTCTCTCTCTCTCACACACACACACACACACACAATTAATAAAGCTATCATAGTTCCTTAAAAGGTAAAACCAATTTTATCATTTTGTTCATTTTAAATGTGCTCAATATTTAAAGTAACAAAACAATTATGATCACAAGTCACATCTTTAACAAAAGAATTTTGCCCATATATCATAAATTACTTGTTAGGATTTATAGGTAGACTCTACAAGATTGGGTTTTAAAAGAGTCACAAAAAGACTATATCCAACATAATCTAATTATTTCAAAGATATATCTGCAGATATGAAGGGGGTGCTGAAAAATTCTTGGTCCAACTCACTTCCCAAAATATGACCAAAAAAAAAAAAAAAAAAAAAAAAAAAAAAAAATCAGAATTTTGAGGGAGCTTTTTGGATCAGACCAAGGACTTTTTGGCACAGCCTTGTACATCAAAATACAAACACATCATTAAGCTGAAGGAACAAGCTCCTCATTTAATTAGTTGGGTTATGAATTAGGATCCTAACAATGGCTACTTTAATTTTATTTAATTGCATCATATAATTTAATGAGGCTTCATAAAAAAATTTAAAAAAAAAGAAAGAAAGAGAGAGAGAGAGAGAGAAAAGAAAAAACAAATGTAAAAAATAAATGTATTATTTATCATTATTAAAAGTGCTCTACTCTTTATCAGGAGCTAAATATTAAAAAAGTAGTTTTAGGATATGCTGTATTTATGGGTTTAAAGTGCTCAATTACAGAGATAGAGTGTATGCAAATATAAAAGTGGAGACTGAGGTCAACACCAAGCAGCAACAGTCAGTTTCATGTTTGAACATAATCTTTAATCTGAACTCAAATGTCCACTTTTATATTTACCTATGCTTTATCCCAGATATTGAGCACTTTTACCCATAAAACTAATGTAAATATAGTATAGGATAAAACTAATGTAAATATAGTATAGGATAAAAATAATGTAAATATAGTATAGCATAAAACTAATGTAAATATAGTATAGGATAAAAATAATGTAAATATAGTATAGGATAAAAATAATGTAAATATAGTATAGGATAAAAATAATGTAAATATAGTATAGCATAAAACTAATGTAAATATAGTATAGCATAAAACTAATATAAATTTTTAAAAATGTTTCTGTGCATGTAATTTTATTTTTTTTTTTTTTTCATAAAAATACACATACATATAAATAACCTTTATATGGGTACTTCAACGTGTTGTAATTGTTAGGAAGCTTGTCTCCCTAAACCAATTACAACTGAGTAGTGAGTTCAATCCTCACTAGGTACAACTTACTTACAGCCTTGTGCCACATTTGTATACTAGAACAGTTTACCAAAATAATAATAAACATTAATTCATAAAAAAATTAAACGTACATTAAAAGTCCCATTTTATTGCTAGGATTTATTTTTAAAAAGCTTCTTTTTTTTTTTTGTATATAGTAAGGATTATGGCAATAAAGATGAGAACAACATTCTGAACAATGTAAATAATTACAATACCTAATTTCAGAAATATAGACAGATATAGTAAAGATCAGATTTGGTAATTTTTTTTTTTTTTTTTTTTAATATCTTCAATTATCCACACAATTTATTTTCAGTTATATATCATTGTATGCATGATAAAAAGTGCACAGACCAATATAATATTGCAGTTTAAGTATGTACAATTTACTTATATATAAAAGAAAGTTGTCTAAATGTTCAAGTCCATGTTGTCATAAAAATATTAAAAACTGATTAAAATAACTGAGAATGACTGCATATATTAACTCAAGTAAAACCAAATGTCATGTCCCTTAATTGTGATTACATTTAGTGTATATGTGTACACATGGGGCAGAAGTAGTATTAAGTAAGAATAAATCAATGTTTTTTGGTATAATAACTGTTAGAAGACAAGAGAGAGGTCAAGAAGTCAATTAGCAAAAGACACACCATCACAGTTACCAAACTCTAATAGTCATCACCTGGATTAAATTGCAACTGAACAAAATTCAATACACAGAAAAAGATTTCTAAATTAGTCATCTTTAAAATTTGGTTCATATTTTTGTTTTGAAAATGCAATTAAGTTTTAAAAGTAATCAACATTAGTACTGGCTGATCAAGTTTAAAAAAAAAAAAATTCAGATAACCAATTCACAATAACGATAAGGTAGAAGTTAAAACAAGGACAACCTAAATTGTTTTTTTTTGTGCATAAATGAATCAGTTTTATCACTCAATACACAAGGGGTAAATTTTTTTAATAGCCAAAAGAATATATTTACTGTATGTGTAAATGCCAATTTTACATTTGCTGTATTACTTCAAATATTATTATGGTGGATACTTCATATTTGAAATAAATATCCCAGTTTTATTTTTCCTATATGTGCATTACAGGGAAACCACCATTTGATCCAGTGTGATTTATCTGCTTGGTCACAGTGAACATTGCAACAAGCAAGTTTCTATTTTCCCTTTTTAAGGAAAGCACATTCCCTTCACTCACATTTTTTTTTCAAAACCTTTAGTTTCATGTCCAAAACAAAGCAATCTCCAAAGAACATAGATAGAAGTAATACACTCTGTTTTATAAATCAAAATGGGGCATCTATTTCCAATATGATGTATCCACAATAGTTTGAAATAATAAAACTGTTCGACTAAAAATAAATCCATTAATTCTATATTCACTGTATGCACAATTCCATTATTTCATGTGCAAATCCATAGTTTAATGACTTGATTTTGTTAATTATTAACAAATAGAATTGCTCTAAAATTATACAATTTAAAACAGTAAATTAAGAAAAAAAAAAAAAAAAAAAAAAAAAAAAAAAATCAATTCTAAACTAGCATCATGTGTCTTGGAAATCTATTAAAATACCAAAATTTATTAATTCTGAATATCTATTTCTCGCATTTTGCACTTTTTCTATTGCTACAGGCCATTTCTCGATTACCTTGCCAGTCTTAACAAAAAAAAAAAAAAAAAAAAAAAAATTACTTAAATTTGTTATTGAAACAAGAGGAGAGGAAGTGAGGAATGTCTTTATTCTTCCTTTCTCCAAGAACCCCCTTGCAATAATATCCCACAATGAGATAACCGGTTTTATATTATCTTCATAGCTACTTTTATTCTAAATTCTCTCCCACCACCTGAAGACACTAGACCACAAAAAAAATGCTATGCAAGATTAGAAGACTACACATCTTTCAGGAATGTATAATATGACCTCAGTGCACCTACCGCCCGGTTCACACTCCTCCCCAGCTTTTTGAACAGGAATACAGGTTTATCTGTGGTTTCCAGTTCAGGATTGGATTTCCGGTTCCTTCTAAAGTCTACTTTAACTCTATACTCCTAACCTCTCCACCTGAACTCTGAAATTTTGTTTACTATTTTTTTTTTTTCCCCTCTATTCAATATGAATAGATAGGTTTGCCTATCGTCCTGTTCACACTCCTCTCTGGTTTTTAAGAGGAGTAGAGGTTTATCCTTTGTTTATTGGGTTTCCGGTTCCTTCTCATTCTCTTTCATTCATTCCCAGCAGCCCTTTGCATCTTCATAGCATCATCGCCTTTCTTGAGGTGAATTGATTAAAAAAAAAAAAATCCTTCACTATGACTACAAAAAACAAATTAGCAACAGCATTTCATAGTGTGTGGAGAGTGGGGAATTTCCCCCTCCGCAATTCTCTCCAGAATACTCTTGATTTTTTTATGGCATATTCTAAATTTTTGTTTATTATTTTTGTAATGCTCAAATATTTAGTCATTTCTCTGTGTAAGTTTGTAATCTTATTAAGCCAATCATAGACATTATGCATCTAACACTTCTCAGATTTGCCCGACCAAATCTTTTCCATCGAGTATTATCTGTGTCATCCTATTTCATCAAACCTGACAGAAAACAGTGCAACTATTGAGAAAACACTTTAAATCCAAATAGCTCAAAAGATAGTACACCAACAGATGCAGCTTTGTTTCACACCATATCAACATTAAGTTGGCCTCATATCCAAGCATCTACTCTAGCAGTTCCCAACAAGTTCAAATGCAAAAAAATTTTTTAAATAATATATATATATATATATATATATATATATATATATATATATATATATATATATATTATTATTGAAATGTTATTTTTAGTGGATACATGTGTTCGAGTAGACACTCCATTTATTTATTAAACAGTATATTTATTTATTTTTGCCTACCTGCCTGAATGTTTGAGAAATCTTATTAAAGAAAAATATGTGCTCTCCAGATATTTTTAGTGAAAACTTGTATTTGAGTAAACGCTCCATTTATTTATTTTCGTATTCTGGCGTAAATATTTATGAAATCTTTTTAGAGAAAAATATGTGTTCTCCTGCTGGATTCAAACTTACATTCCCTAGGGGAAGGCATGATTCAGCTTTGCTTGACCATCGATGCACTCTGTAGCTGAAAGATCAAAGCACATCAGATTTACTGATGGTTTCCTCTCGGGGAACACAAGTTTGAATCCTACTGGAAAGCACATTTTCAAATATGAGTACCTACTAAAAATAATGTTGAAGTAATAAAAATCTATAGGATTAATAAATAAAAAATTCAATCCCTTTATATTTATATAATAATTTTACAAAACTTTAAAAAGGTTATTTTTAATTGTTACCCATATTCTCTCAGTTTATTTTAAACAGTATTATATTTCATTTACCAGCCTGAACATTCAAGAAATTTAATTAAAGAAAAATGCCCCCTCTGGCAAGAATTGAACCTGTGTCCCACTTTGCAGGTGTATACTGATCTCAGTAACCTACAGGCAATTTTGAGCTGAACCCTTTATTTCATCTAGGGTAGACTGTTCTCATTCTACTACCACGGGATATATATATATATATATATATATATATATATATATATATATATATATATATGGATATGGATATTTTCTAGTTCTTACTTAAAGTACACTTCAGTATACACTAGACAACTGAGGGACTGAACGCACAACCACTATATCACCAAAGCTTAAATCCAACAGGCCATCATCCCATAAGGAAATAAACTATTTTCAATTTAGTTAGCAAACTATTTCCTTGATAATGTATTTTTTGAGATTCCTTACAAATTTAAAGAATATATTCTTTCTTGAAAATTTTTTTACTTTGCTTTCAGTTACTCTTTCTGAGGGGTGTTTGTATGTCCGTAAATATACGTTGTAACAAGTTTCCCACCAATTCTAGAGATTGACAGATTCAGTCATTCATTTTCTACAGATTATCAACCTTTTGCAGGTTATTTAAAGGCAGAAAATACTTTTAGAGTGAGAATTTTTTTTAAATAATAATAGTTTTAGTGATTCAATTCTTACTAATTAACCCATAGCTGGAGAGAGAAGAGGTGGATTCATACTTTTCCCAAGGGTATTTGTATATAAGTGAATAAATATAACGAACCTACTATCCCCCAAGCAGTCACCCATCTAGGTACTGACCAGGCTAGATGTTGCTTAACATCAGTGTCCTACAGGAATCGGTTTTTCAATCTCATGTGGCATAAGCCATCTGACCCTAGAGGATTCACCATAAAAAGAATTTTTGAAATTTTTTTAAATCATTTGCTATAAAAATTTTTCTCACATTGCATGAACTTCCATTCATTTTTAGAATTTGTTTAAAAAAAAAAAAAAAAAAAAAGAGAGAGAGAGAGAAAAGTCATTCACAAATTTGAAATAGAAAATTTCTTGCATAGAGAAATTACAACAGCTTAAACAGTGCACATTCACTAAATCAAGCTTATTTCAAACCAAGCATGAAACTCAATGCATAACTCAGCCAATTAAACAAAAATATTTTTTTTCTTTGTACTTGTCCATGAGAAATCACTGCTATTCATATGTGTGTGGGAGGAGGTGGTACACACCTAATGTTACAATTGGCAACAATGTATCACTCGACTCGATTACACAACCAACCAACCTTTATCATATAATGATGCAAAACCCCCTTGGTACATTTTTGTATATAATGAACATCTTCACGAGCAAATTAAGCAAAAGAATTTAGAATAATTGGGTACAAAATTATTACACCCCTTAGACCTTTATCTGAAGACAACTTTGGATAGAGTAAGCTCAAAAGGAGAAGAAATCAAATTTGATTTCTTTTTCCAGGTTAAAAGTTTCGCTAATGATAAGTTTAAGTGCAAAAGAGATCAAGACTTCAAATACAGCGGCTTATGAACAAGGCATAGGTCAAGATTAGTAGCAAAAATAAATTAGCTATTTATACTCATCAAAGAAAAAAAATCTTCAGAGATCAAAACATTTCTGATGCTTTTTGATTTTGTATATTTTAGGTTCTCTCTCTTTTTTTTTTTTTTTTTTTTCCACAAAATTGATATTAAAATACCAAAGGAAATCAATGCATTTATTAAATTAGCTGCTTATTTTTCAGCATAATCTCCTTATAATTTTTAGTACACTAATTGCTCACTCAATACAAGACCCAAGAGCCCCTCAAGGCAGAGGTTTACTGAATGAAATTGTTGTATGGACATAAGAGAAGAAATGGAGAAGTAAGTGTAGATTACGAAGATATGTAGAAGAGAGAACATTTTACTGAATGTTCACCCAATACAAGGCCCAAGAGCTACTCAAAGTAGAGCATTACTGAATGAAGCTGTTTTATGGACATAAACAGGAGGACATAAGTACAGGTTATGTGGATATGTTGGAAAGAAAACAGTTGATGCTAGACTTGAAGGTTAATCTGGGAAACATCCGCTTGGGAATTTATTCCACAAAGGAGTGTTTCTTCGGAAGAAGCTGTCGGAGGAACTTTGGGAATACAAAGGAAATAGGAATTGTGTAGTCTTAGCTGATAGCCTAACAAATGGAATTCATCTGAACATTTGCCATATAAATACTGATCGAGTATCAAGAGGCTTGCAAATACAATGCTTCACTATTAATTGCAAAGATATAACATTATACACTGAAAAATTTAGATTAAAATTCAGGTAACAACTGTGTCAGGTTAGAGAATTATCTCTAACCTGAAACAGTTGTTACCTGAACCTGAGAAGATGACTGATTTTTAATCAATGTTAAAATACAACAAATAAATAACCAATATTTTTTTTTTCAAATGATTTCTTTAAACCAAGATTTTTTTGGGTTATTTAAAGCAGAAACATTTTTAGAGTGTAAGGATAATACATTTTTTTAATTAATCCTTTTTTAGATTATGAATTTGCCAGATACGAGTTCTATTTAACCCATATACGAGGGAGAAGAGATGGATCCATATGTTTCCTAAGGGTATTTGTGCATAGGTGAATGTAATAAACATCAAAAGGAAAAAAAACAGCTCTCAGATTTCTCATTCTGAGGTGCCATCCAATACACCAGCTGCACATCCAAACAAAGATCAAAAGCTTAAAGAATAACATCCTAAGTAAATCATAGACTTAAGACATTACAAAAAGATATCTATAATAAGAAAAGAGAAGAAAAGAGAAGAAAAGAGAAGAAAAGAGAAGAAAAGAGAAGAAAAGAGAAGAAAAGAGAAGAAAAGAGAAGAAAAGAGAAGAAAAGAGAAGAAAAGAGAAGAAAAGAGAAGACAAAAGAGAAGAAAAGAGAAGAAAGACAAAAGAGAAGAAAAGAGAAGAAAGACAAAAGAGAAGAAAAGAGAAGAAAGACAAAAGAGAAGAAAAGAGAAGAAAGACAAAAGAGAAGAAAAGAGAAGAAAGACAAAAGAGAAGAAAAGAGAAGAAAGACAAAAGAGAAGAAAAGAGAAGAAAGACAAAAGAGAAGAAAAGAGAAGAAAGACAAAAGAGAAGAAAAGAGAAGAAAGACAAAAGAGAAGAAAAGAGAAGAAAGACAAAAGAGAAGAAAAGAGAAGAAAGACAAAAGAGAAGAAAAGAGAAGAAAGACAAAAGAGAAGAAAAGAGAAGAAAGACAAAAGAGGAAAAGAAGAAAGACAAAAGAGGAAAAGAAGAAAGACAAAAGAGGAAAAGAAGAAAGACAAAAGAGGAAAAGAAGAAATAGAAAAGAGGAAAAGAAGAAATAGAAAAGAGATAAAAAAGAAATAGAAAAGAGATAAAAAAATAAAAATAAAAACAAAAACAAAAAAAACCCTCAAAACTCCAAGAACTAACAAATAAAAGAAAAGACATTATTTTTTTGAGGTTAAAAATGTGGCATAGAAAGAGTTCAGAAATTGTGAACATTATAAAAAGAGAGCATGTGTGTGTCACTCTAAAGCCAAACTGTGTGAGTTTCACCCCCACCCCTGTAGGCTGACTCATCCATTTGGTAATCACACAATGGAGACACATATTCAATTTACCATTCTTTGCTTGCACAAGATGGGATCAATATTTTATTGTTTCAATAAGCCTTAATAGCTTTTTATCAAAGCCTCACAGTTGCATCAGTGCCAATTGAAATGATATTTTGTTAATGTTCTCAGAACAGTTTAAAACCTGGTGAGTAATCAGACAATGAGTTCAGAAAATTTCAGGTTTCAAATGCAAAAAAAAAATCCTCTTCTTGCACTATAATCAAAGTTAACTTTTTCAAAATGACAGAACGCGCGCGCAAGAGAAAGAGCTAGCGAGAGTGAGCGACAGAACGCGCGCGCAAGAGAAAGAGCTAGCGAGAGTGAGCGACAGAACGCGCGCGCAAGAGAAAGAGCTAGCGAGAGTGAGCGACAGAACGCGCGCGCAAGAGAAAGAGCTAGCGAGAGTGAGCGACAGAACGCGCGCGCAAGAGAAAGAGCTAGCGAGAGTGAGCGACAGAACGCGCGCGCAAGAGAAAGAGCTAGCGAGAGTGAGCGACAGAACGCGCGCGCAAGAGAAAGAGCTAGCGAGAGTGAGCGACAGAACGAGCTAGCGAGAGTGAGCGACAGAACGAGCTAGCGAGAGTGAGCGACAGAACGAGCTAGCGAGAGTGAGCGACAGAACGAGTGAGCGACAGAACGAGCTAGCGAGAGTGAGCGACAGAACGAGTGAGCGACAGAACGAGCTAGCGAGAGTGAGCGACAGAACGAGCTAGCGAGAGTGAGCGACAGAACGAGCTAGCGAGAGTGAGCGACAGAACGAGCTAGCGAGAGTGAGCGACAGAACGAGCTAGCGAGAGTGAGCGACAGAACGAGCTAGCGAGAGTGAGCGACAGAACGCGCGCGCAAGAGAAAGAGCTAGCGAGAGTGAGCGACAGAAAGAGCTAGCGAGAGTGAGCGACAGAAAGAGCTAGCGAGAGTGAGCGACAGAAAGAGCTAGCGAGAGTGAGCGACAGAAAGAGCTAGCGAGAGTGAGCGACAGAAAGAGCTAGCGAGAGTGAGCGACAGAAAGAGCTAGCGAGAGTGAGCGACAGAAAGAGCTAGCGAGAGTGAGCGACAGAAAGAGCTAGCGAGAGTGAGCGACAGAAAGAGCTAGCGAGAGTGAGCGACAGAAAGAGCTAGCGAGAGTGAGCGACAGAAAGAGCTAGCGAGAGTGAGCGACAGAAAGAGCTAGCGAGAGTGAGCGACAGAAAGAGCTAGCGAGAGTGAGCGACAGAAAGAGCTAGCGAGAGTGAGCGACAGAAAGAGCTAGCGAGAGTGAGCGACAGAAAGAGCTAGCGAGAGTGAGCGACAGAAAGAGCTAGCGAGAGTGAGCGACAGAAAGAGCTAGCGAGAGTGAGCGACACAACGCGCGCGCAAGAGAAAGAGCTAGCGAGAGTGAGCGACACAACGCGCGCAAGAGAAAGAGCTAGCGAGAGTGAGCGACACAACGCGCGCGCAAGAGAAAGAGCTAGCGAGAGTGAGCGACACAACGCGCGCGCAAGAGAAAGAGCTAGCGATAGTGAGCGACACAACGCGCGCGCAAGAGAAAGAGCTAGCGAGAGTGAGCGACACAACGCGCGCGCAAGAGAAAGAGCTAGCGAGAGTGAGCGACACAACGCGCGCGCAAGAGAAAGAGCTAGCGAGAGTGAGCGACACAACGCGCGCGCAAGAGAAAGAGCTAGCGAGAGTGAGCGACAGAACGCGCGCGCAAGAGAAAGAGCTAGCGAGAGTGAGCGACAGAACGCGCGCGCAAGAGAAAGAGCTAGCGAGAGTGAGCGACAGAACGCGCGCGCAAGAGAAAGAGCTAGCGAGAGTGAGCGACAGAACGCGCGCGCAAGAGAAAGAGCTAGCGAGAGTGAGCGACAGAACGCGCGCGCAAGAGAAAGAGCTAGCGAGAGTGAGCGACAGAACGCGCGCGCAAGAGAAAGAGCTAGCGAGAGTGAGCGACAGAACGCGCGCGCAAGAGAAAGAGCTAGCGAGAGTGAGCGACAGAACGCGCGCGCAAGAGAAAGAGCTAGCGAGAGTGAGCGACAGAACGCGCGCGCAAGAGAGAGAGCTAGCGAGAGAGAACGACAGACAGAGAGAGAACAACAGAAAAGTATATATATCTATTTCCATCTACTAGTATGAATATTCGAGAAGTCTTATTAGAAAAATATGCACTCCCTGGGAGGATTTGAACCTGCATTCCACTAAGGGAAACCGTCATTAGATCTGAAACACTTTAACTACTTGGCTACACAAATAAATTAACCACTATGAAAATAAATAATTATTCTGTTTAATAAATAGACAGAGCATCTACTCAAATATGGGTATCCACTAAAAATAATCTTTAAACAGTAAGATAATCCTCAGAAATAACTAAGGACATGTTCCTGCTTCTTAATATTTTGCTGAAGTTCTGAAAGGCCTCTATGAGTTTTAAATTCTCCAGACTCTTTCCTCATTATATATATCCTAAAAATTTCAACAGTCTATTTCTGATTGTAAGTATAAATTTACTTGTAATTCTTATTTCCCTTAAAATTTTGCTGCTTACATGTTTTGTTCATTAACATTATTGATGCATAAATATCTCCATTTTGGATAGATAATAATTACTACATATACCCATGTCATGCAACTTTTGAAAATCTAATTTTGAAGGAGATCGCATCATACACAAGATATAAAATTAGCTGGTGTACTGCTGGTGCTGGCTACAGTGTTGACCAAACTAGATATCCATTTCTGTAGTCAGCTGTATTTAAAATAAAACATAATTTTGATAAAACTGATGTTTTCCTTAAATGTATCCGATAATAATGCATGCAATATTCACATATTAGTATCGTATTATAAAATACAAACACAGTGAATATGCATCTTTTCCACTGTTTACGTTTCTGAGATGTTTAGCTGTTTCTCATTTAGTTGTTTCTGGCTGTACACGTTTACGCAATGAGTATAGCGTTACTAACAGTACTTTTACTTTTTTTTTAACTAGATGGGATAAAGAGATTGAGAAAAAGAGGTTAGTCTATTGTAATTTGGTCTCTGCAAAAAGGAACTTGCATGATACACAAGATACATGATAAAATCATTTTTTATAAGTAAAAATTTGGAGGTTGCCTGTTATATGAGTATACAATCTTTGCAGTCAATTGGGGAAACTATGGTTTTTACTAACATTTTTTTTCTGCTAGAATAATAACTTTCCTTTTCATCACTTATCAGGATACAAATTTTAATTACAAACAGAACTATTATTTTTCTATTTTTTTTTTTTTTTTAATTCTTTACCAAAATACAAAAAGAACAAAATGATTTTTTTTTTTAATTAGTTTCAGATTATCATCATGTAGGGAATTGGTCGAGTTCAATTTCCAACAGAAATAGTTAATGATCACTTTACAGGAATGTCCTGATGAAAGGCATGAATCCATCTCTTCTTCCCTTATCTGCAGAAGAAAGGCAGCACAGCAGACTTGTTTCCTTATCATTGATAGAGTCATTCATTCATTTTCTATGGTTTATCAACACTTTGCAGATTATTTAAAGTTAGAAAATATTTATAGATTGTAATAATTTTTTTTTTTTTGAGATAATAATGGTTTAGTGATACAAGTATTACTAATTAACCCATAGCTGGAGGGAAGAAGAAGTGGATTCATATGTTTCCCCAAGAGTATTAGCACATAAGTAAATATAACAAACCCAACGAGAATTGAACTTTGACTCTCTGATTAACAATTCCAAGCCATTATCCATTACATCACCTGTACATACAAGCTTACAGCACTTGGTACTCCCCCATGGTCACCCATCTAGGTACTGATCAGGCTTGACATTGCTCAACTTAGGTTATTGTATGGGAAGCAGTGTTTCAACATGATGTGGGTGTAAGCATTTCTTTATCCTTGAAAAGGGGACGACTTGTCTAAGTGAATGAGAACTCTGAATTAAAAGCTGTGAAAAAGCCAACAGGAATCCATTATACTATATTTCCCCAAGAGTAGTCAAGGCCATACAGCTTGCAGATATTAAAGAAGAAGCTGTGAAGAGCCATATTTATTTCAACCACATTACTATATTAAGAAAGAAAAAGAGAAAAAAAAAAGATAGAAAGAGAAAAAAAAAAGATAGAAAGAGAAAAAAAAAAAGAAAGAAAGGAAATTAAATAAATCCAGCTATTTCAAATACTTGTCTAGAACAGAAGGCAAAAATATCAAACCAACTAATATTGGTAACTTGATTTTTGATAATTGTAAACATTAGTTATTAAAACATGAAAGTAAAAAAAGAAAACCAATGTTCTACAGACAAAGTTTAACCTTTGTGCCTGCAAAAAAAATAAATAAATAAAAAAAATGTATAAAAAAAAAAAAAAAATGTATAAAAAAAATGTATAAAAAAAAAAAAAAAATGTATAAAAAAAAAAAAAAAAAAAAAAAAAAATGTATAAAAAAAAAAAATGTATAAAAAAAAAAAAATGTATAAAAAAAAAAAAATGTATAAAAAAAAAAATGTATAAAAATGTATAAAAAAAAAAAATGTATAAAAAAAAAAAATGTATAAAAAAAAAAATGTATAAAAAAAAAAATGTATAAAAAAAAAAAAATGTATAAAAAAAAAAAACAAACTTATTCCCTTGACACCACTATTATTGTATACACTTTAAATTATAAAAAAAAAATAAAAAAAAAAAAAGTTCCTCAGCAATGTTTATCTATTTTAGAAAAGATATAATTTTGAAAAAGAATTTTTATTCAAAAATTTATAAAATTTACAAAATTATCAAGATATTTAAACGAAATACAATACAATATTTGCAGAAAAAAAACACACATTTTGTAATTATAAATAAAGAAAGCATCATGAATATGGAGATACACACTCAAAATATTGAGCCTCACCAAAAATCTAAAATTAAAAGTATGTTTGGTTCAGAAGAACTTATTTCAGTGAATTTATATGGCAGGAGCAAATAAAAAATGCCACAAAAATAATTTAATTCTTCATAGACATTTTTATAAATTTACAAATAAAAAGAAATTAAAAAATTCTTTTCATATTTATTTCTTTATAAAATACTAACTAATATTTCATAGTTGCTTCCCATATTTTTATAATCTTGTAGACATAAAAAATTTATGCAAATTTATATAAAAAATTCTTGTAATAAGCAATCTAATAAAGAAATAATGTTTAATATCTTTGTTCTCAATAATAAAGAATAAAGAAAATATACAAATCTACTTTCATGTTTGGGTTTTATTAAAATGAAAATTCTAATCATTATTTTTTAAAACAACTCCTCCTTGATCAGGAGTAGAGGTTTATCTAGGATTGGGTTTCCAGTTCATTGTAAAGTCTACTTCCCCTCTATACTTCTAACACCTCTACTTAAACTCTGAAATTTCATTTACTATTTTCTTTTTTTTTCTTCAATAAAAGTAGATGTCTGCCTATCATCTGGTTCACACTCCTCCTCAGATTTTTGAATAAAAGTAGAGATTTATCCCTTGTTTCCTGCTTAGGATTGGATTTCCAGTTCCTTCTGAAGTATTTTTCATTCTCTTTCACTCCCAGTAGCCCCTTGCATCTTAGTGGCAATATAGTCTTGTTTGGGATGAATTGATTGAAAAAAAATATTACTGAGGGAATTAAAAGTGTATACACTGATAGCGGTATCAAGGGAATAACCATCTTTTTGACAGTTTTATGGTGAGTATGAAGTTTAAATGATGCCATTCTGCTTATTGAAATTTTAATATTTGATCAATTGCACACCTGTGGCAGATAAACCATCATTATATCTGCAGTTTGTGCAATTAATGGGTTATAAATTAAAATTTAGTAATAAGAAACAAGACTCCATTATTACCATCATCGTTTATCGCTGGCTTTCAGCTATGCAGAAATTTCTTATGTAAAAGAAAGTTGATTCACAAGAAAAAAAACAAATCTCTTTCAGAGAAATTTAAAATATTTATAGACACAAACACAATTAAAAACTGCCCTGGTTTACTAAAAATTATATCCTTCTTCCATACAATGTCCTATTTGAGAACAAACTATCTTAAATATTTACCCAACTAGATTAACTTCAGTCCAAAATAAAAGCAAATATACTAATTTATAAGAATCCTAACAACTTCAGAAAAGTAATAAAATGATGAATGAGATGTTAAACAAGAGGACCATCATGGAAATATTAGAATAATGGAATGAAAGTTATGGAAAGGAAAACAAAAAAAACAAAAACAAATTTGAATTTGAAATACTACCAAGTAAAGAAAAAATTTTTAAATATTCACTTAAGAAAAAGGAGTGGGAGTGAAAGAAAGAAAAAGAAGTGAAAGAAAGAAAAAGACAAAAACTGAATTAATCTTGTTTGCTTACCAAACCTTAAGGTTTGCCTGGATTCCTAATATTTTGTCTATATGAAAGCCAGCAATCTTAACCCTTTCTAACTTCTCTACCCACTCAATTTCTACTGCCTACTCCATCTTACTGCTCTTCTGCATGCCTCACTTGCCAGATGAAAATTACTTGAAAAATATACTGTTGCCGCTTATACCTCCCTCAGTTGAAAGAGAATGCACTTAAAATACAGAGCAACAACCGCAGCAATAATAATAATAATAATGATACACACCTGGGCATGCATGTAAAATGAAAGAGTAAAGGTAATTTAACAAGACAAAAGCAATGAGCTGAAAGGCATATTGTGGCATTTCAGGTATTTTTCCCCTGGGAGGAGTTCTGCAAGGTTTTTTTTTTTTTTTTTTTTTTTTTTTACATTTTTGATGAGGAGGGGGTTGTGCAGAATGCATCCCAACTCATCCAATCAAAATTATGCCCATGGCACTTTCACATTCTCGTGTTTGTTAAAATTCTTCAGCATAGAGAAGACTGCACTTACCCTGGAAGCAGATAACGTGTTTTTATCAGTTCAACCAGAAAAAGACAACAAAACCAAAAAGATGAACATTGCTATCAGGACCGGTGCTGATCATTAAAACTTCCGCCACTGTGGACAGATGTATGCAACATTACAAAACATACACTGCCTGCTGTCGACTTATACACACATTTTCAAGAGCAAATGAAATACTGGTCCTGAGCTTTTAGAAACTAACTAGTGCTTAGTGTGATTTCCAAACTGGTATAGACATATTGTAGTTGTTCTGTGATGTGTTTTTATTAGATTGCATGTTGGAGGGGGTTGTTTAGTTTGTGCTGCAAAGTAAGCAACTGAAGCCAAAATGGTGGTGTCCATGAGAACTTATCATTCATTTATTTCTATTAAATGGCAATTTCCTATTTTATTCAAAACAGGCCAGTACAACCAGGCCACAATGCTATAACAAGGCAGTATTAAGGAATGATAGTTATATTATGGATTGGGGTGTTGTTTAACTTAGTCTGTACTGCAAAGTATTCAACTGAAACCAAAATGGTGGTGTCCATGAGAAAGCACTATCAATGGTGTTATTTCTAGTAAATGGGAATTTTCTATTTTTCCAAAAATGGGCCAGCACAGCTAGGCCACAATGCTATAATAATGCAGCAGTGAAAGTGTTAAAAGTATTGAGCCAGAGATGTTAACAAAGACACTTGTTTTTCATTGTACACTTGAAGAAGGCTGTAGAATGGTACAACCAAAATATTGTGACAATAGCAAAAGCAACAAATAAGTGGGATCAAAAGTCTGAACAACTCTTGGAATGTTTATAACTCATCTCACAATTACAGAATATTTTTTTTGCAGAGATTGTATACTTGAGGCAGGCTATAGAATGCATCAGCCAAAATATATTTAGTGTGTGAAAAGGTGTCAATTATTTCCAGTAAATGGCAATTTCCTATTTTTCCCCAAAGTGGGCCAGCAAAGCCAGGCAACAATGCTATAACAATGCAGCAACAAAAGTGTTAATAACAAAAAGGATTCATCTACATTGCTATCATTCAAATATTGGAATAGCCTAACTAAAAAAAGAAAAAAAAAATGCCATTTGTTAATTTATTTGTTGGTTGCTTGAATGTGATTTTTTTGAAGTCCCCTGCAGAAAGTCCGATTGGGACCAAAAAGGCAGCACTCATGAGAAATTGCCATCAGCATCTTCTTTATAGTCATATATTTCTAGTAAATGGTGACTTCTTATTTTTCCTCAAAGTAGGCCAGCAAAGGCAGGCAACAATGCAGCAGTGAAAGCAATATTTTTATAAAATAAATCAGAACTACAATTGCTTGGGGAATATTTTGAGCACTACCCATTTAAAAAAATAAAATAATTGCTTTAATGAATATGTTCTCCCAGTGATGACTGATGGAAATGTGACATGGGCACTCAGCAGCAGCAGCTACAGAGAACTCTTGCAGAAGCTCTATGTAAAATCATTCAATGTGAATCATGCTTGGCATCACCTTGTGCGACAGAAAGAGCAATATCTTGATCCGACAGCAGATTAGAGTGAAGGAAATAATCAAGACAATCAAAAAGGGGCAAACATAGATGGACTGCTGACCAGATCTCTCATCCCAAAGACAACAGGTGGGGACAATAAGGGCGGCAATAGAACGGACAGTCGTGGTAAAGAACTATGGAGTGCAGATAAAGGCAAGAAGAAGCGACAATCTGATCCCATACGGCCCAGGAAGTGGGGGAGGTCAACCAAGGAGGGGTTTCTCCAACAAGTGTGAGAACGATTTGGATTTAGACAAAAATATATGAACTAGTCGACTGAAGTGCCATGCCCCTTCAGACCATGGCTCTTTTTAGCAAGCTTTTTCTTTAATATTTGAAATTTATTATGACGGTTCTGTAGATACTGCTGTTTGTCTTATTACTTCCTCTAATGTTTAAAATTCAACACTGATGTTCTCCTAGACTGGCTTCCAACCAAAGCTAGAGGCTATACTGCCTTTATCCATAGCTAAGTAAATGCAAACTGTCTCAGAACTTGCTTGCCGATTCTGCACTGCTTAATTTTTTTGTCTACTTGCACCTCCAATTATTACAAAATCAAAAACAATCAACTTCACTGCATCTGCAACACAAAGCAATTTTTATAATTCAAATGATCAAAAACCTCATCAAAAGATTCTTTCTTGAAGGTGTCTCCTAAAATGCCGAACATACCAGTTATACAAGCTATTGTCAAGAATTCTTGAGGAAAAACTGAAGTTAGCTAAATATAGCATATCTACTCTCTTCCCTTCAGTATTCAAGACAGGCAACAACCTCTTCTACACCAGGAGGTCTCTGGAAAATTATAGCCAACCAAAGAGCCTTTAGTTAAAACCCCAGATATTAGTAATTCATATTAGTAATTGTTCTGAGGCTTTAAAAACAGAAACTCACCAAGCCTTAAGCCAGACAGTGTCACACAGACTGTCTGGAAACGAGACAAGTACTAATGGAGGCACACTAAATAAGAACTAGATTAATGCATTAAGTTGGGAATTTGGTGACATATTAATTGTGAGTTTCAATCCCTGGCTGAGCAGTACATACTTAGAGTTGGTCAAAACATAGTAAGTAATAACTAATTTTGTTTTTTTTTTTAATCATTTCCCTCCAAGAAAGGCAATAAGGCCACCAAGATGCAAGGGGATATTGAATGAGAGAGGATATGAGAAAAAGAAAAACACTATTAAAGAGAGAGAACAATAAAAGAACAGGAATTAAAACAGAAGATAATAACTGACATTGAATTAAAATTTTTGAAGATCAAAATTGACTGGAAAGCAAGAAGCAGGAAGATAGTTCCAAAAGCAAGAGAAGAAACTGTTAACAAAGAACTTACAATTACATCTAGCAATTTCAACTGTAAAGTGATGAGACCTATCTGCCAATCTAGTACTGTGTTTAATTAGTGAAGTTGACGTATCAAAAAGGAAAACTCATCAGAATAATTAACATGAAAATAGTTATATAAAAGGCACAGGGAAGCTATGTTATAGTGGTAGGAAAGTGACAGAAGCCAAGATGCCAGATCACGATAGATAGCATAAATACGATACAAATAAAAAACAGATAAGATATCCCTGAACAGTCAGCAGAAAAAGAACAATCTACACTCAAAGGTTAAATAAAGGATTCAATTCAAAATTTCCTGAATGTAACCCAGATCAATAAATACTTGATGGAGGCCAGAGGACACAATGACCAAAATATTGTGATAACAACAACAAAAATGGGGTAATCGCGTGCATATAAATAAGAAACTCACCAATATCAATTTTAATACACATTTTATTTTAATAGCGGCATATCAAATGGTGTCAGCCTATTTGTTCAATGTTCAAGAGCTCTTCAAAATGCTCATTTATTTTTCATTAAACCAAAAAGGAAATGGGACAATTTGGTGGGGAGGGATTAACTATCAGGTTGGCGCAAAAATAATGTCATTTTCTCACATAGTAACATATGTGAGAAAACGATATTATTTTTGCACCAACCTAATACAAAGATCATTCCAAGTAATTCCAAACATGTAATGCACAACCAATCAAATTCTTTTACCGTCAATTTTTTTTCTGCTTGAAATCATGCCCCCACCTGTCCTATCTGCATAACATTTAACATTTCACTAATTAATTCAATCTGCCAGCAAATTACTTTTTTTCTGCCTTAATTAGCTTATATGAATTTATGATAGATTGTTTCATTCATTTTCTATGGCTTAACCCTTTGCAGGTTATTTAAAGCCAGAAAATATTTTTATATTCTAGGAATTTTTTTTTTTTTTAAATAATTTACTAATACAAGTCCTACTAATTAACCCATAGCTGGGGGGAGAAGAAGTGGATTCATACCTTTCCCCAATGGTATTTGTGCATGTGAATATAACGAACCCAACTGGAATTGGAACTTGGCCCTCCAATTAACAATTCTGAGCCATTATATATTATTACACCACCTACACTTCCAAGCTTACCACACCTGATTCTCCCAGGTGGTCACCTATCTAGGTACTGACCAAACTTCACATTACTTAACTTACATACAGGAACCGGTTTTTCACCATAATATGGCTCTAAGCCTATTATATCACCTGCACATCCAAACTTAAAGCACCTGGTATTCCCAAGAGGTCGGCTGTCTAGGTACTGACCAGGTTCAACGCAGCTTAACTTCAGGAAAAAGTAGTTTCAACATGATATGGCCAGAAGTCATGAATCTCTGAACAAATAAGAACAAGTTCACATTCAAAACAGCAGCTTTCTGAAATTCAATCTTAAAAATAAAATCTGAACTTTGACCCATTAAATCTGTGCTACCAGTTTATTCAAATGGTCCAGCATCATCATCAAGAGACCGTCATATTTCAATATAAGGTTGTTAAGATGAGCAACTGTTGCGTTCTGTATCATTTCTGGGTCCCCACACTACTACATAAAATGGTATTAACAAAAAAGGACAATTTATTTTGCTTATTCATTTTTATTAGGAGAGAGTGGTGGCATCTTAGATTGTAAGAGATAGCAAGAGGAATAACATTATGGGAACGCATGTTGCATGGCTCAACATGCAAGGGTTGTCTTAGCCAGTCTTTAACCTGGGTGTGGGAAGCATAATGATGCTTCAAAATTCTTGCAGCTCTCTGTTGAATTTGCACCTTTTTAAACTTGTCCAAAACACAGACAAAGGCAATCCATCACTGTCAGAATACCAAGCCTACAAGGCACTCCAGCCAATCGCTGACCATTCTGTATCACAACTTTGTACTGGCCATTTGTTGATCTTCCATTATGATTTGTCCTGAAGTAGAACTTTACCCAAAATATCCAGAGATAAAATATCAGCAAATGGTCAACTCTTATTATTCTCAACAGCATTACAATAAGGAGAGTCAGATCTCAAATAGCAACAAGTCACTTAGTTGAAGAACTTAGTGAATGGCATAACCATTATTGAAAGACTATCAAATACTTTACTCCATTCCCAAATTTAGAAAAGGTAAATTTGTTTAGATCTGTGTATCCCAAATGGGACACATCCCCTTTTGGCAATTCGAGAAAGAATTAAAAGTAAAGTTTTTCTGAGTGAATCTGTACAAGTATGAGTGTGCATGTGAGTTAATACACACAGTGTATATACAGTATGTATACATAAAAATATTTGTGTGTGTATGTATATATAAGTAACACAATATTTTTATAAATATTGTAAAATTCTAAAATTAAATGATACTACTATTGCATATATGAAGTCTCAAGCTCTTATGGAAAGTTAAGTTAATAACCTTTTAGGCTTCCTCCATGTGAATAGAAGTTCACTTTTTGAATAAGAACTGTGTGTCACAGGGTAGGATGAGAATTTTAGAAATGTTTAGTTGGGGTATGGCAAAAAAAAAAAAAAAAAAAAGGTGGGGGGGGGACCACTGGTTTAGATCAAATCAGATATGCCATCTTGAGCAAATATTGGGTGTTTAATAGCTAGTTTATAACAAAATATGGTTTCACTATGCCTTGCCAGAGTTTTTCTTGCCCGAATTCATTTCTCATTTTTAAATCTACCATTCATATGTGCACTGAATATTGCTGCCATATCTCGTCTGGTGCTCTGGTTATATATCTAGAGATTTTTGACAAAATCCAGAAGAGTCTGCAAGGTTATTGGTCCTGACCTGGCATCTTGACTTAAGTCAATTTCCTACCACATATGACACAACTTCCCTCTGACTTTTCTATAAATATTTTCATGGCAGTTCTACTAATGTGCTCTACTCCTTGGTACCTCTACTGTGTGAAATTAAGCGCACTACTAGACTGGCTACTAAGTCTACTCATTTTACTTTTGTAATAGATAGATGTAACTACAAGTTCTATTTTAGTAGTTTATTTTCTTGCATTTCTCACCTCTTGAACACTATTTTGATTTCTTGCTTCTTTGCCACCTGTGTTCTTCAAAAGTTTAAATGCATCATCAATCGCCATCTTCTGTCTTCTTGAAACCTGAGCTTCTGTCCCTTTCTTCTCACTAAAGTCTTCTCATTCTCTTTCACTCCCAGTAACCATGTGCAACTTAGGGGCATTTTCACCTTGCCTTGCTTGGGGTGAAATGGTTAAAAAAAAAAAAAAAAAAAAAAAACACACACAACACACACATAACAACAACACCCCGTTGTATGGGTCTTTTACAGAAGAAAATGCAACTCCCCACCTTCTATACTTTAAAATGATGATTTTTTTAAAGTATGGAAGACAGAGAGTTACATTAGTTTCTGGTGGAGATGAATGAAAGAAAAGAAAAAAAGAGCTCATTTCTCTATACTTCAAGCAATTGTTTTATTATGGTTATTGTTTAAAAAGAAAAAAATTCTCTCCTGATTCATTGCAACATTGTTGCACAGGACAACTCCAAAATTAATAAAAGGCAATTTAATCAGAATTAAATTCTGGTACAAAATCTAAGTATTTCATTACATGTCAATCATCCATCGCTCTCTCCTAAAAATATTGTGAAAAAGAATTGTTTTTAATGAGTATTTAGAAAAGAAAAAAGTCCCACAGCATTCTTGATACTAAGAAAACAATCAAGGAAAAAAAAAATTTAAAAAAAAACATTAAAATTTTTTAAAGACCTAATCTTGAAAGATGATATGAGAATTAATATTCCAAAGATTGTCCAGAGAATTAAATTCCTCTCGTGTTCTTCATTTTGTTAACAAGCATGATTACAGAAACTATGGCAAGCAATGAACTTGTGCCTCTGACCAAAATTTTGATATGGTAACACCCGTCTTTTAGATTAAATTTCATAGATTTTTTTTTTTATAGGAAAATAATGGTCTAACTGACAGTGAACAGTAGTACTACATAAAATATGTTGTTATGGAGATTCCAATATTGCATTTAGACCTAATAAATTGCATAAGTGGCTTAATAAAATTGACCATACCTATGTTTATGATAAACCAAACATGGATCCTGCATTTCACTATCCAAGAATGACTTGAATGATGTTAAGAGAAACTGCTAAGTGGCACCTAAGAAATACACTCCATCTTAAGTGCACCATTGTTTGATAGCATTTCAGATTCATTCTTCAGCCTTTGCGAGGTGTAAAATCGCTATATTATGTGCATGAATACAGACAAAAGGAAAACTTATATTAGCCAATGCATTTCATCCTCAGTGGGACTTAATCAAGGTAAATGTCTTTATTCATATTGTCCTTTTACAGATATGCTCTATCTAAAATTTTTAAACACACACACATGTATTTGGTAGGGATAATTCCAAGGACATTAATCCAAAGAGAACTCAATGTAAGTTACAGAGCAATATAATAATAAATCGAGAAAAACCTTAAAAATCCATATTTTATTTTTCTTTCTTTTTATTAAATTTTCTTCTTTTCTCCCCCCACAACTCTTTCTTTTTTTTTATCCCAATATATATGACTGAAAGATTGTTTCCATTTCTAAAAAAAACTTTCAGTCTGAAGAGAATATAAAAATACTCATGAAATAACTGACATGAACTTTTAAGGTTTTTCTTGAGATATATATTATATATATATAAAAAAAAAAAAAAATTTATGTGCATGTTTAGTGTATATTTGAGCAGCAACTTCTTTTAAACATCTTTCATTAGATATGATGGACAAGGATAATTTTATTAATTTTTTTTTATTTATCTTTTCCAGCGTTCTTACTCACTCCCACCAAATGGAAAAATATGAGTAAAAAAATTGTCCATATCGGCCAATGTTCCAAACACTATCGGTCACTTCAATGATATGGACAGTTTTTGTAATCACTCACTCACACCAAAGAGAAAAATCTAAGAACACTGGAACCCCCCCCCCAAAAAAAAACTAAAGAATTAAAATGTTCCTTGTCTGTCATATTTAATGAGAGAGAGAGAGAACAGATTTCTTAAGATATCAAGAACACAACAAATTCAATTGTTAAGCTGACTTCAAATTCCGGCCAAATTTGTCACATTGACACAAATACCCTTAGGGAAGGTATGAATCCCTTTCTCTTCCCTTTATACATATATATACACACACACACACACACACACAATAGATTAAGTAGTAAGTCTGACTGGACTCTTGCCTAAAAGTGGAAACCAGTCTAGGAAAAGGAAAACTCAATTCAGAGCCAGCCTGAAGAGCAAATGGGATAAATTAAGTTATCTTGATCCAGACACACCACTGCAACTATGGCTGCAATACATGTAGTGACTCCATGACCCTAGTGAATTACAGAACACATAGACACAAAATGTTTTTTGATAAGCTAGTCAAAAAACAAAAATGTCTTATCCAGATTTATTGATAAACCCAAGAGGAGGACCATAACATTAATTAAGAGGGTAGTTCCAAAATAATATTAAGCTCAAGCCCCGGGGTCATCCTTTCAGACAGTACTTCACCATTAAGAGGGAGAGGAGGGGTCATTACCTAGTGCCAGAGGCATCCCCAAAATGAGAAGTGCCAAGGAGGGGGGAGCTTGAGAAATTCTTCCACGGTATTGCCATTGAACCCACTTTAAACCAATGTTTTCCGAATGCAGAAGCCACACTAAATATCCTCCACAACAGTCTATCAACAGCAACCATCGGCAATTCTGGTATAGTCATACATATCCATTGTTTGACATTGTCCAACCTGTTTTCGCATTGACATCTTCTCCTACATCCACAGTCAAGCTGCTTTGCGTGATGGTCTTGCACAGGCTGTCGTGTCTTATAACATGTCCAAATCACACCATTTTTCTCCGTTTGTCAGTTGTGAGAAGAGATTCCTGGTAGGCCCACAAAACTTTAAACCCTTTTCCACACAAACTCATTCATTTTATGTTCCCAATAGTAGATGCCAAGGAGTTTTCTTAAGCATTTTTTCTCAAAGGCTTGAATCCTCTATGTTTCTGCCAACAGTGTCCACATTTCACATCCATATAAGAAAATGGAAAGTACCAGCAATTTGCACAGTCTGTACTTTGTTTAAAAGCTGATTTTGCTCGTCCATATTCTTGCCAATTTGGCTATCGCTGCAGCAATGCATGTGCAGATCTCAAAGTTTGCAGGTAGCATCTTTAGACAAGTTTACTTTAGCTCTTAAGTATTTAAAACTGGACGCTTCCTCCACTGAATTCCCATTCATGGTAATGTTGACACAGGTGTTACTGTTTCTGCTATTCACCATAATTTTGGATTTCTTGGAGCTGACAACCATTCCATTTATAACTTTTACCAATTTTTGAGCATCTATTTTCTGCAGGCTTGCGCTTCCAAACAAACTTCAAAATTTTACTCATTCAAGAATAAATCCAAATAAAATTGATATATTTTGTATTAGATTGAATGGAAAATATATTCAAATCAAAATTCTTATTACAAATCACCACAAGCAAAATAAGCAATTTTTTTTTTTTTTTTTTTTTACTATATTCGATAAGTAAAAAATGTGTAAAAAGGTTACAAAAAAGCTACTCAATGAATAAGATTTGTTAGATCATTTAATAGATTATCTATATAATAAATGTGAATGTCAGTATGTTACACTTTTTCAACTTTACTCTTAGAGGCTGTAGCCCAACAACAAACCATTTTGGAATCAGGCAGACCGTGAGCAAAATAAAAACATTACAAACCAAATCCAGACCTGCAACCCTGAAATTTTGGATTCCCAAGTTTTTATTAATGTGATTCTTTTCAGCAATTTTTTTTAAGCGATTGTTTTGCGACCAATTTTTTTTGTACGATAATTTTTATAACTTGGAAATAAATTTGGAAATAATAAAAATTAATTGTAAAATTTAACAAAAGTCACCTATGAAATAAAAATAATTGTTCGTATGCAAAGTAAGGACCTACGTACATCAAAATGTCTTTAAATCAAGTGGGAGCAGAAAAATTATCGGCTATTAAGCTAGTAATTAATAAAAACAGAAAATGGATAAGTGTATATAACACCATCATACTACTGGGCACAAATTATAAATTTGCATTGTTTCTTGAAAATCACACTAAAACTACTGCATTGTATAACATATTACATCATAATCTAGCTAAATTGTTCAGTATAATTTCTCTTTGAAATAAATGAAGGTTTTATTTGATGGCACAATAATTTAGTAATAATGTGCTTATGCCATGCATCTTGTCTGTATACAATTTGTAAAGCTTCAGTAAATTATAAATTTTATAAGGCTTTCACTGATCACCAGAATAAAATTCCAACACTGCAATTTTTAACCTAAGCAATCTTTAAAACGGTAATGATTCGGAAAAAAAAAAAAACATTTTGTGTCCTTATTTATCACGTCAAACTGACTTTCCAATTGAGTGCAATATCACAATTCCAAAATAGACTTGCACTACTGATGCCGATGCCCATACCAATACATTTGCATTTCGGCACACACACACACACACACACACAGCCCACCTGAGGTATATACTGCAACTATTCTGAGTGGGTCATAGTTTTCCGTTTCTGGGAGAGTGTGCATAATATGGCAAGATCAGTAGTTGGATAAGGTATGCTCAAATCCACAATCATGATGACTTGTGACTTTGTGGTAACACAATCACCAAAGGCTTTTCCCTCTCAAAATATATGTTTACCTGAAATATTCTTTTCTATTCATGGTACCACATGCTATGATTGTCACTCCTATCACAAGTCTCATACTCAGAATACTAACAGTCCAACCACTCAGTAACATATTCATTATATATATATATATATATATATATATATAGTTTTAAGGAATGCTATACTTATAGGGTGAATGGGATAGCGTGTGTGGACACTGATATCCACACCAAGTGACAACAGTTTGTTTCATGTTTGGATGTAAGTTGACTGAAGATTGTGTTCAAGAATGAAACACTGTCACCCGTCTGTGTTGACCTCAGTGTCCGCTCTTATATTTATATCTACACATACTCTAGCACTTTTATCAATCACAATAGCAGACTTTAAATCTTAGGGGGCTGCAAAAGTGAGTATACACTAAGATGATATTTTTATGTGCTTGTAAAATCAATAAAATATGTTTTGTGTACACATTTTTATATACTATATACCTACTTTTGCACACCCTCTGTGTGAGTGAAAGAGAGAGTAAGGTAGAGACAGAGAGGGAAACACAAACAAACACACACTTTACTGAAATTGACCAACAAATTTGTTGCTTAATCATTTTTATTACAATTTTCCAGTTCACATAAGCTGTCGCACACCTGGCTCAAATCTATGAAAAGGCTGTACAATGTTTCTCAACAATCAATAGTCATTTTATCAGCAATGTTCCTGTTATTAGTTACAATACAAAAAAAAAAAAAAATAAATAAATAAATTAAACCTTATTGCTTGATTTCAATAAACTATGTTTGAATGGTTTCTTACTTCTGTGAATATTTTACAGACATTCTTGGTTTCAATTAAGTAGGAGCAAAGGAATCCTGACTGGGTATAAACAAGTAAAAGTGGGTTTCCTATCTACACTGGTGAGAAAAGAAGTAGGGGTTTTCTCAACCAACATGTACAGGAAGGCTAACATATTATTCTCCAACTATCATGAGAGGAGGAAAAAAAAATAAAAAAAATTAATAGACAAAACACACAGATGCATGCTGGGATTTCTTCCTAACCAATAAAATTGGCCACTTCTCAGTCTAATCTGATTCCGTTCTGTTCTTTATTGTTTTGGAGCCAGAACGTGGCAATCACTTGTCTCTAACCCTTTTTTGATCCTTTTTCTTTTCATGTTATTGTTTATTGCAAACTTTGTCAATTCTGTTTGTTGGGCATTTCTGCCAATTACATTTAACGTTGGCTAATTACTCTACATACATACATGAGGTTCTCTTGAAATGTTTTCAATCCAACCAAGATCTTAAAAAAAAAAAAAAAAAAAACATTTGTTTGATCAGATTCTAGATAATGTTAAAAACTTTAGCATGCCTTTGATTAGGCATCATATTAGTCATCCAAATCAAATTTTTTCCAGGTTAATGAACGAAGATAATAAAAAGAACCCATTATCAGATTTTCAAGCTAACAAGTCTCTGCTCCATATAAAAATTTTGATACAGCTATAGATTTTGGCAAATATATTTGCTATAGATCTATGAAAGTTATGTTCTCGAAAAGGTCTAGCATGAGCGTCCAAAAGAAGGACAGACAAGTCCTTGTTGTCTGTCTACATCCTGGAGGTGAAAAGAGATCAAGTGCCTCATATCCCCTACTGTGGTAGTAAGAAGACAGGCCATATTTGGACAGTTTTGTAACCAATCCAGAATCCCATAAAATATAGCGTTCAGCAGAGCCTTAAACCCTGCTACGTGTGTGTAATACAAAATTGACAAAAAACTTATATTTTCCAGAATTTGCAAAGTTTTGCTGAAATTTTAACTGAATGACATAAGATCATGAAAGAATCATGCAATCAATTAAATATTTGAAATGTAGACTACTATATTATTCCAAAGTAATTATAGAATAATGCTTAAAATATTAAACATTTTTGTTAACTTGAGAGAAGCGAAAGAAATTGATTTGCAAATTAATATTTTGTATGTCACATGCAGAATGACTTAAAGAATGTAGGTGAACACAAAACTTAAGATTTTGCAATCATGAGTCAAGAACATTCTTGAAATACAAAAGCTTTTGTTCTTGTCATCAATTATAAACGGTCATAAACTATATACAAGTTGGCAGGAAATCAACTTTCTAGAACTCAACCTGACTAATTTATATAAATATTTAGAATATATAAATTTAACCTATTGTATTTTAAGGATAAAAATAAATCAAGCCGAATCATTTATTTCAGGACTGGGCTCATTTTACCAATGATTTATCTCCCTTGAATTTCACCCGAATCTATTTCACATGGGAAGGCAAGGTACCTAGTTGATCCCGTGACTTGTCAAAGCTAAAGTGATAAAAACATTATCAAGAATTTCCTTAAAAAATAAAAATCAATTTTAAAATCATTTTTAGGTAAAAAGACTCGAAGCAACAAAGGGAAAAGTCTTATCGCTTCAATTGAAATCCTACTTACGAAACCGGCAAATGCTGAGTGTCATTTTCAAGATTAAAATTCAAATACCTTTTTGTTGCATTTGCTAGAAATTAAAGTTTTTAATTTTTTTTTTTTTTACTGATGAATTTCCAACCTCATTAAAAGGGCATCTAAAACTCGAAATAAAAGCTGATTTCAACGAGTAATTTGCAATTTGCTTACAATAATTATTCAAACTAGAGAACTAGCATTTCCTTTTTTTGAAGGGAATCGGAGTTTATTAAAAAAAAAAAAAAAAAAAAAAAAAAAAAGTCTCGTAATTAAAGAATGATAAAATAATAAGCAGAAATTTACTAATCAAAAAATAAATAAAACTTTTGAATTTAGAATTATTTGGAGATAAATTTTACTATCATATTTCAAACAAAAAAATGTGGGAGTTTTTAAAAATGGTCATTTTTTTTGTATAACTTGACAAAAATTCAACCATTTTTTTGTTTGTTTTTTCGTTTTTTTTTTTTAAATGGGAGAAAAAAAACATTTTAAATTGATTTTCAACTTTGGCTGAGACTATAATAGACATTAATGAAATGATTAATTCAGTAAGAAAACTATTTTTGTCTGTTCCTCATTAACCATAACATAGAAATTAGAGAACTTGATAAATTGTATAAGTGAAGCCAGGTGGATAAAGTTTTTGTTTTATTTTACCTACAAAGAATTTAGGAGTTATTCGTGGAATGATAAGAAAAATCCTAATTGTTCAACGACTTATTTTCCCCTCTTTTATTTTACTAATTACAGAGCAGAGATAGAAATTCATTAATAAGTGGAAAAGTGTTAAGTGTACAATCGCCTCTGAAAAAAAAAAAAAAAAAAAAAAAAAAAAGTTTCATATCAGTTTTTTTTAACAAAAATGAAGTGACTCAAATTATCGTACAAATTAAAGACAAATGTAACCTACCATTTAAAAATCCATTTTCAGTTTAACGTTTTTTTTAATTAGACAATTTCTTTTCTTCATCAAGGTAAATTAAAAATTGCTAGCTTACGTACAGACGAGAACTTTGATTTTTCATTAAAAAGTCCACATATGAAATCTATCAGGAAAGTGAAATGAAGTTCAGATGACATTTTTAGCAAAAAATCATTTTTAGCAAAACTCACTGAATAGTGAATATAGAGAATGAATAAGTGAGAAGAAAACTGAGTGACAGAATAAGCAAGAAAACGAAGAGAAGAAAGAAAATGAAATTCATGTGAAGAGGTTTCCTCCACATTCCTCAACTATTTTCCTTCCTTTATTGATGAAATGAAAACTTATGGGCATTGTAATGAGTAAAAGGTGTTTCTTCTTAATGTAAATAAATTATTTACATCAGAAACTAGTTATTTTTAAGTTAACTCATTAATGAATAATCGTTCCTTTAATTATGGAAAAAAAGTGAAAAGAAAGATTTATTCAGCTTACCTAATAGAAATTTATTAGTTCCCCAATTTTAGTTATTTACCAAAATGTAATTTTTTCACTCCATCCAGATCATTTTGAATTAAAATTTCAATTATCTTTTCTTTTCAGTTAAAAAAATAATTTTTAAAAATGGTGAGAGAAAAAAAAAGGAAATTAAAGAAATTTAACTGCATCAACGTTTAAAAAAAAACAAAAAAAAAAAAACACGAAAGTGAAGAATACAATTTCCAAAACCAAATCGTTTTCTTGAGAATAAAAGCTGATAAAACATCAAATTGGATACCGATAGAATTACGGAAATTTTAAAAAAAAAAAAAAAAAAAAAAAAAAAAATTTCTTAAATTTTGCAAGAATTTTTTTTTTTTTTTTTTTTTTAAATATTTTTCCTCCTTTCTCCCACAAATTCTCCTTTTTTTTGCAGGTAGACCAAAAAAATATATAAAGAAATAAGCTAAAATTCATGACTGAAATTAATTTTCTTTTCTTCAATGTCAGAAACTGTTTACGACATCAAAACATTTAAGACGAAAAAAAAATTTCTGATATAAAAAAAAGCAATGAATTCAAATTTTGATTTGAAAAAAAAAATTAAAAAAATATGCATAAAAAAATTTGCTGGATCAGTAATTTTTGGGTTTTAAATTTTCTTGATTATAAAACAGAAAAAATTTTTTGGGAACTAAAGAAAAAATAAAAATTAAATCCATTACATTATCTGATATTAAAAAAAAAAAAAAAAAAAAAAAAAAAATAAGGTTACAATTTTACCCCAAAAACAGCATAAAAATGTTTAAGACTTAAAAAAAAAAAAAAGGTTTCAAGAATTCTTGGCGAGAAACAAGCCACTATTTATTATTATTCCAAGCCAGGCCACATGGAGTTTTCGTCTCCATATCAACATAAAAAAAAAAAATAAAAGGACTTTTTTTTTTTAAATGAACTCAATCTTCGTGATTTTTATGATTTCTCCAAAGGAAAGGAAACATTAAATAAAATCAAACAAAATGAACCAAGAAAGAAGGAACAAGAAAAGCAGCAGAAATAAATTGTTTCCTTCCCACCTCCAGTTTGTGTCAACCATAGAAGCCAGGATGAGTCAGAGACACAATTTAAAATTATTATTCCATATATGAATGAAACTTAATAATTAAACAAGAGGCCACGTGTACAAGTCAATTATTTAATTATTTTTTTTTTAAATATTGTTTGAAATTAGATCTTTGAGTTTCAAAGATAAAACAACACTAAAAACTGGAGAAATTTTATACAATTTGTTTATTTTTCTACCCCAAACTTTAAAAGTAAAAAAATTAAACTATTAAAAAAAATAATTTAATTTTGTTTTGAATAATGATAAATAAATAGGAAACAATCAGAATTAAAAGTAAAACTAAGTCTTTAACTTTATTTTCCCTTGTGTAGGAAGCAGAGAAAAATTATGATTTTAGAGGGGGGGGGGACATCTCTTATTGATCAATCTCTAGTTTTAGGTTCAAGCTAAGTAATAGGTAGATGTTACTGTTCTATGTCAATAAAATTTCTAAGTAGTAACTGATGTTTTAAAGATTTTTTTTTATTATTAAACTACAAAATCTTCAATAATGATAAAGAAAAGAAAAATGGCTTTCATCAATTCAATCAATATTCAAAGTTTTAAAAAAGAAACTCATGCAACCGCTCAGGGATCTAAAAATTACAAAGGGAATATATTTTTCTAAATATATTTTTTTGTTGGAAACCAAATAAATAAATAAAAAAAAACTTTAAAAACAAGAAATTGTCATTTGTGGGTGGCTTTTTCTACCAACAAACTAAAAAACTAAACAGCATCTGAACTTGAAAACTAAATAACCATGATGCCCTTTCTAATGTCAAATTAACAAAATTTACTTTACATCCTTTTAGTTTTAGGAGTTTATCAAATTTTACTTTTATGATGTTTGCAAACATGCCATGGTTTGAAATTTAAAAAAAAAAAAAAAAAAAAAATTGAAAAAGAAATTTAAATTGTAAACAATTCAATGATCAAATAATTTAATTCTTAAAACTTTTTTTAATTTAAATTTAAAACAACAACATTGAAGAATTTGTAGATGCCAATTTAAAAAGAAATCTCAAGTGCAAACGATTTTTAAAAGCAAGGATGGGTTTTAAAAGTTTATAAATGACAATAACAAGTAAAAACTTAAGATTATTTAAAAAAAAAAAAAAAAAAAAGTAATTTAAAAAAAAAAAAAATGTACCTGTCTTGTGTACATTTTTTTTTCTGTTTACCTTTGAGTACCACAAGATAAGCATCAGATTTCCATTATAAAAGAATTGCCTGGAATGTTAAATATTTAAGAAAAAAGAAAAGTAACAGAAAGTACATTGTGTGTAATTAGGAAAGAAATATATAAATTAAGAAAATAAATGCGTGAAGAAATAAAACAATGAACAATTGAATAGTGAAGTAAAGAACTTAATAAAAAAAATAATTAAGAAAAGAGGAGGTGGGAGTCAAGAGGAAAAGGAAGCCAACCAAGAAAAACTGAAATACAGACCAGGAGCACTATATATATATATATTAAATTATTAATGTACCAAAGATCTAACCAAATTAAGAACAAGAAACCTTTAAAATTCACTTATATAAAAAAATAAATAATAATAAAAACTTTAAAAGATAATAAATTAAATGTAGGAAAAGTTGTGTGTCAATGTCAAGTGAACGATCAGAAAGAACCCTTCCCCCTTGAAGTTATTTTTCTTTTTACGAAACTACAAAGAAGGATTGTTTCAAAGTCCAAATATGTCATTTTGGAAATCTGCACAGGTATTATTTACATATTTAAAAGAGGGGGGGTAACATATATTTGCAGGGAATAAGTAGGTACTCTATATTTTTTTTTTTTTTTTTACATGGCAAAAAGAAAAGGCAAAGTTAGGAGCGGAGAGGCAATTTAGGTTGTCATGCCCGCACCTTACTACTACTACTACTAAAACGATTATTGTTACTACTACTATTACTACGAAACAAATAGCATCGTTAATATTACTTTTTTTAAAGTCGTTCATTCACATGGTTAGAGATCTTTTTACCTATATAAACATCTTTCCTCGCAAAGTCTACATACCTGCTGTGGTCCCGACTTAATTTTAAAACGGAGTAAACAAACCAAGCGATAAGTAATAAATCCGTAAGGTTTTCCTTTTCTTTTTTTTTTTCTTTGATTCTTTCTCTCTTTTTCCCCCGTATGCTAAGTTGGCGGTAGTGCCAGTGCGAGTAGGGGTGATAGGATTTATTGGACTGCTCTGCTCGGGCGAGTCCACTGTTTACCATAAAGGAGGGCAAATGCAACAGAGAGGAAATAGAGCTAGAAGCAGCCAGGCTTCTCTTTCTTTTTTCCTCTCTCTCTCTCTTTTATGCCTTTTCTTTCTTCCTTTCGCTCGCTCTCTCTCTCTCCTTTTTCCTGTTCTCTACTTTACAGTTAAGGAGACAATGTTTTCTTTCAGTTTCGACTTTTATTTTTGTTTTATGATTTTCTTACTCTTCTTAAGAGATTTTTTTTTGTTTTTAAGAGGGGGGGGTCTCTATTTTTTTATGTTTGTTTTCTTCCTCTTTTCAGCCTCAATTAAACCTTTGTTTCACTGCCCGACAAAAAACTTTTCTCTATTCTTTTCTCCTCCCCATAAGATAATTCTCAAAAAATAATAATTTTTTGGATCCGGCAAATGACTTGAAAATGACTCAAAAAAAAAAAAAAATAAATAAATAAATAAATAAAAAACTAAAAGAAGATTATCATCATTTGGCATAGAGACGTAACCGGCTCTTTTTTTTTTTTTTTTTATTTTTTTTTAATAAAAATCAATATATTTTTTTAATTGAATGCTAATGAGTTATTTTATTTCTTATTGAAATAGTTTTTTGTTTTTTTACAATGAACATTTAAAAATGATTTCTTATATCAAGAAAAATAAAATTTAAATAAGCAAAAATCCAACGCCGAAGCAAGCACTGCGACTATGGTCTCTAATTTTAAACAAAATTTATTAATTAAATTAAATAGAAATCTCAGTAGCTAAAAAATTAGAAAAAAAATTAAATCCATTATTTTTAAACTTTTTTTTTTATTTTACTTCGTTATTTTATCTCAGATCTTCCCTTAAAAAAAAACAACATTTAATTTGGCAGAAAGTGTGCAAAAGCAGTTTGTTTTGTTTTTTTTTATAATCGGAAAATCATGTGTGTGAGTTGATTTATTTTTTGATTTTGTTTTTTGTGGATACAGGTTTTCATACGCGAAAAAAAAGCAGTTTGAAAATTCCTAGAAATGGACATAAGGAAAATTGATGCATTTCGTAAATTTTATCGCCTACAGGAGAATAAGAATATTGAGTTAAAAAGAGTAGTTGGCATGTAGTTTCTGTTTAAATTTTCAATTAATCTTTTGACCCGTAGGCACTTTGCTTCCATCTTTGGGTAACGAAATTCACTTGATGTATTCAATTGTAAACTTTTTTTTATTTGTCTGGCTACGACCTGTTGCAAAGTTTCATTAATTTATCTGTTTTCAAGGTATAAAAAAAACAGACCTGTCAATCTAAAAATCATTCAAACTCTGGAGTTTTAGATCACTAACTTCAGGAAGATTTTACCAAAAACAACCCAGACTGCTAACTCTTAAACATAATTCTTCAAATTTACAGCAGCTATTTCCAATAGAAACAAGATTTGTAGTGAATGGTAAATAATAATAACTCTCTTCAAATTCTGAGGTCTGAGGAAAAAGAAGGAAAGAAATTTGTGAGTCTGTGAAATTTTTTTTGACCAATGAAAATCTTGCCTTCACAGAATTTAACTAGTGAGCTAAGAAAGAAAGTAGCAAGCATACATGAAATTCTTTTGGATATAAAATGAGGAGAAAAATTAAATTAAAGAGAATATTAAAGTCATGTGAAAGGTTTTGTTTTAGAGCTTGAAGTACTTGTCAGTGTAAAATTATCAGCCTCTAACCAGCACGTGTCACTTCAAAGAATTTTCTTGCAACAATTGAAAAAAACTAAGTATTTCAAATTATCGTTTTTCATCTTCTTCTGAACCTATACAAACCATATACAGGGGGTCCTCAACTTACATCAGAGATCCATTCCTATAGCACAATTTAACCTGATTTTCAACATAGTTCAGAACTCACTTATATAAGCACCCACAAGTCTGCCTTATACATGGGAGCCATAATAAAGGGCAAAAAGTTCCTCAATAAACACACACAAGAGATAGCAAATGCAGCACAATCCAATATGACAGTAAAGAAACAACAGTCTCCCTCATATGATGACATATTATATTATGGGAGATGGCACTGTAACCATAAAATGTCATACATTGGGTCTGACGTAACCTGAAGACTTTCTGTAACCCTTTGGTGATCAACAAACTCTCTTACCTTTGTCTTAAATAGTTTTGAATATTATTTTTTGTTAGATCATTTAATCTGTTGTATGAACATTTCCTCTTCATGAAAATACATTTAAACTATGGATTTTAAGAATTTTGATTTATTTTTCTGAAATGAGCTACTGACACTACTTCACACATGTAAATTTGTGAATAAATTACTTATCTTGTTTTGTTAAAAAATTACTCATGTTTTTCCTCATCATTATTTTTCTTCATTCATTTTCTTAGTATGGGTAAATCAATTGTTCATTTTAACTGCTAATATACATTAATGCATTTCAGGAAACCCAATTTCAGTAAATCTGTTATCCCAATCTCTGGATATATATATATATATATATATATATATATATATATATATATATATATTTTCTTATGTTTCCATAAGTGTTTGTTTTGTTTTTTCTGGATAGTGTGTAAAAATCATTTAAATGTTTTCCATATACGAGCACTTTCTGTTATTCATCAAGAATAATTTTTATTTTTAACTGAATGTATGGATTTAAATAAAAAATTTATGTAAGTATCTAAAATAATAGGAATGTTTTTTTTATTTTCTAAACATGGTCAGCATATTGTGGCTGTATATAGGGATATATATGTATGTGTGAATTTGGATCAAATATGTATTGGAAACCGACAGAATAACAGGATAAAGAACAAAAAAACATTTATAATTCTAACATTTCGTTTTTATTAAAGCAACACCAGAGAATCAAATATGGAGGAGTAAAAGAAAATTCTGTTTTTTTTTCATTTTTGTGTTTATTATTGGTTGAACATGCATCTGTTTTGTCAAGCCGCATTTGTGTGTATGATTCATGTGTATGTATATCATAATTCTATTTTCTATGTGGGATTATAATAATGAGTACATGTGTATGTGTGCATCTAATAAGCATTTTTATCCATGTTTGCATATACATTATATACATGTGTTGTACGAATTAGATGCTTTTTTCTCAACATCAGGCTTCAAACTTATTGATTATGTTATGTATGTGTTTATTATTGACCAGTGAATTAAATGCATTGATATTGAAGGAGATTATGTTGAAAAATATTTCTTGCATAAAATACTTTTTTTCATCAATGGTTCATTAGATATATTAATGAACGTCTGTGATTAGTTTTCACCACTGCATTAAGTGCATTGAGAGAATTAGAGATTATATTTAAATATGTGTTGTGTGAAATAATGCTTTTTTTATCATCATTAGGCTACAGACCTATTGATGAACCTCTTTGCATTTGAATATTGATAACTTTCAAAAAGGTTTATACATAAATTTATGTTATAATATATCTATCCATATTTGATATTCAGATATAAATTTACTTAATGATATAAAAAATAAAAAAAGATGAAACAGTTTCAGTGAAATGAACAGAGCAGAAATAAATGTTTTCAAAAAAGTAAAATGCAAAGTATTTTCTTTTACTCAAGCAATAGGTAGGGACTTCCTCCTGAAGTAGAGAACTAAAGCTGATAAGAAGCATTGTTATGAAGGAGGGAGAACCGAAATAACAAATTGTTTCTTTCCTTATTTAGTATTACCGACCTAACAACCCAGTACTTTTGCCTGCACTAGTTACTGATGCATTTCACTGCAAAGAGTCAATTTCAGTTTTTACTCAAAAAGAAACTGTTTCAAAACTACACCATAAAAATGACAGCTGATTTTAAGCCATTAATTTAATCATCTTTAAATGTAATTTTCCCCAATTATACTAATGTATAGTAATTATTGAGGGATCAGTTTATTACTTAAAATTATAAAACAAACCCCTCACTTTATGCCCATTAGACTATAATACAAGTTAACCCTTACCATCAAAAATGACAGGATATCTTAAGGTTCACACACATCTTAAAAATGTAATTTTTCCAATTATATTAATGTATATTAATTATTAAGGAATCAGCTTATTACATAATTGTTATATTCCATGCTAATATATACTTGAAAAACACGGTGGATAAAATAAGTAAAGGTTTATTGTAAAAAAAAAAACAGTACAATAAGAATAAAGGTAACAGTTATGCACAAGGTTGTCACAATCTAGTAGTGAGTGCTACTATTGGAAATTTGGTAGTTCTGGCATAAGTCTGAGTTATACTCAACAGATCCCAGGTAGTATATTTACTAACCTCCCCATGTGATCAGATGTGGCACAAGGCCGGGTTTAATGTGGAGCATCCAAGCCCGTAGGCTCAGCCAAAAATTCCCATAGAACCCATATAAAACGGGGTCAGGTAGCTGTTCCCAACACAAGACTCTGCCCTTTGGCATAGCCATGTCTGGGTTCCTCTCTGCCATCAGACAGAGAGTTCAACCGTATAGCTGAAAAGATTTCAGCTAGAGTATTTAGCTACTGCCCCACATAGTTGCATATGGCACAAGGCCGAATTTAATATGGGGTATCCAAGCCCATAGGCTCGGGCAAAAATTCCCCATAGACCCTGTAAAAAACAGGGTTGGGTATGAGTCTACCACCCCAGACAAGGCTATGCCGAAGGGCAGAGTCTCGTCTGGGTTCCTCTCTGCTCAGAGGCAGAGAGTTTAACCAGCCAGCTGAAAAGATTTCAGCTAGTATATTTAACAGCACCCCCCCACACACACACACACGAGTCATATCTGGCACAAGGCCGAGTTTATTGTGGGTTCTCCAAACCTGTAGGCTTGGCTAAAAATATTCCCTTTGAACCCTTATAAATGGGTTCAGGGTCGGTCTACCTCCCTGAATGTGACTCTGCCCTTCCACAGAGCCTCATCTGGGTTCCTCTCTGCCCAAAGGCAGAGAGTTCAACCGAACAGCTGAAAAGATTTTAGCTGGAATATTCAGCCACTCCCCCACGAAGGTTGCATGTGGCACAAGGCCAGGTTTAACATGGGTTCTCCAAACCCATAGACTCAGCCAAAAAACGCCTATAGAACCCGCATAACCTCATCCGGGTTCTTCTCTGCTCAAAGGCAGAGAGTTCAACCTGCCAGGTGAAAAGATTTCGGTTGGACTCTGTAGTCCAATTGACTTAGAGACTTATAGATAGTTACTACCTATAGTGTAGTCACTCATGGGGGTGACAGGTTATTCCATTACATCAATAATAACAGTAGAAAACAAATTCCTCACTTTATGCTGAGTACAATATTACTAAAAGTTAATCCATGCCATCAGAAATGAAAGCATATTTTGTTAAGTCATCAGGTTTATACATCTGAGTAGATGGAGCTCAACAGCCCAGGAAGGCAGTACATCTAAAGGAAAGAAAACCCTGATTTTAAACCCCAGCTGCCTTACAGTCATATCCAAACCCGGAAAAGGCTATGGAAGTAAATCCAGACAGAAAAACCACAGTTGAGCCCTGGAGGCCATTGGCTGTCAACATTGACAACTTTCTGGCAACTCTTGCAGCCAATCTGGCCCCAAATATAATGCTCTGTATTCTTTTAAATCTTGTCGGTACAGGGAAAAAGGAGGCTATGTAGTCTGGGCAGCACATGGCCTCTCAAAAGACTGAATTTTGACGAAACAGGGTGCTACCTTTATCTTCCGAGAATAATGGATGTCTATCGACATATGAGATTCTGACTGTAATTTTTCCAATTATAATAAACTCTACACTTATCAGGTTCAGTTCATTATTTAATAAAGGATAGAAAACCAGTCGCCATCAATTTGAATCTTATATTAATCCTAGTTTAGCTATGTCATGACAACATATTTTGTCTGAAGGGGGTATCAGTTTATTACTTATCAACAATAGAAAACTGATCCCCACTTTATGTCCAGTAGAATCTCTTATTAATACTAGTTTTCCCATGATGTCAAACTGTTAAGTCTGTAGGTTTTCATACATGAATCTGAAATATAGTTTTTACATTTATTATATTAATATGTAGTAATTCTGGGTTGGGGATCAGTTTATTACATAACAGCAATAAAAAACTGATCCCCCACTTTACGCCCAGTAGAATATTATATTAATATTAGCTTATTTATGTCATCAAAAAATGATGGTATATTATATTAATTCCTTACATGTGAACTTTGACATTATTTATATTATTTTTTATTATATTTACTCCAATTATTATATTAATATATAGAAATTCTAAAAGGGGGATCAGTTTGTTACTTAATAATAATAGAAATCTGGTCCCCCACTTTATGTCAACTATAATCCAATATTAATATTAGTTTAACTATGTTATCAAACATTATGGCAGATTATTATTATTAGGTTTTTATATGTGAGACTTTAAATTTTTTTTCAGTTATTGTTATTATACTCTGATCTTTCATGGAGTTGGTCTTCACATCTCCTATCTTCATAATCATCTTTGAACAGTCTGCCATTGTCATAGTAAAAACACATCTTCCTGTCAAGGGAGATAACTCAGATAGAGCAAAAGGTTAAAGATCACAATCAATGTATCTAATACATAAAGTTCAAAGTTTGTGTGTAGGCATTTGCTCAAATCCTGAAAATTATATATATATATAAAGAATTAATGGATTTATTTTTAAACTAACATTTTTATTACTTCAAACATTATTATTATATTTATATTTTTTATTTATATTATTTTAAATATGAGTGTTCACTTTAACATTATTTGAAGTATTTTTATATATATATATATATATATATATATATATATATATATAGGGAGAGAGAGAGAGAGACTGAGATAAAAACTTGGTTGTCTACCCCTGTGTGTATGTCAGTATTATATAAAACTGTGACATCAGATAAATGCAGTTTTGTGTTTACATGTACACCTATCTATATACAAAATGTGACACAAGGTCAAGTTTACAGAGGTGGGGGGCACACATATACGAGTCAAGATTCGAAATTGCACAAGCACCCCCAAGCACTTCCCTTTGGGTCTGCTAGCTGGAAAGTGAGCATTCTGGCCACACAGCTATATATATGATAGACTGATAGGCACATATTGACAGACGAACATATAGATAAACAAATAGCTAGCTCTCTCACTCTCTCTCTCTCTCTCTATATATATATATATATATATATATATATATATATATATAGAGAGAGAGAGAGATAGATAGATAGATAGATAGATAAACAGCTAGGTAGATTGATAGATAAACAAATAGCTAACTAGATAGATAAGCAAATAGCTATATATATATATATATATATATATATATATATATATATATATAGATAGATAGATCATTCAGTTATGTGCCATGCATGATACATGCTAAGGCAATCATGTATCTTTCGATACATGACTGACAAGGCAGATTTTTTCCCACAGTAGGTTGCCATTTCTTTCTGTGGTAGATCATTTGCCATCCAAGGCTATAGAACCTGGTCTGTCCTGCTATTTACCCATAGCTGGAAGGAGGAGAAGAGGATTCTTACCTTTCCCATGAGTATTAGTTTGTAAGTGAATATAATAGATTCGACTGGAATTCGAACTTGGCTCTCCAATTCCTCAATCCCAGCCACTATTCATTAATCCACTGTGCTTGATAGATAAACAAATAGCTGTCTATATTTCTGAGATGAGGTATTATGTACACTATTTACATTATTCGGACTATTGTCGTCATCTTTGTCGCCATATTTATTACAACGTCTCTGCCGTCATACGCTCCAGCTGGTTAAGGCAGTGGAGAACTTGAAGAGGAGAATTAACAGGAGATACCTGACATCCATTAAACATGGCACATGGAAATAGGACAGTCTACTCCAGTGGACAAAATAAAGGGTTCAGTTCGACATTCCAACCAACTGAAGAAGGCCTGAGTGTACAACAGCCAAAACGTTACAATAAATATGGCAACAAAGATGAGGACAATAGTTGCAATAATGTAAATAGTAAACAAATAGCTATCTATCTATCTATCTAGATAGATAGATAGATAGACAAATAGAAAGATAGATAAACAGATAAGCAAATAGAAAGATAAACAAATAGCTAGATAGATAAACAGTTAAACAAATAGAAAGATAGATAAACAAACAGCCAGAGAGAAACAAATTAAATCAATCAATTATGAATCTGTAGTGCAAATAGGACAAATAAAAATGGTGTACAGAATGAAGAAAATATTTGAATCTTTAAATAAAATTCCATATCGCAAAACAGATTTACAAGTGATTTACTTATTCTTTGATGTATAGAAATTTGAATTCATTTGGAGGAGTATAAAAATCTCAAGTTTTGAATATTAAGGTTAAGAATTTAGTGCAGTCCAGACATTTCATAACCATTTATGATAAGACATATTTTTTTTATTTTTATAAACACAACCTGTATCTGTCACAGATTAAGCTTATGTACAACTATCAAGATCAGAGATTTCCAAACTGGTTTCTTGTGACACTTTGGTGGAACTAGCTTACTATTATTTCTTTACATATTCTCTAAATTTTCCATTGAATTCTTTGTTCTTATATACATTTTGAATTACATGTTTGGCTTGAGTAACAGAATCTGCAGTAATATTTTGAAAAGAAAATTCTTTATAAAAAGTATGTCAGAAAGTATAAAAATTTTGGACAATGAACATTAATCACCTGTCATGACAAAATTGTTTCATCAATCAATTTTTTTTTATTAGATGTGATTTGGAGGTGTCCAAATAACATAACTAATCAACGACCTTCCTGATTATATCAGTTCTCAACCGGGCATAGGTCATTCCAGCCAGATTCAACAAGGGTTTTCCCAGAAGGTTTTCAATTTCATCCAAATTTTCACCATTTGTTAACATCCATGAGAGGGGTTGATCCTGAAAATTTCAGTATGATAACTCATTTCAACCAGATTTTATGCTACTTTGAAGATTAAGATATTTGAAATTTTGAAAACATTGAATTTTTTTTTCATTTTTCACCATTTTTGCCTTCCTGTTGCTCAGAAATATATCATGAAGGGATCTATTTTATTAGGGTTTTTTTTAATGAAGTTTTTGATATTACACTGCATGATGAGAGAAGATGTAGTGGTTTGTATGTGTTTTCATATAATGGCAGCAAATTGAAATCCAGGATTTTAAGTGTAAAAGAAAATTTTTGCACATTTTAAAGGTTGGTTGGTTGGATTTTATGGCATATCAACCACTGTGGGTCATTTAATGCCAAATTAAGGTATATATATATATATATATATATATACATACACACACATACATATACCTATACATATATCAAATATACAGTACTATTAAACATATAGCTGGCAACATTATTTTTTCAAAAACGCATAGCTGGCAACATTATTGTTTCAAAAGCGTATAGCTGGCAACATTATTTTCCCAAAAAACGTATAGCTGGCAACATTATTTTCCCAAAAAACGTATTACTGGCAACATTATTTTTTCCAAAAACGTATAGCTGGCAACATTATTTTTCCGAAAACATTATCTGAGGCCTTGTTGTTGGACGTAGTTTATCGTAAAACCCAGGATGCGGATGTAGTTTATCGTCATACACGGACGCGGATGTAGTTTATCATCATACCCAGGACGCAAAACGTATAGCTGGCAACATTATTTTTTCCAAAAAACGTATAGCTGGCAACATTACTGTTTCAACAACCTATAGCTGGCAACATTATTTTTTCCAAAAACGTATAGTTGGCAGCATTGTTGTTTCAAAAACGCATAGCAGGCAACATTACTGTTTCAAAAACGCATAGCTGGCAACATTATTTTTTCCAAAAAAACATATAGCTGGCAACATTATTGTTTCAAAAATGCATATATGGCAACATTATTGTTTCAAAAACCTATAGCTGGCAACATTATTTTTTCCAAAAAACATAGCTGGCAACATTGTTGTTTCAAAAATGCATAGCTGGCAACATAATTTTTTCCAAATAATGTATAGCTGGCAACATTATTTTTTCAAAAACATATAGCTGGCAACATTGTTGTTTCAAAAATGCATAGCTGGCAACATTATTGTTTCAAAAACGCATACCTGGCAACATATTGTTTCAAAACAACATTATTTTTTCCAAAAAACGTATAGCTGGCAACATTATTGTTTCAAAAACGCATACCTGGCAACATTATTGTTTCAAAAACGTATAGCTGGCAACATTATTGTTTCAAAAACCTATAGCTGGCAACATTATTTTTTCCAAAAAACGTATAGCTGGCAACATTATTGTTTCAAAAACGTATAGCTGGCAACATTATTTTTTCCAAAAAACGTATTGCTGGCAACATTATTTTTTCCAAAAAATGTATAGCTGCAACATTATTTTTTCCAAAAAACATATAGCTGGCAACATTATTGTTTCAAAAACGTATAGCTGGCAACATTATTTTTCCAAAAACATTATCTGAGGCCTTGTTGTTGGACGTAGTTTATCGTCATACCCAGGACGCGGATGTAGTTTATCGTCATACCCAGGACGGTGCATATTTTAAAAAATTTCCGTTGGGATTTTTGCAACAAGTGACAAGTGAGTGTGATTAATTGCTTGAATATCAGAGTCATAATGAGGATGATGGAGGAAAAATAGTGCCAAAGGCAAGCAATGATAAATGCTTTATGTGAAGGGTCTCTAAATAACAAAAAAATTCAATGTTTTCAAAATGTTCAATACCTTCATAATCTTCAGAGTGGCATAAAATCTGTTTGAAATGAGGTAACATGCTGAAACTTTTAGAATCAATTGCTCTGATGAATGTTAACAAATGGTGAAAATTTAGATGAAATCTGAGGACCTTCAAGATTAACCCTTGTTGAATCTGGCTGGAATGACCCATATGTATGTTAATGACATAATTTACTCTTGTCTTAATCTGATCAGTTCAATAAGATCAAACTGACAGCTGATCTCAGAAATGACCTACAATCTGTTGTTAACTGGGGCAAGGAATGGCTTGTTAATTTTAATGCCTCCAAAACAGAACTACTTTCTTTTAATCATCTGAGAGGACCCTTTTTACATTCCATTATCATGGCTGATGCTAGACTCCATGACTCATTGCACCTTCTCAGACTAACGTTTCCATTGATGCTGAAGTGGAAAGAATATAGTGAATGAATTGCAGCTAGGAAAGAGGGTTAGCTGTATCGTGATAGAAAAATTTTCTCACCAGAATCTTATATATTTATAAGTCTACCATTCATCCTAGCTTTGAATATTGCTGCCACATTTGGTCTGGTATTCCTGCTATATATTTAGAACCTGCAATTGCAATGCTATTGGTCCTGACATGGCATCTCGGCTTCAGTCACTTTCCTACTGTTATAATGTAGCTTCCCTGTGCCTTTTCTGTAAATACTTTCATGGTAATTGTTCTGATGAACTTTCCTCTATGATACCTAGACTTTATGAATTTAAGCACAGTATTCGATTGGTGACAAGGTCTCATCATCTTACAGTTGAAATGGTGAAATGTAACCATAAACTCTCTGCTAACACTATCTTCTCTTGCACTTCTTGCTTGTGGAGCTCTTCTGCCTTTTTTATTTCCAGTCAAAATTTGATCTTCAAAAATTTGAATGCAATGTCAATCGCTATCTTCTGGCTTCTTAATTCTTGTTCTTTCTCCTTAATAATAGTTTGCCTCAAATTCTCTAACACCCAGTAACCTCTAGCGTCCTAGTGGCTTTATTGCCTTTGATCTTCTAAAATTTAAGTGCAATATCAATCGTTATCTTCTATCTTCTTAATTTCTGTTCTTTTATTGTTCTCTTTCCTTAATAATATTTCTTTTTTCTTTCTCATATTCTCTAAAACTTAGTAAGTAACCCCTTGCATCTGAGTGGCTTCATTGCTTGGGATGAAATGATAAAAAAATAAAAAGATAAGTATTTTCGTTTTAAATTATTTAAATAACAATTTTTGATAAATAGTTTAAATTTTCTTAGAGTAATAAAAATAGACATATTTAAAGAGGGATAACCAAAATATATATATTACCATAAATCGGTCATACCAAAATATAACAATTAAAAACAGTTAAACCAGTTTATCTGACCTCTCTCATCAAAGCAAAAATGGAGGACAAAAAACTTTAAAATAAATGTGTACAATGACTAAAACAATATACATATAAAAAAAAATATAGAAAATTTTATATACATTTTGAATTATATATTTGGCTAGGTTAACAAAATCTAAGTAATGAGTCATAAAAGAATTTTATTTTTAAAAAATGAATTGCCAATGCAAAAATTTGGAAAGCTGTGCTAACCACCAGTCAGTAAAATTGTTTCACCAAGCATTTTTTTTTCTTTTCGCTAGGTATGTTTTGGGGGTGTCCAATTAAAGTGGCTCGTATTTCAGTTTTAAAATATTTAAATAACGATTTTTTTTAATAAATAGCTTAAATTTTTATAACAGCAGAATATTAAGAAAAACTTAATTTTTTCATACATTGTTTAGGACAGAAGCTTTTGAATCTGGTGTTATGACAATTAGTTACTCATTTTTTAATTATTATGAAAATTTTTCATTGAATTATTTATTTTTATATACATTTTGAATTATACAATTTAATTTGGCTAAAAAAAAAAAAAAGAAGAAATGAGTCATAAAAAAATTATTTTAAATGTCATGAACGCAAAATGATTGGAAAAGATTTGATCTAGACATAAGTCGTTTATATTGTTTGCTCACAAGCAAGCAATATATTTGTATCCTTGTCAAATCTAAAAATAATAGTTTAAACTATTTCCCTTAGTTTAAGAAGAAAATAAAGTAATCCTAAGGAACATTTGATGGTTGGTTGGTTGGTTGGGTTTTATGGCATATCAACCACTGTGGGTCATTTAATGCCAAATTAAGGTGTATATATATATATATATATATATATATATATATATATATATATATATATATATATATATACATACATACACATATACCTATACATATATTAAATATACAGTACTATTAAACATATAGCTGGCAACATTATCTTTTCAAAAATGCATAGCTAGGAACATTTGATCAATAATTAATATGTAAATAAATAAAAAGAAAAAGAAGAGGACTTGTGATATGTAGGGACTTTATTATTATTATTATTATTAATAAATAAAAACAAGATATAAAATAATAATAATAATTATTATTATTATTATAATAAATATCATAAATAAAATAAAACAAATACAAGAAAAAAACTTAGTTTAAAATAAATTAAAAAATAAAAAGTTTCTCCCTGCATGCAACAGAAACTTTTCCTGCTGGTAAATGGACTTCCTACCAAAAGATGTTGAACTTAGTCACTTTGCCACTGACCATTGGAAGGTCAAGATGTCCATCTCCTCCCCTCGGGACATTCCTTTTTATAATACGAAGTGACTTCTTCCTTTTATCACAGGCAAACTTAAAACACTTATAACCAAAAAACACACAAACACCAGTACACAAAAATAAATAGTATGATTTAATTTACAATTTAACATGATTTTAGTCTTATTTCTGTGTATGTTTTTATTTCTGTGAACACGAGATAATTTCTGCTATGATGTGAGTGACCCCACATATATTTGAATATGTCCATTTTGTTCTATTGCATAATATCAATCAAAAGTATTAAAATATAACAATTCACTTCCTGTTTGTTCAATATTGATTAATCATCATCTTGTATGTGCCATATCCCACTAGGATGTGGTTGATCATGCCTCTCCACAACTTCCTGTCCTTCGTTGCCTTTAGTAAAGTTTTCCTTTTTACTATATCTCCTAATCCCTATTCCACCAACCATTTACACAAACTCGATACATAGGTTATGTACTACTTTCCTCTGTCCCTCTTGCCTTCAATCAGTCCTGTGAGTATCAAATTTTCCAAGCCTTCTTTCATCATTATGTACCCTAGAAATTTCAACTGTATATTTTTGATGCTTCATATGTCTATTTTGTTTCCATTTTCTTTAAAACTTTGTTGTTGCTATTGTGTTCAGTCCATTATATTCTCAGCATGCTTCTGTAGCACCACATATCTATTGCCTCAAGTCTCTTCTCTATCTATGATGAGATGGTCCAGTATTCACTGTCATATAAGAGTACAGTGTAACCCAGATATAAGAGAGTTGTCGGGACCGGAGAAGAAGTCTCTTATATTCGGGTTTCACTTATATCCGGGTTTGGTATATTTTGTTTAGGTAAGTATGGCTCTAATTTGGGACCAGATAAAATCTCTCTTATATCAGGGTCTCTTATATCCGGATTACACTGTACTAATATTACATAACAGTTCAGTACTCTTTTCTTTGTTTCCACTGAAATTATCCTGTTTCTTAATACTTTGTTTACCTTTTGGAAGGCATCTTTTGCTATCCCAATTCTAATTCAATTGATCATCATCTATAATTTTGTTCTGATCCCAATATTTCTATTAATCTCCAACAATCCTGAAGAAGAATGGCATCTATTAGGTTATTTTGCACTAAACACACCCACTACTGTTATAAACAATAAACAATAGGATTCTAGAACAGGATCATGGATCTTTCGATATACAAACACAAATTTTCTTGACACCACTAAGACACAAATCAGCTACTGGAATTGAAAGAAAATGAAGCAGACTTTAAAAGGAACTGAAAATGCAATCCTAAACAAGGGATAAACCTCAACTCCTGTTCAAAAGACTGGGGAGGAATGCAAACTGAGCGATAGGCAAATCTATCTACTCCTATTGAGGAAAAATAAATAAATAGTAATTTCAGGGTTTAGGCAGAGACATGAGAAATACAGAGTTGAAGTAGACTTTAGAATGAATTGGAAATCCAATCCTAAACAGAAAACAAAGGATAAACCTAAAATTCCTGTTCAAATGACCAGGGAGGAGTATGAACTGGGCAATAGCCAAACTTTTCTACTTCTATTTAGGAAAAAAAGATTATTAAATAAAAATAAATAGTAAATAAAATTTCAGAGTTTAGGTGGAGACAATAGTAGAAGAGTTGAAGTAAACTTTAGATGAAACTAGAAACCGAATCCTAAGCAGGAAACAAAGGATAAACCTCTATTTCAGTTCAAAAGACTGGGGAAGAGTGTGAACTGGGCGATAGCCAAATCTATCTACTCCTATTGAAGAAAGAAAAAAAAAGTACCGATTCAAATAATTGCTGTATTAACTAGCATTATACTTGTAAAATGACTGGCACATGTCCTGAGTCGTTAGAATGTTCATTTTCTGACCATGAGACTCAGATTGAATCTTACCAAGAAAGACTAGTTTGGGGGGGGGTGACTTTCTGGTGTATCAACCTGGAGGGGTGAACCCAGCATGTGGCACATTTGGAAAGTGCTTGGAAAACAAACCATAGGTGGACCCAAGCCTTGTGACTGAAATTGGGTAGACGGAACAGTTCAGAAGCTGTCAATGTTTGTGCTCAGATGTAAGTCACTAAAAGTTTAGATAGACTGATCTAGTTCCAAAAATTGGTCACATCAGATTATGTGCTATCTCCCAGAAACTGTAACTAAGGTCTGATTAACATAGTTACAGCATAAACAACAAAGCCGTCATCTGTAATAGGTGCAGAGTGCATTGTGCATTCTGCCAGAAATCAGAGTGTCTCTTCCAGCACTTCTTCCTAACACCAGAGTGCATTGTGCATTCTGCCAAAAATCAAAGTGTCCCTTCTAGAAAGTCTTGCTAACACCAGAGTGCATTCTGCCAGAAATCAGAGTGTCTCTTCCTGGACTTCTTCCTAGCCCCAGAGTACATTGTGCATTTTGTCAAAAATCAAAATGTTCCTTCTAGAATTTCTGCCTAGCACCAGACTGCATTCTGCCAGAAATCAATGTCCCTTCCATCATTTCTGCCTATTATCTGTATATTCTGTGAAAAATGTTATGCACACAAAATATATATATATATATATATATATATATATATATATAGTAGTGAAAGAAAAAGAATCATATCTTTAGGGGTTTGTTTAGTACTTATGAAAGACACAATGACATACTGAATGTGTATAGAAAATGAATTTCAACCAACCAATTGTTGAAACTTAATAAAAAAAAAACATTTGCCAATGTAAAATACAAAAAAGTGTGTTGATAACCAAATTATTTTAGCAGAGCGTGTAATAGAAATCAAGGCAAAAATTAAAGAAATAGGGTATTTTTTGAAAATTTCAACTGTTTATATTGTGTCATCAAATTTCATAATGAGATGTCGGGCATGCTGCAGAGGGGGGCATTTACAATGTCTTTGTTTCTTCTTCTTTTTTGAAAATTATCTTAAAATATTATCAAAAGGAAAAGACCTATGCCATATATATATATATATATATATATATATATATATATATATATATATTTGATATAATGGAGATAATATTATTTTAATCTGCATAATAAGTTCATACTGCAGTTTTTATAATAAATCCAATAACTTTAATAAAACTTGGTGAAGCTACCTAAAAAGTTAGCTCAAGCTTTGTTTTGACATCTAAATTAATCATTTCAAATTTGACAAAAATTGTTCCAAACAAATTTGAGTTAATGAGGTCTAGGTATTTGCATAATAACTTCAGACAAACTCTGTATGTGTCGATGTGCATATATATATATATATATATATATATATATATTTGAATAAAATTTGATATATTAGAGATAGTGTTTGTAGATAGAGACAATATGGATACATGAATCAACATTTAATGGTATGAATATTATTTGAGGCATGAAACTGAACATAGTTTATTCCTGTGTTCTCTCTCTCTCTCTCTATATATATATATATATATATATATATATATATATATATATATATATATAAAATGCTGTTTACTTGCCAATTTGAACACGTGTATAATATAACCACCTTTAATAAAAGTATCACAGAAGCTATATCTATAACGCTGTTTATCATATCATTTTTTAAATTTAAATTTCAAATCCAAAAATTTCTGGCAGTGCTTTTTTTAAAAATTATTTTACCCCAAGCAAGGCAATAAAGCCACTAAGATGCATTACTTAATGTGAAAGAATATGAGAAAAAGAAAAACATTAAAAAAACATTATTAGTGTTGTAACCTAGGGAAGGTTACTGAATAGAATAATCACACAAAGGTTGGTAATGAATGATAATACTTTGGACAAGAACAACATATATAAGATTCGCCAGCAGCACATAGGAGAAGTAGTCAATTGCTAGAAGTGAGTCAAGTGAATTCCACAATGAATCTCCAACTGCAGACCAACATACAGTATTTACTAATGTATTTATGTGAATGGGAACATTCCCATTACTGTCTGTAGGTATGCTACAACAAAGAGAGAAAAATAAAAGACAACGGATGATAATGAATGACATCACATTTAAATTTTTGGAAATCAAAGATGACTGGAAAGCAAGAAGACGAAAGTGAATATGACAAGAGAGAAATTCAAGGGAAGAAACTGTTAGCATAGAACTTAAAGTTACATCTAGAAATTTCAACTGTAAAATAATGTAACCCTGTTACGAAAGTTGCACGTCAATTCGTAAAGTCCAGATACCAATGAGGAAAGCTAATCAGAACAATTACCATAAAAATATTTATAGAAAAGGCACAGAAAAAGCTACATTAAAGCAATGGGAACGTGACTGAAGCCGAGATGCCAGATGAGGACCAATAACATTGCCAATTCTTCTTTGGATTTTATCAAGAATCTCTAAATACATAGAAGATGTAGCAGACCAGATGGTGCAGCAATATTCAATGCATGGATAAATGGTAGACTTCAAAATATGTAAGATAAATTCTGGCAAGAAAAATTGTCTAGCACAGCGCTTCTTAAACTCTTTTCATTCATGACCTCATTTTTCATCACAGGATTTTTCTGTGACCCCAGATATTAACCAACTACACTGAAAATACATACATTGTCACTGCACTAGTCGCAATGGCGTTGCACATGCATTTTATTACTGCAGTGCTTGTGCTCCCATCACGTTAAATATTGTGCATTTTTGAAATTGCATATAAACTGAAATTCAAGTGTTTGAAATTAATTTTCACGACCCCAACATTTCACTTCAGCACTGTAAATGGCTTAGCGACCCATAGTTTAAGAAGTGCTGGTCTAGCATAGCACAGTGAACAAACTTTCCTAGCAGCAGATTTTGCAAGTGATTTAAGCTGAAGTTGGCTCTCACTGTTCAAATAAGTGCAATATGATGTGGCTAAGAGGACATTATATAAAAAAAACTTACAGTGACAGTAGGTGTGCTTAGATAACCCTTAGATATTTATCATGAGGGTCAGTCACCAAGAGTAACTTCTGACAGTTGCCAAGAATCCAAGAGATTTACCACAAAGTGGTATAAAATGCTGCAGATGAGGAATGTCATCCACTGAACAAGGATAAAACTTCTTTACACTTCCAATAAAACCACAGTGCAATACAAAAGTTTAAAATTTAGTTTTCTGCGATCATCTGCCAAAGCAACAAGAAAGAAAGTCATTTTGTGCACTAATTGAATCAGTCGACAGTATCACTCTAGAATCACTTTTCAACACAAATTCAGATGCAAGACACAATTTGCAAGCATCATTATTGAAAAGAGAAACATCTGCTTGATTCACTTTGCGAACTGATTGCTTACGATTTTTTCTAAGCCATCTCAGAATAACCTTGAAAAAGCAGCTTGCAAAAAAATGAAAAAGAAGAAGAATGTGTTTACTACACTTGCTCCATTCAGCCGTAATTCATTCACAATCACAGAACTGTTCTTTGGCAACCAGTCATTTGGCAGAAAATAGACCCAAGCTACACACTAAAAACATTTACCATCACAAATCTGCAATGAAGCAAAGTTTCCCAACACATGTTACACTTTCATTCACAACCTGCAGGTTGTCTTCAAGATTTGTTTTAATTAGGAACACCTCTGCTTACTGTAAAGACCATTGAACTCATTCTGCACTGAAACTCTTAGGTTAATTTAACACTTATTGGGTTACTTAATTTTAAATATAAATCTTAGAAGAGAAAAATTCAATGAATTAAAGGAAAAGTAAACATAGGTCCAGTTTTACATTAGAACCACAAAGATAGACAAAGATCCAGTTTTACAATAGAACCAAACAGGTAGACAAAAAGGTAGAAAAGGGCCAGTTTTACAATAGATCCACAAAGGTAAGGCCCAGTTTTACAATAGAGCCAAAAAGATAGACATAGGTCCAATTTTACAATAGAGCCAAAAAAAGTAGACATAAGTGCAATTTTATAATAGAGCCATAAAGGTAGAAAAGGGCCAGTTTTATAATAGAGTCAAAATGGTAGACATGGGTCCAGTTTTACATGTGAGCCACAAAGGTAGACAAAGGTACAGTTTTATACTAGAGTTAAAACAGTAGACATAGGTCCTGTTTTATACTAGAGTCAAAAAGGTAGACATAGGTCCTGTTTTACATTAGGGCCACAAAGGTAGACATAGGTCCAGATTACATTAATGAATTTTATTTATAATCTGGCATTATTTCTTGTTATTTTAAATATTGTTACTTCATAGATACACATTTCTGAGTAGACATCCCTGTTTTTAACCTGTATAAATCCATGTCTAATGGCTTGTTCATTTAAGAGTCTTTTAAGGAAAAGTTACCTTCTACTGGAAGTTCTAACTGGATGTGAACCTCTGTCCCTCTTGCAGCAAAAACCACTGTTAAGCCTGTTGTGTTTTTAGATTGCTCAGTCACAAAATACTTTTACAGTCAAGTCTAGTTTTACACTATAATCAAAAAGGTAAACATAGGTCTAATTTTACACTAAAATCCAAAAAGGTTGACATCCGTCCAGTTTAAACCAAAATAAAAAAGATGAACATGTATTGGGTTTACAATAGAGCCACAAAGGTAGGCACACTTCGAATTTGACACTAGATTTTAAAAAGTTGGCATAGTTTCAGCTTATACTGTAGTCTGTGAGTATCCACCTAGAAGGTGGCCCATTTCTCTATCAAGGAGGCAGGATTACTCCTCTACAGGAAATGCAACTAGCCCTAAGCCCCACCAACACAGCAAACTAACATTTATTTCAATAAATCATTCAATTAAATAATTAACAGAAATAATGTTGAAAAAGTAACGGATAAAAAGGAAGAAGTTTTTTTGAGCATTTTTTCTTTGGAAAAAAACTGACTGAAACAGGCTGAACAGATACTACACTTTGATTCCAAAATGCTAGAAATCAAAGTATAGTATTCATTCTGTGCTTTTCAATCACTTTAAAAATTTAAAACGTGATACAGTTAGCTTGAAAAGTAGGTCAATAAGCAAAATATATTTTATTACCAGAAAAAAATAACCAGTTACTTTATTGGCTTACATTATCGCAGCCAAACAGCCTTAAATATATATTTAATATTATATTTCAGGAAAACATGAACTTTGAATCCTGTTTCATGTGTTCAGAGTTGGTTTGCTTTCAATCAGGATTCGATAGCAGAAATATAGACGAGGCGACTACAAGTGGAATAGAGTTGGAGTGGGTAAGGGTATATGAATCCACAGACATTTGAGAAAGTAAAAGCAGCTGTTAAAAGTGAAAGAGGCAAAGAGATTAAAACAGTAATAATTCAGTCAATATCCAACAACTGTCCACCAGGAACTGTCATTTAGAAAAAGAAACATTTTAAGAGAGAAATTCTTCTAACTTACCAGGCATCTCAACAAGTAGTTTCACTCCGATTCAAAATTCCTATCATAGTTCCTTTATAAATTAAAAATCCACCATACAACACACCACAAAAAGATGATACAGACCAATGTTTCTCAACCTTTTTATGCAATGGCATGCCAAGGAGCAAAATGAAAATATCACAGCACACTTAGCAACATTTTTAAAGGGTATACATTTAAATATTATGAAATAAAACCATAAATTTGAAAAATTACGCACAAAGATGAACTTACTTTATTTCAACATTTCTATTTGACTATTTGTGCAACTTATTTAGTGTGAAACCTGTACTGGGTGTTTGTTATTTTTATGATTTCTTCAACATTTGGTCAAATGTGCGATAAGCAGACCATCATTTCTTCTTAATGAATATTCAAACAAAGTATTTAAAATAACATAATCGAAGAATAAAGAAAAGAATTATTTAAAAAATAAGTTTAGTACTTATTCGTTTATTCAAAAAATTCTACACCAATCCTATATTTCAATATATATATGTATATATATATATATATATATGTGTGTGTGTGTGTGCAAATATATAGAAAATAGGAAAGAACTCGTTAGGTAAATAATCCAAAGTTCTTTAGTATTTTTGTTATTATTTTTAAAAAATAGTGCTTGATACAAAAGTAGAGCATAAATATAATTATTTATTTAAAAATATGATTCCAACATGCTACATAAGAGTTCTCATGTTTCAAAACAAGAGCCGAAAACTTCAATATAATTATTTGAATTAAATTGAATTAAAGTAAGCTCTATTCCATCTTCAAGCGAAATTTTTTTTGGAATAACTTATTTCTGAAATTTACGTGTTTTAATAACATATTCATTATTGAAATCAAAATTTCTATGGTAACGGCTAGAGCGACTGTTTAAATAGAAAGGAGTGTAGGGTGTTATTATTAGGTTGGTGCAAAAATAATGTCGTTTTCTCACATGTGAGAAAACGACATTATTTTTGCACCAACCTAATAATTTGTATCAGTATAGAGTTACATTCTATGAATGTAAACAATCGCTCTAGCTGTTACCATGGAAATTTTGATTTCAATAATGAATATGTTATTAAAACACATAAATTTCAGAAATAAGTTATTCCAAAGAAATTTCGCTTGAAGATAGAATAGTGCTTACTTTAATTCAATTTAATTCAAATAATTATATTGAAGTTTTCGGCTCTTGTTTTGAAACATGAGAACTCTTATGTAGCGTGTTGGAATCATATTTTTAAATAAATAATTATAATATATATATATGTGTGTGTGTGTGTGTGTGTAAGCAGCCAGTATTTATTGAAACAAGTTTGATTAGAATGAACTGACAAGCCTTGTCTGTTTAATTTTTTATTGTATTTTTTTCAATTTTCAGAAAAGGTGTTGAGTATTAAGCTAAAAGTTGTCAACTAATTGTCTGAAGTTCATATTTTTGTTCATGTACTTTCGACTTTCATGAACGACCAAAGTACAACTAAATATAAGACAGGTACTAGTAAATAAAAGTAAAATACTCTACAGCTGTCAGTGCAAGGAAAGACTCAACTCTGGAAGCTATAACTTTACAAAATAAACAACTCACATTAAATAAAACATCATTCACCACAGGAGATGGTATATTGAAATGCATATGGTATAATTGATATGCACACATATTTTATCAGTAATATATAAAATAAAATAAAAATTTAAATTAAATGAATAAATAAATAAATTGCATTCTTAATACATGTGTAATACATGATGTCGCACTTGACCATGTCAAATGTCCAGCTTCCCAAAGAATGACAGAATGCAGACAAAGGAATTCTAACTACCACACCACATCAGTTCTTATATATATAAAACACCATATTTGGCTTGAAATATTAAAAAAAAAATTATTTAAATGTTGGTATATGCATATAAACCAAATCTGCTATATTTTTATCACCTATCAACAGTTTATATTTTTTAAATGATTACAAAATGGAAAAAAATAAATTTTATTTAAATATGCCAAGTACAAATTCACAAATATAAATATAAAATTTTAAACTGTTTCTAAAATGATAAGCTTTCATAAAATGTCAAGTGTTTCCAAAAAGGGCTGAGCTTTCCTAAGTTTTTACTAAAGGAACATTCCATAAAAGGAGCATTCCTGGTATTATGAGCCTTCTGTAAAATGTCAGGTGTTTCTTAAAAAGAAGAGTCAGCCATAAAATACCAAACTTTTCCTAAAAGAGGGGTGCATTACATAAATGATAATTCTTAAAATACTTAACCTTTCCCTAAATTATAGGCTTTACATAAAATACTAAGCCTTTCTTGAAATGATAGACCTTCCATAAAATACTGAGTCTTTCCTGAAATGATGAAACTTTCATAAAATATTGAGCCTTCCCAGAAATGATGGACCTTCTATAAAATACTGAGACACTCCAGAAATGAGCAACCTTCCATAAAATACTGAGCCTTTCCTGAAATGATAGATCTTCTATAAAATACTCAGCCTTTCCTGATATGATAAATATTCCATAAAAAAGCCATTCCTAAAAGAACAAGCCTTTCCTAAAAATGATGAGCATCCAATAAAATGTGCTTTTCTTAAAATGAGTTTCCATAAAATGATCAACCTTTCATAAAATGAGTCTTTCCAAAAAACAAGAAAACCTAAAATGATATGTCATTCCAAGAATGATGAGCCTTTCACACAAGTGAAAGCCAACTAGAGAAAAAAATAAATGAAACAATGTACTTTACTAAAAAGAAAGTTGTGAATGCAAAGTAAATATCAAATTAAAAAAAAAAAACATTTTGTGTTATGAATTCTGCTGAAGAATTTAATTGTTGCATTTGGTATTTAAGCAAATGTGTGGAAGGAGTTCTTTGGACAAATGGTAGACACATTAGAGACAGATTACATAATGTGATGCCACAAAACAAATTTATATCAAGCATTAAATAAATTCTTAATTAAATGGTGACATAGTAATTGTGAGTTCAATCCCTGACTTAGACTTAAACTCGGTGGCAAAAGGGCGGGATAATAATGGACGAGTACTAAATAAGAACAATGACGAGATATCCCTAGACATGGAGAGTGGAATGAGAACAATCTACCTCATAGATTAAATAAATGGTACAGAGTTTGAAATTTCCAGAAGAGTTCCCAGATCAATAAGCACCCAAAGAAGACCAGAAAGCAGGATGTCCAAAATGTTGTGATAATAACAACAAAGATAAGGATATTAGTCCAAATGTAAATAATCTATTGTATAATTCTATTCAAAATAGAGAAGAATTTTATTTCTTGTTTTTTTTTCAATTATTTATAGTGTATAAATTTTTAATAGAGAAAGAAAATTAAAAAGATTGTATAGAAATCTGAGACTCTCATGGCAAATGACATAGAATTAACTACCAGACCAACACAGAGACAAACATTAGACGTAAGTGCTGACTATGAAGTAGTTTGGTTAATGATAGGCAAAAAGTGAAGAAAATCAACTCTCAGTCAAGCAGAACCAATCTGTAAAATTTGAGGCACCAACAACAGCCAAGTATACAATTACGAACAGCTGGTAAAAGAGAAAGCACACTGCATCGGAACCAACCAATATTACAGTCACACAGACACACACAGACGTACAATGTAATGAAAAGTAATTCAAAATGAAATCTAAACCTTTTTCTGCAAGCTAAATGTTAGCAAATTAAGATCAAGACAACAAAAAACAGTTTCAGAGATGAATATATTAAACTTTTGCAGGAAAAAGTTTTAAAAAAATATAAAAGGGAAATAACTCTTTTTTTCTTCTTTTTTTTTTAATCGGTTTCACCCCATGCAAGGCAGAAACTCCCCAAAAACACAAGGGGTTACTGAGTGTGGCACAATTAGGAACAGAAACATTAATAATGAGCTGGAAGAGGAAAGAGTAATCAGGAGCAGAGTAGATAGCAATTGACATTGCATTTAAATTTTTACAGATTAAAATTGGCTGGAAAGCATGAAGCCAGAAGAGAGTTCCTCAAGCAAGAAGTGCTAGAAAAAAAACTGTTAGCATAGAATTTACAGTTACATCTAGCCTGTTTAATTGTAAATTAATAAGGTCTCAATACCCGTCTAGTACTGTGCTTAAATTCAAAGAGTCTGATTACCACAGTGAAGAGCTCATCCGAACAATTTCCATGATAGTATGTATAGAAAAGACACAGAGAGACAACCTTACCATGGTGGGAAAGTGACTGAAGCTGAGCTGCCGGTTAACCGATAATATTGCTGATTATTCTTTGGATCTTATCAAGAAGCTCAAGGTAAATAGCAGGGGCACCAGACCATATGTGGCAGCAATATTCTAAGCATGGATGAATGGTAGACTTATAGATATATATATGTAAGATAGAGTCAAGAGAGAAAAATCGTCTCACACGACACAGTGAACCAACTTTCTTAGCCTCTGACCTAGCAATGAAAAGACTTGGTTAGGAAAAACTAATTATTTTTTAAAATTGTTTCACCCCAAGCAAGGTAATAATGCCACAAAAATGCCTGAAGTTACTGAAAGAGAATGAGAAAATTTTAGTGAGGAGGAAGGAAAATAAAAGAGGGTCATTGGTGTTGCATTTAGATTTTTGAAGAACATCGGAAGCAAGAAACCAGAAGAGAATTCCACAAATGAGAAGTGCAAGAAAAGAAAACCTTAGAATAGAACTTATGATTAAATTTAACTAGTACAATAGTATAACAATGAAAGCTAGTCATCAACCTAGTAGTACACTTAAATTCATGCAGTCTAGGTACCAAGGAAGAGGCTTACAGCCAAATCACATTGAAAAACCATTTCCTGTATGATCACTGAAGTTAAGCAATGTCGATCTTGGTTGGTACCTAGATAGGTGACTACTTGAAAACACCAGGTGCTATAATTGGTTTGGTTTATTTTGTTTTATGACATATCAACATCTCAATGGGTTATTTAATGCCGACAAGATTTTTAGGATAGGTTTGTATAAATAGAATATGTATGGTGGAGTAATGGATAGCAGCTCGGATTGAGGATTCGGAGAGTTGTTTGAATTCCAGTCAAATCCATCACATTCGTTTACATGCTAATACCCTTGGGAAAGGTATGAATCCTCTTCTTCTCCCTGCAACTATGAGTAAATAGCAGGACAGACCAGGTTCCATAGCCTTGAATGGCAAGTGGTCTACCGCAAAAAGAAATAGCAACCTACTGCGGGAAAAAATCTGCCTCATTAGTCATGTATCAAAAGATACATGATCGCCTAAGTGTGTATTACTCATGGTACATAACTGACTGGGTCCTTGTAAAAATCCGTTTGTAGATCAGGTTTCATTGACATATTTTTGTAAAGCGGGTTTTTGTCGAGGGCCAAATATGTTGCTAGTAATATTTTTTTTCCAAAATGTATTGCTTGATTTTTTTACTATAAAAATCTATTTTTATACTTTCATAGTGTTTTGATCCCAGTTTGGGGGCTAACTATTTACCCATAGCTGGAATCCTGACAGGTGGTGCCACCCCAGGTCAGGGTGTACCTGGGAATAACAGTAATTAAGAGGTGGTTCCACACTCCTCAAAACTTCCTGATCAGAGGCCTTGCTGCCAGATGTAGTTTATCATCATACCCAGGACACCAGGTCCTGTAAGCTAGGATGTGTGATGGGTGAAATAGATAACAGTTTGAAATTGGAAATCAGGAAGCTGAGTTCCAATTTCAGCTGTGTGCCAGTTTAAACTGATGCCATCCCCCCACCCCCAAAAATTACATTTGTTTTGTTTATTAAAGTTTGTATTTTTTCTTTTATTTCATTTGAAAACTTGGAAATTTTCTAATATATTTCCATTAAATTTCTACTTTTTTTTTTTAACCATTTTAAACCTCAAGCAAGGTAATAAAGCCACTAAGACACAAGGTTACCGAGTGTGAAAGAATATAAGAAAAAGAAAAAACATTATGAAAGAGCATGAACAATAAAAGAACAGGAATCAAGAACACAGAAAATAATGACTGACATTGATCTTCAAAAATTTAAATCCAAACTTGACTTTCAAGGAAGAAGTCAGAAGAGAATTCTGCAAGTTAGAAGTGCAAAGAAAGAAAATGTTAGCATAGAACTTATGGTGACAGTCATTGCAACTGCAAAATGATGAGACCTAACTGACAATCAAGTACTGCACTTAAATTCATAAAGATTAGCTCCCATAGAGTGAAATTCATCCAAACAATTACCATGAAAATAATTATAGAAAAAGGCACAGGGAAGCTACATTATGGCAATGGGAAAGTGACTGAAGACAAGATGCCATGTCTAGACCAACACCATTGCAGATTCTTCTTTGGATTTTATGAAGAATCTCTAGATATATAGCAGGAGAAACAGACCATATGTGGCAACAATATTCAAAGTAAGGATGAATGGTAGACTTATAAATATGTAAGATAGATTCTGGCGAGAAAAATTCTCTGGCACACTACAGTGAGCCAACTTTTCCAGCAGCAGACTGAGTAATTGTTTTTTGTTTTTTTTTTAATCACAGTTTGATACATAGAAAAATGGTTTAAACTAATGCTACAAGAATATTGGTTAAAATGATGTCTCATTTTTTTCCATAAATTGTGAACATTTTCCTTAAAGTTTGTGTTTTCTTGATTTCAGACGACTTTTAGAATATTCCCATATATTTCAGTGAAATTTTCACTTTCCAAAATTATAGTTAATAGTTATAGTTTAGATACATGGAAAAAAGGTGGGATCTGTTTAAACTTTGACACAAGAACAATGCTAGTGGCTAATTTTTCATTTTTAATTCACCGAGATTTTTTCAATTTATCGTAGGATATGTTGCTGTCAACAAATTCAATAGAATGAAATGATAATTAAAAGATGTATTTTCAGAATACAGGCTATTAAGAAACATTTCAAATGTTTTTACAGTTTTATTCTCAAAACACTTTTTGTACACCTTTATTGTCCTGTTAGCCATATTGACAATTTATCATGAAATATTTCTCAGTCTTTCTGATGTTCCTGCTTACTTTCCTATCTATTTTTATCACCAGTGCTATTCTTAGCAAACACAGAACAGCTATATGTCATTGTCAACCATTGACTGAAGGCATACTCTAGAGAAACTGCAGCTGCCTTGCTTTACCAAGAAATGTTCTTTTTCATTGAACTGACTTTTCTAGCCCAATATTAAAAGAGCCAGATCAGGTTGAAAATGGAGGACTGTTGACATATTTGGGCCCAGATAACACCACAGTCTTGATAGAATTCAAAAGCATCTCTGAGTCCTTGTTGGAGAAGAATTATTTTGCACAATCTAACCTCTCTCCCACAGGCGGGATGTGGCACTATCTGGTGAACTTGAGTGAATGGATGACAAAGCAGGGTTTGAGAGAGGATAAAAGTTATCAAGAGCTGCAACAGATAGGAAATCATGGAGAGTTATGATTGTCAATATCCTGAAGCAACACAGTACACAGAAGAAGATAACAAAAATCCTTGAAAATAGCTGATACCTTAGCTGAAAGTGCTCAGACGCAACAAACTTTTGGACAATGTTTATATTCATTAAATCTAGAATAGAAGATGCTTATATACATACAAGAAAAACATGTAGGTTACCTTTACATAGCTTTGTCAGGCTCACCAAAATGTTGTGAGGTAGCATTGTTAAACAACTATAAAAAAAGGACACATGGCACAGTGGATAAATGTGTTGGTTAGATCCAGTGACAGGACCCAAAGAGTGTGAGTTCAATACCCGGTTAAGGCAGTGGAGAACTTTCAGAGGGAAATTAACAGGAGATAACTGACATCCATTAAACATAGCATGTGGAACTAGAACAGTCTACCCCAGTGAGCAAAATAAAGGGTTAAGTTCGACATTCCAACCACCTGAAGAAGGCCGGGGCGTACAACAGCCGAAATGTAATAAATATAGCAACAAAGATGAGGACAATAGTCTGAATAATGTAAATAATGAACTATAAAAAACGGGACACTTCCTGTCTTCTTTCTCTTTTCTCACTTTTTCCTTCTAACATGTGTTAGAAGTAAAACCCTCCTTGGGCATAGCTTTCTTCTGACTGAACTTTTACATGCACACATAATGACCCATCCTGGGTAATATGATAAACTACATCCTACAGCAAGACCTTTGATCAGAAGGTTTTGTGGAGTGTGAAACCACCTCTAAATTGCTGGTGTTCCCAGGTCCACCCTTACCCAGGGTCCCAGCAATGGGTAAATAGTTAAACCTCCAAAAGGGGTAAAAACACTATGAAAGTATAAAAATGTTTTAATACCAGCAATACTTTTTTTAGAAAATTTTTAACCAGCAATACATTTAAAAAAAAAAAAAATATTGCCAGCAATACATTTTTGAAAAAAATATTACCAGCAATAAAAATCTTGTCAGCATTAAATAACCCATTGAGGTCGATATGCCACAAAACAAAACAAACCAAAACCAAGCTAACAATGATGACCATCATTTATATAGGGAATTTTGTCTGTCATTGCTTTTAATTAAACTAGGAACAATGCTGTCACAAACATAATAAAAAATTTTTAAAAAATCAACAAAAGTGCCTTGTCAGTCTTGTTCTAGAAAACATGTATTAAAGAGTGATTGTGGCCCAAATATATAATTATCTATCAATCTATCTATATATAAAATTCCACCCTCTAAAATAGCCATACAATGACAATTTGAAACCAAATTTTGGGGAAAGTGCACAAAGTACAATTGGTTTTGCTAATTACAATGAATTTTAATAAATTTTGGGAGGAAAATTTAAAAGTTTTACTATTGGGTTGGTGCAAAAATAATGACGTAATAATGTCGTTTTTTGACGTTAAAAAATACGTCAAAAAACGACATTATTACGTCATTATTTTTGCACCAACCTAATATTTAACATAAAAAATACTCCCACTATTTTAAAAACAATTTAATGATTAAAATAACAAATACTTATTTAATAAAAATGCAATGTTGTTTTGTTTTTGTTTTTTAAATATCTTTTCTCTAATTTTTTATATTTCATCAATTGATTTGTGGAATTGAACAAAACATAGTTTGTAAATATCAACAAAAAATATGTTAGTGGAAATTTCAACAATACTAAATACTTTAAGAAAAAATTCTAGTTAAAGAAAATAGTGAATACTTATAATTAAAAAAATATAATCTATGATTATGATATATACTTGTGTAACTAACACTAAATCCCAAATCTTTCACCACAGGAGGGAACATTTTAAAATGTCTAGAAAAAAAACCCCAAAAATCTTCAGCCTGAGATGCCAACAAGATGACCTTCAAAGGGCAAAATTAATTAAAAAATTAAAAATTTATTATATCATTACAAATCATTAAAAATGTACAGCAATATATCATTACAAACCATTTAAAATGTATAGTAATATATCTTAAAGTTTAAAATGTATAGTAACATGTCATTACAAATCTTTTAAAATGTATAGTAACAGATAATTGCATTTTAAAATGTCTAATAACATTATTACAAACCATTTAAAGTGTATAGTAACATTGTTACAGTTTAAAATATCTATTAAGATGGTTAAAAAACCTTTTAAAATTTATAGTAGCATATTGCTTCAAATCATTTAAACTATACAGTAATATACAAACCATTTAAATTGCATAGAAACATATTGTTACAAATTATTTAAGATGTATGGTAACACATAGATACAAGCACTTCTACACATGTTGTCACATGTATTTAATATCTGTATATTTATGTTCAAATAATAGCACTTCTCAAAATGGCAGGATGCAGCTAATATAATGATGAAAATATCACAAAGTTGGACAGTTTGTCGGTAAACTTCTATTTGCTAAAAAAAACAATTAAACACCACGTCTGATATGCATAAGTACATTGTTTGCGCCATAGCTAATATGTGTAACTGAACATCACATAGATTTTTATCTAGTTCACACTCATAGTCACACGATACCTTAGGTCACGTGGAAATTTGTAAGGCATCTTCAATCTGCCTCAAGACATATTCCAGTGCTTGAGAACGTAAGCAAGGTCAACAGGCAAGTGTGAAAGATCGGAACAGATGACAGGACATTGTGAGAAATGCTAAACTTGGACACAGGCTGCATTCTCTTTCACGATGCTGCTGACACACACACACACCTGCATGTGTCTGTGAGATGGAATTGAAAAGCTTGTGGCCACAACTTTTAGAGACTTGGTGTTCTAACACAACATGGGAAATCATTCAAATGTGTTTTCCTGTATAAACCATAAATAGATTATATTTATTTTTAAATAGAAAGAAAGATGTTAGCTTTTTATTTTGCAACACTCAAAGAATTTGTGTCAACACTGATTTTTTTTTTGTTTGTTTTGGTTTTCTATATATTTAAGTTACAATCAAATGTTGATATCGCATTGCCAGGTCTAGTATTAGAGACAAAGCAATATTGTCAAAGGTTCTATCCAAGTTACCAGACATTTTAGCTCTTTGAATGTGCCTGCAATTAAGTAACATTAATACAGGACATTAATAACTACAGGTGCTGGAAATCTACTATTTTGTAAAAGTTATAAATTCCCAAAACCATCTGATAAACAGCTGAACCAAGTGGTTAAACTTAGGCATTAACACAACAAAAATAAAAATATCTGCAATATGTACCACAGTATCCCTTCTGTTGGCTCATACTTTGCAGGAAACTTCTATTTACATCTTACATTAATAAATTTTGGTTGCCGAATGCTGATATGTATTTAACACAAATAAATGTGAATCCCTCCCCCATAAGCGAAATTGTTTCAAAAATGTTCTAACTTGGTCTGATCATAAAAATTTAGCTTTTATCAAAGTCATTCAAAGCAATCTATGGGGTAAATAGTAGGGCAGACTGGGCTCTTCAGTCTAGGAGAAGAAAACTTTTAAATTCCCAGAGTAGATTGAACTCATTAGTGCGGAAATAAGTGATTGTCTAAAGGAAAGCAAACCTTGACAGAAAACCAATCCGTCCTCAGAGTACAGGGTCTGAAAGTGGGGTGAATCATGCTACATAGTGGAACAATTCAATTACAGAAACCCTGCCAGAAGCCTTATGTGTGATGAGAGACCATGCAGATAGCACAAGGCCATTAAAAAATTTTGTCTTGCCCATAAATGTGGCATTCAAGACATTGGTTGAGTATCACCCTCTTGCTCAATAAGTAAAATTTGGTGCCATTATATATAAAAAAACCTACAGAGATGGTGGAGGTGCTTGAGACGCTCCTTAGTTCTTGGGGGAGCCAGTTACCAAGCGTAACCCAGGAAGTTATCAATAATCCACAAGATTTACCACAAAGTTAAAGTTTAGTCCTTTATTCTCCTCTACATTCTGTAGGGATTCTTGTAATTTACTTCCTGTGTCTGCTATCAACACAATGTCATATGCATACCTTATATTGTTAAAATTGTAGATGCCAATAACAAATCCTGCTAGGACTTATCATTCTCTTTGAATCGCTTCACTGATTGAATAAGTCTTCCTTGTCTTAGATCCCTTTTAGAATTATCCTTCCCAGATATGTAAGAGGTTATATAGCAATTCCAAAAATTCTTTATAACGTACTTTATCAAACATTTTTTGAATAATCTATTAAACACAGGTAGACATCCTTCTGCATTTGTATTACTTGCTCTGATATGATTCTGAGAATAAATATTGCATCCTTGTTACAGTGTATTTAACAAACCCACATGTTTTTTGTTCCATTTCAGGTTTGATTCTACTACTCGTCAGAATTCTGAATGTTTTGTTATATATGGCTCATTAGGTTGATTGTCCGTGAATTCAAAATCATATGCACAAATTGATGATGAAAAACTATTCAACAGAGATAACAGTCCAATAAAACAATAATGGAATACAACAGTGGCAATGAAAGAGAGACAATGTTTATTAGAAACTAGCAGTAGAGCCCGGTGTTGCCCGGGGATGTAACAGTAAGAGATAGATCAAGTATCGACCATCATAAAGACTGAAAAATAAAATTGACAAAGATTATTGTTTAAGGTTGACAGACACGCATGTCTTAATTAGTTTTTTTTTTTTTTATACGAATTGGTCAAACCCAAACTCAAACAAAAATATTGTTTTCAATCATTATGAGTCTACCGATTGAATAGAATTCTATTAGAAACAATTGTCTTGTAAATGGAATTTTTAAAGCATTCTGAATGTAAAAATAAAGAAAAAAGTGTGCAAGACAATAAGAAACACTATCTGCCCCCCAAAAAAAGTGAAGTTTTGTTGAAATCAGTTGAAAAATGTAGGAAATCTGATCCCATATATAAACGAACACACACACACACACAAACAACCTGGGTTTTATAAGTATAACTCGATATGAGTTGTCCCCCTTTCATTAATGCCTCTTAATTGTGTTTTCAAATTGATTTTGTGCAAAAATAATTGTGTTTTTCCAATTTTTGGTGCTGTTAGAACAACCGCAAGGTAATTTTACGTAGTCCTGTGAAGTTTTGTTGAAATCAGTTGAAAAATGTAGGAAATCCGATCCAATATATAAACATACAGACACACACAATCTGCGTTTTATAATAAGTAGGATTACCAACATAAGCAAAAGTAGAAAAATAGGAAATGTCACATACATATTTTTTTTTTACCTCAATAGAAGTAAATAGATTTTCCTATCGGCCAGTTCACAGGGTGAACTCACAAATTCCATAGTGATACTCATCCAAGTATTCATAACCCACTAGATTGTGCGCCAAGAGCCATGTCTTTCATTTCCCCTTAGCTGCTTCATCACAGAGCATTAGCTGGGTCAAGCAAGGATATACAAGTGGTATAATTTTGAGGAATTAGAATAATCAATATAGTAATTCATCATGTCTAGAAGAATCTACAGCAGTAATGCCAGTACTTACAAATTCTGTTGGTACAGTAGGTATGATGCTTTTGTTGTATCAAAAATGGTCTGGGTTCGATTCTCGGTAGTGGAGGCACACTGCTGATGAGTCCCAAATAGGACTAATCACTCAGAAATGTACCTCTAACACACAAATATACTTGACTCTCCAGTCAAATTCGATGTATAAGGGTCAAGCAGATCTGTTCCTATGAACTGATACCTGAACACCTGTACATGAGATTTGATTATAGTGATGAAAGTTTTGTACAGAACCATCCACACTTTTTAAATTTCCAATTCTGAGCCATTATCCATTGCGCCACCTGTGCAGACAAGATAACAGCAAATGGTATTCTGAAATGGTTACCCATCTAGGTACTGACCAGGCTCAGTGTTGCTTAATTTTAGTGATCATATGAGAACTGGTGTTTCAATGTGATGTGTCTGTAAGTTTGTAGGGGTCAGCCATAGTAAATTAAGTACTGGATAAATGGAAATCGAATGTAGAATAGGCTGCACTCGAGGTGATTTCACTCTAAGTTGTAAACTGCTACAAAGCCAAAAAAACATCAACCTGAAAACTCAAGTCATGTTCTTAAACAGCCATGTCAGATCAAGACTTTGATATGGATATCATGCATGGCACCAGACCCACTCAGAAATATCTAAACTGTCAGCTGTATACAACTGCTTCATATGATCAATGAAGATAAAAGGCTTTGAACAAGTGAATCCTGAGAGATTCTCTACAACTGACCCTAAAAATTGAGCTCTGTAGAAGAAACGTCATGTTGTGCTTGTGATGTAACCATTGGGAAATTATTCATTTAGATTTCTTAAAACACAATCATTAAATGCACATTTATATATCCAGCAAACAGGTAAGGAGGTACAAAGTACAATTGGTTTTTGCTAATGGGTGTAGCTTTCTTATTACAATAAATTTTAATTAATTTTGGGGGGAAAAATTAAAAGTTTTATTATTTAACATAAAAAATACTCCCACTATTTTAAAAACAATTTAATGATTAAAATAACAAATACTTATCTAATAAAAATGCAATGTTGTTTTTATTTTTATTTTTTTTTACATATCTTTTCTCTAATTTTTTATATTTCATAAAACAGTGGTCAAAATAGCATTCTGTACTTAACAATAGAAAAAATGTTTCCCTCCAAGGCAATGTAAGGCCACAGACATTATGAATAACATAAGAAAGGGTTTTAGAACTCACTTAGTCTTTTCTATCCTCAACTCCATATTCATCCAAGTTTGCAACAAACATTTATCTTTTTTTTTGATGACTGCAAAAAGTTTTGACAGAGAGAAAACTTTCTCTAATGAAAACCAAACTCAAGAGTTTGTTGAAAACTTTTTCACATCAAAACCTGCAGAATTTTCCTGAAAACTTATCGAAGAGCTGCCTGATAAATGGCAAGAAATCATTGCAAATAATGGTGAATAAATGATTGAATAAAATGTAATTATACTTGTTCGTAAACAAAAAACTGAAAATTTTTATTTATAATCAGAAATATATTTTATTTATTTGTATTCAGAAATATTTTGTCTTTTTAAGAAAATTCTGTGAATGCTTGAGAAAAGGTGTTGAAATGACTGAAGATAGTTGACATCTTGAGTGTGACCTAAGAATTTAAGTGCAAACAGCCATATGTAAGAGAAAACTCCTTTTGTTATGGTTGGACAACAACTGGCCACACAGTACAACCAATCCCCTCCACAATGGCCACCGTTCATGTAAGGGGAGTATTAAACAACAAGATGAAGAAAAGAAATACAAAAACATGTTCAGTCTCTTAAATAACAAAGAAACACAGAAAACAAAACATCCTATTATAAAATCATTACAAATTATTGGAGAAAAATCGAGGAGAAAAAATTTAGCACATAAAAACAATTTGAATTAAGACAAAAAAGAATTTATTGTTAAATCATAAAAACGATTATTCTGTTTCTAAATTGTTATCAACGCAGACGTTAACAAAGAAATGTAACAAATGAAATCCTTTTACCCAATGTGCTTCTTTTCAATATGTTGAACGGTAAATTGCATACACTAAAAAAATAGGCCTTTGTCTTATACCTCGGAATGAAATGGAACCAATTTATATTAAAAAAGTAAAATTGAATAACAATTTTTGGTGCATTTATATATAAGATTTAAGATTTAAGAAACAGCACATATTTATATATATAGTACTCAATATTAAAAATATTAAAATAATATTAAAAATAGAGTGTTAATGATATTATATGAAAAGATCACTTAACTTTTAAATATCAATTTTTATTCTGACATTAATGTTTCTTGTTAAAATTTCCAATCTTCAGAGGTTGTGGTTTTAAATGACATTTTCAAGTTTTTCACTGAAAAATTGGAAATAGCGTTTAAAACCACAACCCCTGAATGCTGGAAATTTTAACAAGAAACATTGATGTCAGGATAAAAATTGATATTTAAATGTTAAATAATCTTTTCATATAATATATATATATATATATATATATATATATATATATATATATATATAAATAAATAAAAAGAAAGAACAGTAAGATATATAATCCCATGTTCTTATAGATATTTTTATTTTTACAAAATAGTGCTCAATGTAAATTTACAGAGCATTGATATTATAAATTAATTGATTTAAAATATAGTTTTTTTTCGCTACACAGTTCTAACCATGTTTCAAATTTAATTGGATTTATCTGTAACCTTGGAAACGTGAATTATGATTTTGATTGTGTCTTTAAAACCCAGTAATTTTAAAAGTTACTCCAAAATTCGCTTGAGGATGAAATGGAACTAATGTCTTTAATTTAATTACAAAATTAAATTTGGGGCTTTTAGCTTCTATTTTTGAAACATGGTTAGAACTGTGTAGTGAAAAAAAACATATTTTAAATCAATTAATTTATAATATATATATATATATATATATATATATATATATATATATATATATGTAAGAATCACAGATAAGGTTATCAAACAATCATCATCAAAATCAATGAATTTCTGTGCATTTTATTTAAAATCAATAAAAAAATTATAATTTCAAGTCAATAAATATTGCTTTTGACCATATAATTTTTTTTCACTGTATAATTTTTTGACTATATAAAATTATTTATTAAATGGAATTTATAACAATGAATACGATTTATTTACATTTATTCTAACTTTTGTTTCATCTTATCAATCATTATTTTTAGCTTTTAAACACACTGTCCCAAATACTTCCCAATAAATGGCTTCCTCTTTGTGTGTGTGTGTGTGTGTGTATATATATATATATATATATATAGTACAGGTAGTAAATCCATTGGTATATATTTGAAGTGGATCCTAGTAATAAAAAATATTAAAACGATCCACAAAAAGAGTTCAATGTATTTATTATAACAGAGCATATAAATTACACAACAAAATCCAAAATTACCTCATATGGGGTGTGGGTGGGTATAGATCTATTTCAACCAACGAGAGGTATGTCAATCTAATTAAACCTCAGTGTATAGTCTATACACCGCATATGAGGTAATTTGGGATTTTGTTGTGTAATATGTATACATACATACATGCATACATACACATATATATATATATATATATATATATATATATAAAACATAAAACTGATATAAAATTTTATAGAAAAACTAACACTTCTGCTATCACAGTTTCACCACCTTCCTTGTCTTTACATAGCTAGAATTTCTATTTTGCTGCCTCAACACCAATACGCATATATATATATATATATATATATATATATATGACATAAAATTTTGTTGAAAAACTAACCTTTGCAGAAAAGTTTTTCAACAAAATTTTGTCATAAATTGCTTTATGTTTTCCTTATTTGCAATTTCATATAGGACTTTATATTCATATAATTGTTTTTGCCAAATAATTAATTTTCATTTGGGGGAGATATATATATATATATATATATATATATATATAAAGGGTGCAATGGATAAACTGTCGTCAAAATTACTGTTCAAGTGTTATTCTTTATATCAAATTTAAGCTACTTGATAAAATCCAAAGAAGAATCAACAACATTATTGGTCCTGCCCTGGCATCTCGGCTTCAGCCACTTTCCCACCACCATAAAGTTGACTCTGTGCCTTTTCTATAAATGCTTTCATGGGAATTATTCAGATGAGCTCTTTGCCATGGTACATGGCCATTTTTAATTTAAGTGCAGTACTAGACCGTCATCAAGATCTCATCCCTTTACAGTTGGGGTGGTTAGATGTAGCCATAAATTCTATGCTAACAGTTTCTTTTCTTGCACTTCCTGCTTGTGGAACTCCCTTCTGGCTCCATGATTTCCAGCCGACTTTAATCTACAGAAATTTAAATGCAAAGTTAATTGCTATCTACTGTCCTCCTGATTACTCTTTCCTCTTCCCACTCATTATTAATGTTTCTATTTCTAATTTTTCCACACCCAGTAACCCCGTGTCTTAGTCGCATTACTTGCATGGGGTGATACTAATTAAAAAAAAAAATTCATTTAAAGGGAAACAAACGGTTAGTAAGTCCAGGAACCAGCCATTATTTCAGAATTCTGTCTGATATGCTATTTAGGGAAAAAGAGAAAATTTATTCAAGGTAAGTATAAAATTAAAAGAACCCAAAGTAATGCTTAAACTGTGACTCTATTTGCAAACAAACATGGTGTCACAGTTAAGAACAAATACAAACCTTTGGAATAAGTTAGGAACTGAAAGTAGAACACCTTAAGTGACAACAGATGAAAATGTTGTTCTGAGGAAGGAAAGACAAGAAAAGAAAAAAGAAAAGAGAAGTGGATGTCAGGTGAAATTTTTGACATGAAAAAAGATTGAGAGCAGATAGGATATAGGGCTGGCTAGTTGTGGTTAAGCAAATGATGTCTGAAACAAGAACAGACAAGTAAAAGGGGAAATGACTGAGTGATAAATGCATAGAGTTCAAAAACCAGCAGAAATCAAGTGCAGTTTGCCTGTATAAAAAGATAAATGAAACACCAAGACAGAAAACATGCTCTTGAGAAGCATATATAAAATCTAAACGCTATTTCCAACACAGTTACATACATACATCATCTTTTTTTTTATGGCCATGTCCCTTCAAGATGTAAATGATCATGACCCTTCACATCTTCCTGACCCTTGTAGCTCTTAATAAGTTTTGTCCTTTTGTTATTTCTCCTAAACCCTGTTCCACCATCCACTTACTCAAACTCATCAAGTATGTTACATGCTGCTTTCCTCTGTCCCGTTTTCCCTTAATCTGTCCTGGGAATATCAGATTTTCCAAGCCCTCTTTTCTCATTATGTGCCCCAGAAATTTCAACTGCCTCTATCTGATGTTAAGTATAAGTTTCCTTTTTATTTCCATTCTCTCCAAAATGTCATCATTGTGCACATGTTAAGCTCTTAGTATCCTCAACATCATTCTGTAGAACCAAATTTCTGTTGTTTCAAGTCTCTTCATCTGTGAGGAGATTGTCATACCTTACTTGCCATCCCCCTCTGACCCTTTTGCCTTCAATATCACTTGTGAGTGTCAGATTCTCCAAGCTCCCTGTTGGTTCTCGTACTACTTGGAATGACCATAAAATACTTCCCCTCCCCCAATTTATTGGCAGAAGCACACAAATGCATGCTGGGATTTCTTCCTAGCCAATAAAATATGTTGGTTCTTGGTGTCATCTTACTCAGTCCCTGTCTGTTTTGCCTTGAAGTCAGAAAATGCATTCATTCATCCAAATTTGCTCTTGTATGTCAACCCCAATTCTTAGTTTGTGAACTTTTGCGAAATTACCGTTGCTTTGCCTTTTATTAAATTGTTTGCTTACTTTATGTTATTTTTTGCCCCATTCTTTTCTTTTTCTTTCGTTGTTGCTTATTGAATGCTTTGTCAGATCTGTTTGTTGGGTAGCTCTGTATATATTTTGTGTTATATTTAATGATGACAACTCACTCTACACCCACTTTCCTCATTATGTGTCCCAAAACCTTCAACTATGGATGTCTGACCCTAAGCAAAAATGTCCTTTTTGTTCTCAATTTCCTTAAAACATCTTTATTGATCACATGTTCCATCCATAGCATTCTCAGCATCCTTCTGTAGAACCAAATCTGTTGCCTCGTCTCTTTTTCATCTGTGAAAAAATTGTCCAGAACTCACTATCATATAGGAGTGATATTATATAGCAGTTCAGCAGTCTTTTCTTTGATTCCAATATAATATTTCTGTTTCTTAAAATTGTGATTAATTTGTCTGTTTTTTTTACAGCTTATCAACCTTTTGCAGGTTATTTAAAGCCAGAAACTATTTATAGTTTGTAAGATTTTTTTTTGAGATAATGATTTTTACTGATACAAGTTCTACTAATTAACCCATAGCTGGGGGGAGAAAAGTTGGATTCATACCTTTTCCAAGGGTATTTGCACATAGCAAAATATAGAAAAACTGACTAGAATTGGAACCCTGCTCTCCAATTTCCAATTCTGAGCCATTATCTATTACCCAAACATCCAAGCTTACAGTACCTAGCATTTACACATGGTCACCCCTCTGGGTACTGACCAAGCTCAATGTTGCTTAACTTTAGTGATCATACAAGCTGTGCTTAGTTTCTGGAAGGCATCTTTTGGTATTTCTTGTAACAACATATCCCAGATGAGCATGAAAGGAGCTGTAGTACTAAAACCCATATGGGGTGCTGAAAATTAGTCTCTCTATTGGTATGGAATAAGTGGTGTTGGTTTCCATGGTTAGTAAAGGTCACCACTGGTCAATCTTAATTCAAAATCTAGATTTCTATCCAAATTGCCAAAAGAACCTCACATAAACGAGAAGCACCTAAATTTTAAGCATCTATGTAAATATTTATATATTTAAAATAAAATACCAGTAGCGGTGCCACTGGCCAAACTCTGAGTGAGATAATCTGTGCACTAATGCCCTTGGGAAAGGCAAGAATAGGAATAAATTATACAAGGTATACTGAAAAAATGTTTTAATTAAAAAATATATAACATATAGTAATTATATAAAGAAGTACAGTATTAAGGAAAAACGAAAAATAATTTTCCTGAAATTTTTTTTCAAATTAAAAGAATATTCTATGGTAATTTTAATATTAGCTGTTTCCTTATTAGGAAACATTTGGCATTTATTGACCAAGCAGCCACAACTATTTTCAGTTGAAATTTATAAAAATATGTAAACTATGATGCAATATGTATCATTTACCTATTTAAAAAGGAATAAATATGAAAATAATTTTTTGATCCCTAAATTTATAAAAATTTTCTCAATTATAAAAATATGTGAACCAACTATAATGTAATATTTAGTATTTACCATTAAAGAAAATTTAAATATTTGAGAAGAAAATGTATAATGCCCAGAAAAATCACAGGTTTATTTAAATTTTCTTGTTCATCGATACTTTTATAAAATTATGAATAAAAAATTTGCTTTCATAGTTATTTATGCATTAATGACAACTGGAAAAAACTTTCATGAAAGTGTAATGTTTCGAAAAAATATCCAATAATGCATTTCTCTCACTTTGGGCTTCATCAGATTGAAGATGAAAAACTGAATTGTGTGTGTATATATTTGTGTGTTTATTTAAAATAATGAGATCATATATTTTTCCCAAGCTGGCATTGCTCAAAACTAAAAAAAAGAAAATGATTTTCAATCTGATGAAGCTCAAAATGGGCGAAATGCGTTATCAGATATTTTTTTGAAACATTACACTTTCATGAATGATTTTTCCAGTTGTCATTAATATATAACTCTATTGGGATCATTTGTCCAAATTTATAACATAGTTTTTTATTTGTAAAATGGTATATAATTAATAGTGAATTGTATAGTGGAGCTGCCAAGTCTTCATTTTTCTCAACAGAGTCCAAAAGCATCTCCACACCCATGTGGGTGATGAATTATTTTCCACTCTACAACTCCTTTCACACAGAGAAAAATTCACAAGACTCTTGCTGCTCTATTGATATTTCTATGGAACTAAATTCCAGCAGTTCTAACCATCATGGTTAAGACTCACCATACAATGCACATTGTAATGAACCACCTACATTCTCTTTGTTTTCCACTGACGAGATGTAAGTTCCACTCAAAGAGTTTGTTCCCATGAACCACTGCTTTGCAGAACTCCCCCAAGGATGCTTCACCGATTCCTACAATCTGAACCTGTTCAAGTCTAGGGTTAACCACTATCTTCCCCGCATATCCACATAAGATGTGCCTATTACTCTGTCACCTGCTACCTCGAGTGGTTCATGGGCCTTGTACAGGGTGAACATTAATGTAAAAACAAAACAAAAAAAGAAGCTAATCATGGATTCTATATTGTCTGCAACTAACAACAAAATTTCTAAAAATACTGTTAAGAAAAAAAAAATCTTTTAAGAAAATAATTTTAAATTTGTTTATTATTCTTTCTCCAGTAGTTCTTCTCCTCCTCTATTGCTGCCGGTTAATTCAACAAAAACCAAAAGAAAAAGAAAAAAAATTAGCAACACAGACACCCTATTTATTATTGTAGAAAGTATGTCAGCTCATTAATCATAACAAAGAAAGAAAAAAATGCAATAATAATAATAATACTGAATTCTCAGTATCACATAAAATCAGTTATTTTCTTTAACAACATGAAAAGAAAAAGAGGGAGAAGAAGAAGAGGAAGAAGAAAAATGAGGAAGAAGGAGAAAAAAAGAGGAAGAACCAGACACTTTTAAATTTAGTCGAATTAACTTAAGTTAAAAGCAAGAGTTGATCAAAAAACATTACATGACTGTTAAAGGGAGGTGACTCTTGATCATTTATTTAAAGGTGTGATCTAAATTATGTATTTTGAATTCAATTTCTAGGGTTATCCTTTGCATTTATCAAAGAACGAAAAGAAAAAGAAAGATATCTCCATAATATTACAGTATCTATTTGTTTTTTTTCTATATCTAATGATTGAAAGAAAGTCTTCAAAATTATAAACAAGTAATTCTATGAACCCAAAAAGTATGGCAATTCTCAGTTAATAAAGAAAAGGAATATGTGGAGTCATGATTGTCTATATGCAGAAGAGACATGACATGGCGTTTAGTAAGAGTAATGATAAAATGAAAAAAAAAAAAAAAATTACAATAATTTTACATTTACTTTTCATGTCAGCATGACTTCTGCCAAAAAGCAGTAAATACATAACTTGAGCACGAACATTCAATCAACCAATTCAAGAGATATGGGGTACATTATATCAAACATCTGACCCTGAAGAGTGTTTTCACACAAAATTCTCAAGTCAGTCAATCAGAAGAATTAATTAAATTTTTCAATTTATTCTAAATAAATAAAAAAAAATGCCTGTGCTAATAAAAAAGTGGATTTTTATGTTCCATTTTTTTTCAATTTCTTTATTTAAATTCAATTTAAATCAGACTTTAACTTATTAACATTGGGTGCATACTAAATTCTTTTAAATGTCAAGTTTACTATTTAGATATATATATATATATATATATATATATATATATATATATATATATATATTTATATATATAATATATAATATATATATATTATTATTTTATATGCACAGTACTTATTGTAAAGGGATTAATTTCAGTGATAGCACTAACATATTCAGTTGCATTGGTTATGAGTTTGTGACCCTGGGTTCCATGCTTTTGCAATCATCAGACAATAATCTCATGATCATAAAAGCATGAAACCCGAGGTCACAAACTCATATCCATACAACTGAATATATATATATATATATATATATATATATATATATTTATTCATTCAATGTAATCATCTGGCAGCCAAGTGAGTTGCATAGATGCAGGATCTGTAAACTGGGTTGTACCAATCCTAACATTTAAAGACATTCTGAATTTTATATAATATATATATATATATATATATATATATATTGTCATTAAACACTACTATCAAAAATAATGATTGGCGTGAACGAAGACATAGTACAAAAGGTTTGTTTACGTCATTTGTGCATGTTGATCAGTGATAATTTTGAAAATTGTTGTGTAATTATCTCTTGAATATTGCATTTTAATGTGAGGGGGTATGAATTTTCTTCTCCCCCAGCTATGGGTAAATAGCAGGACAGACCCAGTTCTATAGCCTTGGATGGCAACTGGTCTAACTCAGAAAGATATGGCAACCTACTGCGGGAAAAAAATCTGCCTCGTCAGTCGTGTATCGAAAGATACATGATCACCTAAGTGTGTATCATGAATGGTACATAACTGACTAGAAAAATTTAGAGTGGTAGTTACCATACCATACACAGTATATGTATTGCATTTTGGTGTGATATATTTGCATGTACCAGTGCTAGAAATAAACTTGTAGTAGAAAAACAGAATTTATGCAAAGTAAAAGATAACAAATTAAAACCAAATTTATACAATTATTAGAAAACATATTTTTAACTACATACCAATTTTTCTTTTGTTAAGTCACACACATGCTGCACTCCAAACAAATTTTAAAACAAACACAAATATACTAGAGTGCTGGCCATTATTGACACGGCTCTTGTTTGACACAGATGTCTACAACTATGTCCATGCATTTCCCCTTATATAAGCTATAACAAAAGCCAGACAGAGCAGAGAGAGAGAGACTTGATACACCCACACTAACCATAAAGGCTACCCAGAACACGGCTGACTGTTCATCCAATCATTAGGTTATGAAAATGACCTCCTAGAAAGTGAACAGATTCTACTATCAACGCAACAAGCCCAAACTGATAGCCAACAAGCAGTCAGCTGGATTAAGCATTCTCTTTTTTCACACTCTCATTTCACACCTTGTATGCCATACATTCAAACACTACACTATATGACTTCAAGAGACATTTTCATATCTTGTAAATGAAAATAAATCTTTGGTCATTTCTCCAAACAAGTGTCTAATTCATTTCTTTACTCCAACGAACTTCCATCTTGGATCAAAGTGTTTTCAGTCATGACTCATTTTTAGAATTTAAAAAAAAATCATTTTGTCCAAAGCAAAGCAATAAAGCCACTAAGACACAATGGATTACTGAGTTTGAAAAAATATGAGAAAAAGAAAAACATAATTAAGGAGAGAGAATAATAAAAGAACAGGAATTAAGAAAACAAAAGATAATGATTGACATTGCATTTAAATTTTTGAAGATCAAAGTTGACTGGAAAGCAAAGACTTTTGTTTGTTAGCATAAAATTTATGGTTACAGCTAGCAATTTCTATTGTAAAATGATGAGACTTCGCTACCAATCTAGTACTGCAATTAAATACATAAAGTCAATATACCAAAGCAGAAAGCTGATCAGAACAAGTACCATGAAAATATTCATAGAAAAGGCACCGGGAAACTACATTATGGTGGTAGTAAAGTGACAGAAGCCGAGATGCCAGGTCAGGATGGATAACATTGCAGATTCTTCTTTGGATTTTATCAAGAATCTCTAAATACATAACAGGAGCACCAGACAAGATGTGGTCGCAATATTCAATGCATAGATGAATAGTAAACTTATAAATACATAAGATAGATATAATTTCTTTGATTTAAGCTAGTCCTTCCTTTCATCATGTTAAGGTTTGAGTATATTAATGCTTAATGTGGGCTTTGGAGAGTAAGGAAAACAAAGATATTTTTTCTTTTTCCAAGCACTTCATTATCCTCCTCAATCATTATCATTTTCAAATAAACAGTAGCAAAACTGAGCCACCATTTTACTTTTTAATACAGTATATGTTTAACAATTTATTTAGATTGCAGTCAGTAAATTGTGATCAAATACAGATCAAATGTAGATGATAAGAATGATAGGATAAGGAACAAATACAAAATGTTTTATAAATCTAATGTTTCAATTTTATTAGAGCTTTATCAGAAAATGAGAAAAAAAAAGAAAATATTCTAGTATTTTTAATTTTTGTGTTATTTGTTTATCATTGGTTAAGCACACCTCATGTCTTGTGAAGCAGTGTATAATTTGTGTGTGTAAGAGCATCATAATTCCAGTTTGTTTGAGTGGGATTTGGAGGATAATGTATATTCATGTGTGTGTGCCTAGTAGGCATTGCAATCAATCAAAATAGGATTAAATTTTTATCCTGTTACCTACAGTAACAAGTTAATTAAAAGAATATGATAACTGGATGAAAAAATTAATTTACTGAACCAAACAAGATTGAATGGATACAAATTAATATGGCTACATAATTTAGACACAATTCATATAATTACAGTTCAGTGAAAAAACTTCAATGAAATAGAATGATAGCCTTTGATGATATGATAGGATACATTAGGCTTCAATTTATCAATTTCTAGTGGCAAATTGGCCATTATTGTGCAAGCAGATGTAAAGTCTATGTAAAAAGATATATATCAAGTTGGTAGGTCTTTAGAGTTTCCTGTCAATTAAATGTATATTAAAGGTATTTATTTTGAGAAAAGAAACTGCGAATGAATCATGTTGGTAATAAATAGATGAGCAGACGAAGGAATTGAAAAAAGTGAAAAATACAGAAATTTAGCAAAGATAACTCAGCTCTTTTAGTTCTAAGTTGATAGTTATATTGTTTCAGTATCTATCAAGACTGGAAAGTGAGGTCTGGGCAGTTTCCACCCAAATATGGCAACAGTACTCCATATATATAAGTTATGAAAAACTTGGTAATCCATATGGGTAGTCCCCAAAAAAAAGTGTGAATTTTCATTTCATCTTTCGTTTCATTTTTTGAAAGTGTTATCTGATGATCCAGCATCCCTTAAAAGGGCTCTGGTGAAATAAATTATTATAATGGAAAGTTAAAGTTGTCTGTTTTTCTTTAAAATATACATTTATTATAAGAGATTATAATAAAAATATTTTGAAATCACTACACCAAAGCTTTCATGTTTCAATACTATGATTGTACTTACCATTGCCAATCATAGTATTGAAACATGAAAGCTTTTGTGTAGCAATTTCAAAATGTTTTTATTATAAACTTTATAATAAAAATATAATAATATCTTGCTCTACTTTGTATTGAGCAATTTTTTAAAAGTAAATGCTACAAACAGTCGATTTTTACTCCAGCTGTTCTTTCTCTCATTTTTATATATATATATATATATATATATATATATATATATATATATATATATAAATTACTAATAGGTAATAAAATAATATCCCAAAAGCATTATTAATCACAACTGACAACTTGCTGTCACAAAGCATTAGTTAACAAAACTTCTGATGAATTATTGACTGATTTTTTTTATGATTTACCAACCTTTTGTGGGTTATTTAAATCCAAAACATATTTTGGATTGTAAGAATAATACATTTTTTTTTTTGTGAGCGAATATTGCATTCAAAATTTTTTTGAGAATAACAATGATTTTTCCAGATACAAGTCCTACTATTTAACCCATAGCTGAAGGAGGAGATGGATTCCTACCTTTCCTAAGGTTATTTGTAAATACAACAAACCTGACTGGAATGAGAACTCAGTTCCCTGATTTATCAACCCAAGCCACTATCCATGTCTGATGAAGTCCCACACGTTAATTTCAGTTATCGAAATGTTAAAATTCTTTAATGACAAGTATTTTCAACCTTACTACTCAGAAGAACAATGTGAATTTCAAAAAGTGATTTTTCAAGTAATATTTGCCAAATATTTTATAATACTATTCGTACCAACGTCATTCTACACTGTATTTTGTAGAGGTTGTAAAATGCTGCCATGGTAATTTTACAATGAGTAACAAAAATGAGTGCACTTGCACTGTTGTCTTTTAATAGTACAATATGGACACATAGTGAGTAAACTCACCAATTGTGCCTGGAAAGAAAATTTAGACTAAGCATATTTGGTAAATAAATTGATACAAGGAAAAATTCATTATAGAAATGAAAGAAGAAAAATGAAAAAGAAGAAAAAAAGCAAAGATGAAGAAAAAGAAGAAAAGCAAAGATGAAGAAAAAGAAAAAAAGCAAAGATGAAGAAAAAGAAAAAAAGCAAAGATGAAGAAAAAGAAGAAAAGCAAAGATGAAGAAAAAGAAGAAAAGCAAAGATGAAGAAAAAGAAGAAAAGCAAAGAAGAAGAAAAAGAAACATCAAAAAAAGGAAGAGGTGGTTTTGCAATATATGAATATGTTGATTCATTGCAATATATGAATATGTTGATTTAATTTCTTCAAATAAAGCAAAGAATCCCCTAAAATGCAAGCTTAAACGAATTTCTGAGAGAGAAAATAAATTTCAATAATGAACTTCCTGTGAGGTTTGTGCAATCAGAAGAAAAAAAATTGCTGAGGGAAGAAAGAAAGATAAGAAAAATATCAGTGAAAGAAAGAAAGATAAGGGAAAAAGATAAAAAGAAAAAGGAAAAGAAAAAGGATATAGAAAGAAAGAAAGGATGGAAAAGAGAATGGAAAGGAAGGAAGAAAAAATAGAAAGGAACAAACAAAACATGAAAGAAAATGGAAATGAAAAAGAAAAGAAAAACAAAAGCATGTGAAAAAAAAGAAAACAAAGAAAATAGAAAAGGGAAGAACAAGAAAAGAAAAAGATTAAGAAAATGGAAAGGAAACAAAGAAAAAAGACAAGAAAAGAAAGCAATTGGAAAGAATGTAAAGGAACAACAAAGCAAAAAAAAGAAAGAAAAATGAAATAGAGATGAAGTATAATAAAAAAAAAAAAAAGAAAGAAACGAGTAAGAGAAAAGAATTAAAAAAGAAAGAAAAGGTTAGAAAAAAGGGTAAAAAAAGGGAATGAAAAAGCAAAAAAAGGTAAAGAAAGAAAAACAACAAAGAGGAAAGAAAAAGACAAGGAAAATAAGAAAATGGATAAGAAAGATAAAAAGAAATGGAAAAAAAATCAAAGAAACAAAATGAAAGAAAGAAGAGAATAAAATCTGAGAGAGACAATGAGAAATCAAAAAAAAAGTAAGTAGAATATAAGATAAAAATAATCTCCATCCATAATTCGTGAAATAAAAGCAAGAAAAACATCTGTAAAATATTTGAAGGTATAACTCAGTGGTTAGGATCAACATATTAGAGGATTTAATCACCATAGACATGACAGTAACTATGATATATTGAATAAAAAGGAGAACTAATTTTAAAACAAATTAAAAATCACTCCCTCTCAGTTCTGTGCTGACAAAGTTAATAAAACTTACTATGAATAAAAAGAGACAAGAGGAAAGACTATACTTAGCCAACACGTTTCGTCCACTGAAGTGAATATAACTTGTTGGCTAAGTATTCTTTTTATTTGTTTTGTCTCTTCTACAGATACTCTCCGCCTGAGAATATTTACACAAAACTTACTATATATATATATATATATATATATATATATATATATATGTATATATATATAATAAAAAGGCTTAAACCCTAATATTCCATGGTCATAATTTATTCCATTGGAATCGTAAATACGATCTAATTTGTAGGTCTGATGAATTGGATCGTATTTACGATTCCAATGGAATAAATTATGACGATGGAATATTAGGGTTTAAGCCTTTTTATTATATCCTTACTCTGGCCTGGACATTGAATTCTACCTGGATTCTATCCTCTTGGAATTATTTTTTGTACAAATATATATGTATGTATGTGTATATATATATATATATATATATATATACATACACACACACACTAATAATAAATATACATATTTATACATATTTTTCCCCACAAGTAGCACAACTGAGTTTCATGTCTAATACTATATGTGTCTGTCTGTGTGTGTGTGCGTGTGTGTGTATGTATGTATGTGTATCCAGATAAAATGAGGACAGATCCTCATTTTACTTGGATACATACACACACATATATATAATTCCACTGTTCATAACATTTAAAAGTGGGCTCAATACAGAGTAGAGCTAAATATTATTTATTTTAGGAGATTAAAACAAAAACATGTTGAAATTTGTAGTGTTGAAACATAATTGTATTATGTTGGTGCAAAAATAATGTCGTTTTCTCACATATGTTACAATGTGAAAAAACGACATTATTTTTTGCACCAACCTAATAATTGTGTAGCATGATTTTGTTTTAATATCCTAAAATAAATAATTATATATATATATATATATATATATATATATATATATATATATATATATATATATGGAGGCATGGTAGAGTAATGAATAGCATGTCAGAGTTAGAAATCAGTGACTAGAGTTCAAATCAAATTCCGGTCAAGTTCATTACTTACACTTACGTGCTAATAATCTTGGGAAAGGTATGAATCTATCTCTTCTTCCCCACCCCCGCTATGCATTAATAGCAGGACAGACTGGGTCCTATAGCTTCGGGTGTAGTTGCCATAAGCTACAATTTTTTACCATCCTTCTGACTACACACCATGACTCCTCTTGGCAATTTATAGTCCAATCCCAGATAACTTCTGGTGGTTCACCAGCAATGTGCGCTATATGAGATGCAAGTAAAATAATTTTTTTTTTTTTTTAACCTGAGTTGGATAGGACAACATGGAGCAACTGAGTGGACATCACAATTGCCAAACCTAACACCAGATTTTTTCTTGTGGTGTGTACTGAACGATCTTGTTTACAGGCTCTAGTCAAAACCATTGCTGAATTGAAACAAGCAATTTCTGATAATTTTTTAAAAATTGATGCCAAATCGTATGTAGAACTGTTATGCATGCATGCTACACTTCAAAAGTTTGAGGGAACCCCTGGTAAATTTTTAAATTGGTCCAAAAATTGTTGTTTTGTACTTTAAATATGAGAAAATTATTATACATGGTTAAAAAAAAAAGTGAGACATGATTTTTTTTTCTGAGAAATTTTATTATGACAAAAAGAAAAAAGCATTTTATGATTAAATTTTGTTCTCATCAAAATCTCCCTTTAGTCTTGATTACTGCAGTAAAGATTTTTGGCATTCGTTGCAAAAGTTTCTCAAAGTATAAGTTTGATATTGATTCTATTCTTTTTTCAATCACTCTAAGAGCTGTTTTTTTTTTTTTTTTTTACTATTCTATTAAGTTCATCCCATGCTAAGGGTGTGGCTTAAAACTTTTGAATATATATATGCATTTACAGAGAGGGAGAGAGTGAAAGAGAGAGATTTCAGTTTACTAATTTGAAAGCTTTTTATATATAGGCACGAGTGTTTATCATAGAAGCAGTCAAAGAAAATAGTCGAAATAGCTTTAGTCAATGTAAAGAAATAGAAAAGAGAAGAGTTGTAAACAAGAAGCCAGTCTGACAGAATCACATGGTTCGTTTCTATTCAAGGTAAAGAGTCGATGTTTGCCAATAAATCCGCTTTTCTAATGCTCTTGCCACAGACCTAAGAATATCGAGCATTACTTCTGAAGGGATAATCTCTTATCCATTTTTTCTCCTTTTTTCCCTCCTAATAGCTCAGATTTGGACATGACCTTTGATCCCCACCAAAGTAAGTAAAAGATCAAAGACCAAAGTGCTACATCAGATTCTGATCATGGTATCACAAGTTGAACCAACAGCAATGTTTTTTTTTTCAATTATTACTTTCACATTTGCTTCAGTCAGTTGTCTATATAAAGACGGACGGCGTTTGTTATTTGAAGATGAAAGACACACAAAGTCTTTCAGACCTTTTCAATATGGATAGCTGGGAGCAGGAAAGCAAATAAAAATCCCTGCCATTTTGTAGATAAACAACATTTTTTCTCCTCCCAATAATTTCCCTTCTAGTTTTAGGAATTTGACATTCAGTAAACAGAATGGTACAGATATTTGTAAAATTCTCATCGTTTCCTCTTAAAAAATCCAATTATAGCTTCGTATCTTAGCAACATGATGGAAATTTTTCCACATTATTTTTCCCATATAAGGATTGATTAATTCATTTTTATGGTTTATCAACCTGTTACAGGTTATTTAAAGCCAGAAAATATTTCTAGATTATAAGAATTTTTTGTAGATAATAATGATTTACTGGTACAAGTCTTACTAATTAGCACATAGATGGAAGGAGAAGAGATGGATTCATACCTTTCCCAAAGACATTTGTTCTTAAGTGAATATAACGAACCTGACCGGAACTGGAACTCTAAAATTTCCAATTCTTAGCCAATATCTATTACACTACCTGAACATCCAAGCTTACAGCATCTGGTATTCTGAAGCAATCACCCATCTAGGCACTGACCCAACTTGATGTTGCTTAACTTCAGTGATCATAAAAGAACCAGTGTTTCATCGTGCTATGCTCATAAGCCTGACTACAGAAGGAAGGCCAAATTTACTGTCAAAAATATTTCAGTGCCAGTTTATGCATGATTTACTATTTAGTTCTTTCTTAATCGTAAGTTTGATCAGTTCAATACAGTCAAATTGGCAGCTGGTCTTAGAAATGACCTGCAATCTGTTGTTAACTGGGGCAAGAAATAGCTTGTTAATTTTGACGCCTCCAAAGCAAAACTCTTCTCTTTTAATCGCCTGAGAGAATCATTTTCTGCCTTTCATCAGCATGGCTAACCTCCAGGAGTGACTTATTGCACCTTCTCAAGCTAATGTTTTCTGCTAACATGAACTGGAAAGATTGTTAGGTTTGCTGCCTGGAAAGTTACTTCCCTTTGTCGTACTAGACAATTTCAGTCGCCAGAATCTGTCTTGTACATTTATAAGGCTACCATGTGTCGATGTATCAAATATTGCTGGGCTGGTGCTTTTGCTATGCATTAAAAGATTCTTATTAAAATCCAAAAAAGAATTTGCAATTTTATTGGTCCTGACCTGGAATCTCAACTTCAGTCTGTTTTAGCAGAGGACAGAAAGTGCAACACCAAAATCTGAAGGCTCATTCCAAAAGCTAAGCAAAGACTTAAAAAACATAAAAATTTTGTTAGAACGAAAGAATAAAATACTGAACTGTTATATATGGCAATGAATGCTGAACAATCTCATCACACATGGTTCTACAGAAGGATGCTGAGAATACCATTGACTGAACATGTGAGCAACAATAAATCCTTAGAAAAAAATGGAAACAAAAAGGACACTTCAATTTAACATCAGAAAGAGATAGTTGAAATTTCCAGCAACCAGCCAATGATTACCCTATGTAATCATTTGCCGGTTGCTGGAAATTTCACCTAAAGCTAGGAAAGGACCTGCTGCATGCTCACAATATGAAAGACAAATACCATATCAAGAAATAAGAATGTGAATCATTTCCCATATTATCTGTCTATATTTCTGGGATAAGGTATAATGTACACTATTTACATTATTCGGACTATTGTCCTCATTTTTGTCACCATATTTATTACGTTTCGGCTGTTGTACACTCCAGCCTTCTTCAGGTGGTTGAAATGTTGAACTGAACCCACAAGGACACATGGCACAGTGGATAAAGGCGTTGGTTAAATCCATTGACAGGACCCAAAGAGTGTGAGTTCAATACCGGGTTAAGGCAGTCGAGAACTTGAAGAGGGGAATTAACAAGAGATAACTGACATCCATTAAACATGGGACATGGAACTAGAACAGTCTACCCCAGTGAGCAAAATAAAGGGTTCAGTTCGACATTCCAACCACCTGAAGAAGGCCGGAGTGTACAATGGCCGAAACATTGTAATAATTTCCCATATTATATGTATCTTTTTCTTCTTATTCGGGGGTTTGCCTGGTAGCTAGGGGTGACACTTTGGACAACTTCTATGTTGATCCCACGGATCAACTCCTCACCTATCTACACATCCTGACATGTGGCTGGCAATACAAATGGGTGGCAATGGAACTATGCGATAGCCGGGTCTATTTCCTGCTAAGAAGCAGACCAGAACTGACACCTTTATCTCAAACCTGACTGTTGATATAGACAAGCAAATGAACGGTTTTGTCGTTGCTTGGTCTCCAAAAATACCATCTACTTCTGCAATCTCCTTTGGGCAAAGTGGATGCTACTTGGAAAATTTCAAAACACCATTCACTAGTTATAAAACAGAAACATGTAATACTGAGATAAAACCAAATCCATAGTATTGCATATCTTTTGATCCAGGTACCCTTCAGGGATCTGCAAACTGAACCCTTTATTTAATTTACAGGAGTAGACTGTTCTTGTTCTGCTGTCTAGGGATATCTCACCATTGTTCTAATTTAGTACTGTTCAGTTATTACTAGTCACTGCTTGAGCATGTTGACAATTGTTGTCGCATACTCAGAAATAGAGTTTATGGGTGAGTGACTCAATTATTACTATTCCTGTTTTGACCTAGTCTAAGGATTATATAATTGGTTATTCCTGGGTATCACAATAAGCTACATCCGGAAGCAAGGCCACTAATTGGTAGATTGGAGAATATTTAAGGAGCAGGGAACCACCTCATACTTGTTATTGTCCCCAGCTCCAATTTGATCTGGGGTGGTAGCACCTGTTAGGGTCCTAGCTAATGGGCAAATAGTGAACCCCCAAACAAAAACAAAACACTATGAAAATATAAAAGTACATTTTTATAGAAAAAAAATTACCAACAAAACATTTTTAAAGCAAAATGACCAGAATATGTTTTATCTGTTGAAGGCATAAAGTTGTGTTCAAAATATTTAGATTTTTGCATTAAATAACCCACAGAGGTGCTGATATGGCACTAAACAAAATCAACTAACCAACCAACATAAAAGAACTCTTTCATGACATTAATCCATATTGTCATGGGTCCTTACCTATAACTACAGAATGAACTCTTCCTAACACTATGTATACTACGCCTCTCAATAGAGAGGGACAAATCAAGTTGAGCTGATAGTAGTTCACCCCAAACCAGACTGACAGTCATACTAACACCTTCCACATCTTGTATTATTATTTTGTGTAATATACCTTCGTTATTTCTACTCTTGTGTTTGTGTTGTTCTTCCTTGGTCCTAACCTGTGCCATGACACATATTATAGCCTACAATTTCTTAAAGAAATCAAATTGTATACCAAAATATAACTTCAACTGGACTACAACATAAAAACTTGCATATCACAGCCTCTAGTAATTATGTCCACACAAACATGTCTATGCACAAATCTGTGTATCATCTACCATGTATTCAATTGTGAAAGCAGAATAACATCTATCACATTATCATTACTTCTATTATTCTATTACATAGAGCTACAAGGGACAGGAAGTTGTGGAGAGCTATGATCACCCACATCCTGAAGGGATATGGCAGAAGAAGAATGCCAAGCAGTTTAAATTTATTGCTTAATCTTGCGGCAAAAACTTTTAAGCATCAAACAACATATGGAAATATAGAATAAATTAACTTAGAATATAATGAGGTCGGCTATCTTTCTGTTGTCAAACTGATTGAAATGCTAAACTTAATATAGTAGAAAAAACAAACCCCTTCCAGTATTTGTCCTTAGATGTCTGAATTCTCTTGGCTTCAATTAGGTTTCATCTTGACTTTATTTGCTGAATAGCCATTGATTCACTAATCACGATGAAAAACAAACTGTGTCATTCATAGGGAAAACTCAAACAGAACATATGTACCGCAAATTAGATGCTATATAAACTGTGAAATAATTATTATGCTTTATGGGTTTAACACAATAGTTTTACCAAGCATGACTCCATGTGTGTCAGATGGGAAGTGGCTAAAAAATGCTCAATATATACAAGACAGTGATCAATCTATAATAAATGAATTAGTATTGGACTGTAAAAGAAAAACATATGTTCAATAATGGACACAAGGGTAAGACAAAAAACAACATAGAAACATTGAGTCTTTCAGTATCCACTAACTTGGAAAAGCTTGCCATAACTCATTAATGACAATCTTTTCTGTGCCATATCTTTTCCCTTGGCTCTCCACAATTTCCCATTCTCTGTAGCTCATAATAAATTTTGTCTTTTTGTTATCTCTCCTAAACCTTGCTCTTCTTTTTCTTTTTATATGCCATGTCCTTTCAGGATGTAGGTGATCATGGCTCTCCACCTCCCTCTATCCCTTGCAGCTCTCAACAAGTTCTTTCCCTCTGCTATCTCTCCCAGACCATGTTCTACCATCCACCTACTCAAGCCCACCAGGAATGTCACCTGCTGTTTTCCCTTGTCTCTCTTTTTCTCTATTCAACCTGTGAGTATCAGATTCTCCAGGACTTCCTTCCTCATTATGTGTCCCAAAAACTTCAGTTGCCTCTTCCTGATGTTAAGTATAAGCCTCCTCCTTGTCTGCATCCTCTCCAAGACCTCATCATCCTTCTGTAGAAACACATCTCTGTCACCTCGAGTTTCTTCTTCATCTTTGAGGAAATCATCCAGCATTCGCCACCGTAAAGAAGGACAGATGTCACATAGCAGCTCAGTAATCTTTTCTTTGTTACCAAAGAAATCCTCCTGTCTCGCAATACTCTGCTCAGCTTTTGGAATGCGTCCTTGGCCATCCCCATACGTCTACAGATCTTGGTGTTGCACTTACCATCTTCTGACAAGCTATTTATTTACTCAAGCTCACTAGGTTGGTTATGCATTGTTTTCCCCCTGCCCCCCTTGCCTTTAATCTGTCTTGCAAGTATCAAATTTTCCAAGCCCTCTTTCCTAATTATATACCCTAGAAATTTCAACTGTCTCTTCCTGATGTTATGTTTAAATGTCCTTTTGGTTTCCATTTTCTTTAAAACTTCATCATTGCTCTCATGTTTGGCCCATGCTATTCTCAGTATCCGTCTGTAGAATCATGTTTCTGTTGCTTCTCGTCTCCTCTTCATTTGTGAGGAGATTGTCTAGTAGTCGCTGACATATAAAATGACTGATATTATGTAACAATTCAGTCTTTCCTTTGTTTCTAATAAAATTTTTCTGTCTCTTAATATACTGTTGAACTTTTGGAAGGCATCTTTCAATATTCTAATGTACCTTCGGATTTCAGTATCACACTTTCCATCTTCTGTTAAAACACCTCCCAGATATTTAAATTTTTCTAATTAGGGAATTGTGGTTATAGGTAGAAATCTATAATTAATATCTTTTATACAAAAAATATAATTAACACATGATTATTTTTTTTTAACTTATAATTAATAATAAATATTTATTTTAATTTTTATAATATCAGATTTTAAGGGGGGGGCATTAATTGATTATAGCTACAAATATATAATACTTTTTTTTTTTTTTTTTTTTGGAAACTTATAATTAATAGGAGGCATGGTGGAGTAATGGATAGCAGCTCAGATTGAGAAATCTGAGAGCCAAGTTCAAATTCCATTTGAATCCATTACATTCACTTAAATGCTAATACCCTGTGGAAAGGTATGAATCCTCTTCTTCTCCACCAAACTATAAGTAAATAGCAGGACAGATTGGGTTCTATAGTCTTGGATGGCAACTGGTCTACCACAGAAAGAAATGGCAACCTACTGCAGGGAAAAATCTGTCTTGTCAATCATGTATTGAAAGATCGCCTAAGCATGTATCATATATGGCACATAACTGACTGATAATTAATAATAGATTTTTATTTCAATTTTTATAATACTATAAACATGAGATTCAACTGGTCATTAAATGGGGGACCAGTTTTCTATACATTTTAAGTAACAAACTGATTCCTCACTATTACTACATATTAATAAAAGTGGAAAAATATTTTACAGACTCATTTCCGAAAAGCTAATAAGTCAGGATTTAACAAAATTCACTGTCATTTTTAACAGCACGGATAAGCTAGTCATTAAATATTTTCCATGATTATACATGGCATTTCTCTAATGAATTAAGAAGAGAAGATGAGAATATTAAAACAAAATTCATAGTAATTCCTCTGACCCTAATCACCTGGTCTGGATATGAAGCAACAAAATATTATTCAAAATGAATTCCTTTTGCAAATTTATTTTCTATTAGATTCCAAAATCAAACAAAACCACCCAAAACCTTAATCAAAATTAATTTTTCTAATTTAATGAAATGTTGCTTCTGCCCACCCCCATATAAATTATGCTGTCAACCATAGCAAACAGTGATGCATGTAATTGCCAACAAGGTTCATACAGCCATTAAAATGCAAGGGTCAATGCTTAAAAGCTACTGAAATGAAAAACTGCCGTAGGATTAGGGAAATCATTATTAAAATTAAAAGTCATTAATTAATACAGATCCACTTGTTAATCCAGAATTAACATTAATTTGCTTCTCAAAGTGTCAACTAAACTCAATTAGTCCTTTTCCTTCTGCTCAGAAAGTAACTTGTTACTCAGAGATTACCGTATTTGCCGGCCATATTGGATACACCCACACATTGGATGCATCCAGATTTTGGCATGGAATATTTAGGGAAAAAAATGCACACAGTAAAACCCAAAATCAAAATCAAAATTATAACCTTACCTTTATGTGACATTCTCACTAATCATGAAGAAAGACTTACAGTTTTAGCACAAATTATATGATTGGTACTTTTTTTTTTTTTAATAGAAGTGAGATAAGGTTTAATTACTAGGACATTTTGGGGAAAAGAAGAATTTTAGTACATTTCATGATGCATTTATTAAAAATTGTTTTAGTTGTTATTCAGGGAACAACATCTGCACATTCAGTAAATTCCTAATAGCTACAAAAAAATCTACTAGTATCAGTAGACACTAGTACATATGGTAATAGGCAAAAAAAAACCAACAGAAATATGGTACTTGTTGGTAAATGAAGTCCCATACCATTCATGCAGAAAAAGCAAATTACAGTACAAGTATATCAACAAAAAAACACCCACAAATAAAGCAGCAACCGACCAGTCAAAGCAAATATTTCTATAAAATCTAGTATTTCTACAAAATAAGCAGCAAAATATTTTGCAATTCTATAAATTTCTTAATTTCTTTTTGCTGAGTGAATTTTTCAGGGATATTTTTATTGATATCATGTTTCTTCACTTCCAAGTGTCATAGTTTGAAAGCTAAGCTCTATGCGTGCACTGATTCCAAGTGAACCCCACTCTTTTCATGGTCTTCATGTCCCTCTCAAACATGATACTGCTGTATTGGACGCAGAGTAATATTTTGGAAAAACCCCATGTCCAATAGGTCGGCAAATACAGCATTTGAGATGATTCACAGGAAAATTGACCAAGTAACAAACGCTCGTCATTGACTTTCCTGAAACCTAGCCTGACATTTCATTCTCAAAAATGCTTATTAATGTTTAATAAAAAACATTTCCTTTAGTAAGAAGACAAGGACTACAGCCAAAAAACTTTTTTAAATGTCATGTCTCTTCAAGATGTAGGTGATCATGGCTCTCCACAGATTCTTTTTCCTTAATATTTATGAATTGCCATGCATTTTTGGCAAAGATAGTAGAGTGGTTTTCCATGGTTTGAAATTCAGTTTTCTTTCTCTTAGATTCATTGCTTCCCAATGGCTAGAGAGACCAGTTTAACCTACTGTTTAAGGATGTAGGTGATCATGGCTCTCCACAGATATCATTTCTTTATTATCTGTGAACTGCTGTGACTACATGGCAAAGATAATCAAGTGGTTTCCTGTTGCTTTCTCCACAGTTTGGAATTTAGAGTTTTCCTTCTCTTAGATTGGTTACCACCCAAGGCTAGATAGCCCAGTCTATTTGACTCATAAAAATGCTTAATAATATTTTATAAAACCATTTCCATTAGTATGAAAAAAAACCCCTGAAAATCATATAAGAATATTATAAATGCAATGTGTCATCAGGATGTAGACAAACACGGCTCTCCACAGATTTTTTTTCTTCATCTGTGAATTGCTATGATTTCTTGGGAAATGAATATATATTCCTGTTACCTTCTCCACAGTTTGGAATTTATTAGGTTGGTGCAAAAATAATGTCGTTTTCTCACATATGTTACTATGTGAGAAAACGACGTTATTTTTGCACCAACCAATAGATTTTTCCTTCTCTTAGATTGGTTACCAAGGCTAGAGAGTCCAGTTCATCATGCTATTTAACCCATATCTGCTGTGGAGCTGGAGAAAGATATATTCATACCTTTCCCAAAGGCATTAGTGTGAAAATGAAAACAACATATGCAGTTGTATGAAATGATAAATATCAAAGTTATTCAATAAATATTTGCATTTGGTTTTAAATGCGTAATATCTGAATTGTGGCCAGTAATTTACCATTACAGAATATTAATGGCAAAATCAGTCAGTTGATTTGTCAAGAAGTAGAATTCCTGATGTTACTTGTCTGGATGGGGGTGACCCCAATGTGTGGCACCTTTGGAAAGTGCCTGGAAAAGCATACCACAAGTTGACCCAAGACATGTTAGTGAAATTGGGTAGACAGAACCCTTGGAGTTGTGTTGATAGCTGTGCTATCACAAAGTCAGAAGTCGACTGAGGATTTGAGTGTGCTGGCCTTATTCAGATTGTTGATCACGCTAGATAACTTGTTTTCTCCCAGCTATTGTAACTAAGGTCTGCTCAGTGTAGTTGCAGTATAAATCACAGGTTGGCTCTGTAGATGTTGAACAAACACAAATGTGCCTGAGTGAGTGTCTGTCGTAGTGATTGGCTAGACGCTCTAATAGACTGGTATCCGTGAATACGAGTGGCCAGCTATTATATATATATATATATATATATATATATATATATTTATTTATTAAAGACATTTTTTATGTTTAACGTCTTTAATAAATAAATTGTCGGACTTTGTCCATTTCTTAATATATATATATATATATATATATATATATATATATATATATCGATAAACCTAGTGAGCCAGACAAACCTACCCAGGTTTCACCTAAGCGGAAACCTGGGTAGGTTTGTCTGGCTCACTAGGCAAAGAGCTAGGTTTTGTCTGGCTCAGCATGGCAAAGAGCACTTCTTTAAAGGCAAGGAAGGGCAAAAATATTTTATGTCAAGATAGCGATTGCTGTATGAATCGTATGATTTTTTAATCAAGCACAGGCAACGGCGGGCCATGCTGCTAGCATATATATATATATATATATATATATATATATATACATGTAGGAAATGATGCAGGAAGGTTTGAGATGCATCAAAGAAGGTTTGAGAAAAATTGGATCAATAATGATCTTATTAATAAACACATTTATTATGCACATTTTCTAAAAGAATAAATCACTTGACCACATTTTTTGACCAATTGGGTGTACGAAAAAATATGTGGTCACTTCATAAGAAATGTGTGGAGCGAACACGTTTGTGTGTGAGCCAATCAGAACAATATAAAAATGAGAATATTTTCAAACTACCTTAGAACAGTTCACTTGTTTGGCATGATGAATACAACTGTGTTTCACAGCAGTCCACTCCTTTGACCACTGAATGAACAGCATCAAATTACGTCTCTCAACTTGGGAATAATGCTTTTAACGTCACCTGGGTGTTGATAATTCCCTACAACTTGCAGAGATTAAAAAAAAACAAAACAAAACATGAACGATTCAATTTTTGTTTTCAGATTTTTACACAAGTTCTTGCTTTATAAAAAGAAAAGGGAATAAAAAAATTCTTTATTTTGTAGCACTCATGTTAATCATTTTCTATTAACATTAGTACCCTAGATATATACATATATATATATATATATATATATATATATATATACATCCTCTTGAGTTGTTACTGCTATTGTTCAGTAGTTGGTTAAAGAAAGAACTTTACATTAGCATTCAATATCTCCTCCCTTTAAAAAGATTAATTCTCACAGAATTTCTTTGGATCTTTTTTGATGTTCACAGGAGTGGTTTACCAGCCTTACCTAAACTTGTTTACACCTTTTTTCAAAGCGTATTTTGGGATGATTATTGTCTTATAAGAGAATATCAATTACACATTCTAAATTGTTACTATTATTATTATTATTATTATTATTATTATTATTTTTAGTGTAAATAAATGTTGCTTTATATTACTAAAATTCCGAGTCCATTTCTGAAAAAAGTTAAGTCATACTGAAGTAAAATCCCAAATACTTTAGTCAGATGTTAAGAAAATGGATTTGAAGACCAAAACAAGGAACACTGAATGAAGAATAAAGTTCTTCACTCTTTTTACCTTCCTGCTTTTCATCAGCATGGTTGATGCTAACCTCCAAGAGACTGCTTCATTGCACCTTCTTGGACTAACATTTTTTGCTGACATGAAGTGGAAAGATAATTGAATCAATTGCTAGGTATGCTGCTAGGAATGGTTGAAGACCAAAACAAGGAACACTGAATGAAGAATAATTTTCTTCACCAGAATCTATCTTGCATATTTATTCATAGACTAGCATCCATTCATTTAGTATTGCTGCCACATTTGGTATCATGCTTCTGTTATACATTTAAAGATTCTTGATACAATCTAAAGAAGATTATTGGTCCTACCTGGCATCTCCATTTTACTCACTTTCCCTTGCCTTTCTATAAATACTTTCATGATAATTCTTTTGATGAACTTTCATCTGTGGTATATATGGGATCTAGTTAGAACTTCATAGAGACTTTGAGGTATTATGGTGACTGTAGGAAGAATGGTAAGTGAGAATGTTTTGTTTTGGTAAAAGGAATATTGTGGTATGTTTGGGTCAGTAATTGTGGCTAACTAAGACCAGCCTTCCCCAACCCTTCCTTTTGGTCTTGTGCTATATTTTATATTTTTCAAAATAAAAATTACTTTCCTCTATCATACGAATTTAAATTCAATACTAGATTGATAGCTAGGTCTCATCATCTTAATGTTGAAATATCTAGATATAGCTGTAAGTTCTATGTTAACAGTTTCTTCACTTGCACTTCTCACTTGTGGAACTCTCTTCCCCTGTTCTTGCTTTCCAGATCTTCAAAAATTTAAATGCAATGTCAATCATTATCTCCACTGAGTTTAAATCTGTACTACACATTCCAGGGATTGAACTCACAATTGCTATATACTATATCACCAAATGTGCAAACCAATGCTTTGATCCACTAGTCCCATGGTACAATAAAAAGAACAAAAAGAGACATCTCAAGAGATGGAGGGCAGGATAAGAACAACCTACTCCTGTATATTGAATAAAATGTCCAGTTTGAATGGTTACTTAGGTTGAGAGACACCTAAAAAAGGCCAGAGAATAAAATGGCCAAAATGTTGTGATTATAACAAAGATATGAACATTCATTGAAATCTAATTATCATAATCCTGTGTGCATAAGGCACAGTTTTTTTCTTTTTAATCAAAAATGATGTCCAAAATTCTGCTGTATGTTATATTTGAACTTAGAACTCAATCTGATTTTTTTCCAGGATTCAAAACGGACAAAATCTATCTAATTGCAGATTGTAACAAAGGGAGATGAATCTCTCATAATGTTTGATAAAATACTGTTCCATACATTTTTCTGAATTTCGTTGAGTCTAGACACCTACATGAGTTTGGAAATTATTCAAAGGTACAATATTATTTAATTTATAATGAAAAAAAAAAACAAAATGATGAATAATTTAAAAAAAAAAAATCATCAGAAACAAGGCAATTAATGATTGTTTTCACAACAAACATTTTTAGCAAGTTTTGCAAACAACCAATTACTGATTTTGGTGTTTTTGTAATACTTACAAATTGCAAAAGTATACAAAATGTCCCCTTTTTTCTTGTTTTTTCTTCCCTTTTCACAAGATTTGGTCATTTCCTTTGCCCTAAAATCAGGTGCATTTTATACTTGAAAATAAGCTTCCTCCATTGGAATTTCTATGCTTTTTTTAACTACTTCTTATACTGCAAAGTAATTTGTGCACAAAAAATTATGGTTGTTTCAAGTTTTCTATGCAGATAAGAATTTCTTAAAATGATGTCGATAAAGATTTCAAAATTATATATTTTTTTAAAATCTTCAACATTTTTCAAAATTGTAAAGTGCTATTTGGTCTGACATAGTTGAAAAGCTCTTTTAGTTTGGTTGTTCTGGAATATTTTTCACAGACTAATTTGAAGTCAACCCCTCCTGGCAGTATCTGCTTTACTGTGTGTTTTTCCAATTATCACAGGGTTTCCTCATTTTTTTAGTATATATGAATGAGTAATAGAGATGAGGCCAATGCAGAGTCTGGTGAGAGTTGGTATCTCTCTTCTTATGATCCTGTAGCCTGACAGCTCCATGGAGAAGATTAAAGAGAAGGCAATAAGGCAACTGATGGCAATCCCAAAAGAGAAATTTGGAGACGGTTTTGAAAAGTGGAATGGATTCTAGGCTATATATGCCAGATCCCAAAGAGTAGCATTTTGAAGGGACTAAAGTACCATTACCCTAGGTAGGCCACTTATTATTAATATTGAGTGGGAAGCTCATTTTTGGATTGACCATACATACAGACAAACACAGAGACAGTTTGCTTTTGTGTATGCACACGCACATGCATACTTTCAAACAAAATACAAAATGATACATTAACAAAATGTCCTGCTTTTTTTCTTTTTTTTTTTCTTGTTTTTCTCTCTTCCTTTTTCACAAGTCTTCGTCATTTCCTTTGCTTTAAAATCAGGTGCGTTTTATACATGAAAATAAGCTGTATTTTACCCTGAAATTTCTATTCTTTTTTAACTATTTTGTACTCCCTAGCTGTCTATACACAAAGGATTACGGTAGTTGTTTTTCATTCTAATTTATATAATAAATAAAACTTTTTCTTTCAGTGCCATGTCTCTTTAGAGTGTAAACAATTATGGCTCTCTACAGTTTCCTTTTTTTCTGTTATCTGTAAATTGCCATGACTTCCTGAGAAAGATTGCAGAATTGTTTCCTATTGCCTTCTCTATGGTTTGGAATTCAAAGTTTTCTTTCTTTCTCTTACACTGGTTGCCAGCCAAATCTAGATATCCCAGTCTACTCTGCTTTTTAACCCATAGGGGTGAGATGTGGATTCATGCCTTTCCTAAAGAGATTACTGAAAAAGAGAATTTAAATGATTAGCCTTGGATTTTCACCTCATTTTCCATACCAATATCTATTACACTACCCATGCCTGTCTTTTCTTTATCATTAACACATTGAGAGGGAAGCTAGTGTTTAATTAAAATGACCTGAGATCCAGAAAACAAACTGCAAATGTAGAAGGAAATTTACTAATATTTAATTTGCTACTTTACTACTTTAAATTTTTAGACAAATTTTGTTTTCTAAAAAGAAAACAAAATTTTTCTCTCACTCCTTTTTTTTTTAACCAATGAAATAAAAAAAAAATCTGTAACCAAATATGAGAGGGAATGAAAACAGCAGACAGAGTGATATGTGCAAAGTCCGCCATTTTGTGTACAATAATAAATGATAATAAAATAAGTGTGCTTATGCTGATGTAAGCATGTAATTCATAGGACAAAGTTCACAAGAAAATCTACAGGATTTCTTAGCAGAAAGTATTGCATCAGCCTTTGATTCCACATTAAGATTTTATAAACCATCTTAACTGATTGATTTCTTTCTTTACAGCTTATCAACCTTTCTAAAACCAGAACATATTTTGTGGGGACATATTAACAGTAATGGTAATAATAGCCATTTCCCTAAAAGAAAACATTTCGCATTTATTGACTGAGCAGCCAGTACTACTTTCGCTTGAAATTTATAAAATCTTTCTCTTCAGACAATTATTCAGGAAAGCAGGTTCTCAAGTCCAGGAGCTGTTTTTCTTCAAGTTACATATGCTATTCATTTTAGTTGTTGCTGCAGTTGGTAGTTCTCAAGTCACGTGGTTTCTATTATTTGGTACAGTTCTTTACATGTGATTATGGTTTGAAGAAGGATGGTCCTCTCTAAGACACCATTCATATATCCCAAAATACAGCATCTGTTATTCTGAAGTGGTTACCCATCTAGGTACTGACTAAACGCAATGTAGCTTAACTTTGGTGGTTGTATGGGTAGGAACAAGCCTGGTTGAGATCCCTGAGCAGTGCTTTGTAACTCTCACTATCTTATCAAAATCTGCTATTTCATCCACACACATATTATATATATATATACATATACACACACACACATAATAAATTTGGGTATGTAATCCCAACAGAATTATAAGTTACCGACATTTGGAAAAACAATCATGAAAGTATATTTTGAAAGTAATATCCGATAATGCATTCTGCCTATATGGCTTCATCTGATGAAGCCATATAGGCAAAATTTGTGTGTGTGTGTGTATATATATATATATATATATATATATATATATATATATATATATATGCGTGTGTGTGTGTGTGTTTGCGTGTATATCCAAATACATGGTTGGTATAGATGGAATAAAATTCCAGTAACCAAAAACACTATTTTTAAAAAAAAAGTGCTCAATACAAAGTAGAGCAAATAATATTTATTTGAAAATTATAACATAAGTATTAAATCATTAACCTCTATATTTGTTTTTTGTATGAATGATTCATGAATTTTTATATATATATATATATATATATATATATATATATATATATAGATAGATAGATAGATAGATAGATAGGAAGTGAGAGAGATAGAGAGAAAGACAGTATGTATGAATTACGGTCAAATATAGTTAAAATATGTATCAGAATTCAATAGAATTATAAGATAAAGTACAAACAGGAAAAATTTATCAATCTAACCTGTTTTTTCCATAACTTATTCGCTGATGAAGTTTTACTAAAAGAGAAATATATCAGACTGATAAACATTTCCTATTTGTTCATTATCCTATCATTCTGTCAGATTCCCATTCATATTTGATCTGTATTTGATCTCAGTTTACTTATGAATATATTTATATATGTATTTTAAACAGTATAACGCCAATAAATTTCTTCTACCCGAGATCTCGAAGCTTAAAATGCTAAAAAGCAAATACATATAGAGTGGCTGTGCTTAGATTTTTACAATGGTCTTACCATATATATATAAGTATTTTTAAAAAAATATGTATCCATCATGATACAGAAATTACTATGTTTTGGAACAAACTTAAATCTTAAATTAAACTTAAAATTTGAAGTTTAGTCCGATTTTCAAGCAATGTAGAGAACAACCTTTGAAAAATTTGAAGGTTATTCTCAACATTTCTTGAAAATGGAACTGAACTACAAATTTTAAGTTTAACTTAAGATTTAAGTTTCAGCTTGTGATGGATACATATTTTTTAAAAAATAATTATAATATTATGCTCCACTGTGTATCGAGCACTGTTTTTTTAAAAATAAAATGCTAAAGAACTCTGGATTATAAATCTGACTGTTCTTTCCTATTATTTTTACATATACATACATACATACATACATATATTTCATATGTGCAGTACTTAGTGGAAAGTGGTCAATATCAGTGATAGAGCTAACATATTCAGTTGTATTGATATGAGTTTAAACTCATATCCATACAACTGAATATATATATATACATACATACACACAGTGTATAATAAACAGTATTAAATAACATTTACTGGCCTGAATGTCTGAGAAATTTTCATAGAAAATATTCGTCCTTTGGCAGGATTCGAACCTGCATCCTATACGAATATTCGTCCTTTGAAAATTTCTCGGACATTCAGGCCGGTAAATGTTATTTAATACTGTTTATTATAAACAGAGCATTTACTTAAATACTTGTATCTATAATAAGAACGTTAAACATAAAAATGTCTTTAATAAATAAATTGTCGGACTTTGTCCATTTCTTATATATATATATATATATATATATATATATATATGTATGTCAAGGAAAAACTTAACACATCATCAAAAACATGGTTATAAATTATAATTTATTTCATCAGGTAAGTTTTTAATTTTGGTCCGATGAGACGGTTGTTAAAAATTTACTTGTTGAAATAAATTATAATTTATAAGTGTGTTTTCAATGATGCATTAAGTTTTTCCTTGATATATATCATATTGCTCTGTATACTATACACTGAGCTCTCTTTGTGGATCCATCTTTTTAATATTTTATATTAAAAAGACTTATTTGGATTATCTTTTCCACTTACAGATTTGATATTACTATTTATATATATATATATGGAAAAACTAAACTCTTGATTTCCATCACTAATGTTTATTGTATGTTTCTTCACCTATACAGGTGGATAAACATATTTAAAACAATATAACTGTCACAAAAATAATTGTATTTAAAAGCTTGTAAAATCTCTGAATAAAAGTAATTCATAAAAATAAACAAACTTTTTTGTCTTTTCTTGTTAGCAAATGACAGAAAACTCAAATTTATTTTTTCAACAAATGAAAAGTAGAAAAAAAAGAAATAATAAAAGCAGATAAAAAAAACGTTTTCTCTGTAGATACTCACAAATTGTAGCCGGAACAAATTTTACTTACCTGAAAAAAAAACAAAAAAAAAACATATATAAATAGATAAATGGGGAAATCACTAAAAAAAAAAAATTTTTTTAATCATTTCACTCAACAAGGTGATAATGCCACTAAGACACTGGGGATTACTAGGAGAGAAAGAGAAGAACAACACATTAGAAGGAACTGGAAACTCAATCCTAAACAGGAAACAAGGGATATTATTTACATTATTCAGACTATTGTCGTCATCTTTGTCGCCATATTTATTACGTTTAGACCGTTTTGCAATATGAGCTCTGGTAATAACATGGAATGATAACAGCAAAAAAATTGCAATATGAGCACTGGTAAAAATGGTTGCTGAAGAGATTAGGTTTATAATACCCAGAAATACATACACAGATGAATACATCCTCAAGGACACATGGCACAATGGATAAAGGCGTTGGTTATATCCTGTGACAGGACCCAAAGAGTGTGAGTTCAATACCCGGTTAAGGCAGTGGAGAACTTTCAGAGGGAAATTAACAGGAGATAACTGACATCCATAAAACATTGAACTAGAACAGTCTACCCCAGTGAGCGAAAGTGTTAAGTTCAACATTCCAACCACCTGAAGAAGGCTGGAGTGTACAACATCCGAAACGTTGTAATAAATATGGCGACAAAGATGAGGTAAATAGTCTGAATAATGTAAATAATGTACATAATACCTCATCTCAGAGATATAGACAGATACTGAAACAAGGGATAAACTTAAACTGTTCAAAAGGCAAGGAAGGAGTGTGAACAGGGTAATAGGAATAGAAATTACGTGATATGTTTAAAAAATTTCAATTTCAGTTTTGATCTTTACAATACATCAAATAATTAAATGCCATTCTTACTGGAAATTGTTCTAGAAATAGTTTACCGATATCATCAGGAATTATGATGTATTTTGTTAAGTTTTCAAAGATGACATTTAGATATTCATGTTTTCTTACTTCTTATAATTCATATCACAAAAAAAAAACATTCATATCACATTCAGAAACCCTCTAGCTTGAGTAGCTCTTGAGCCTTGTATTGGGTGAACATTAGTAAAAATAAAATAAAGATATACATATTTGAAGCATCATAAAAATAATTCTAATTTGTAATAAATGATGGCATATATGACACGTCCAAGCACTTGCAGCCTAATCAACTGAAAAGTGAAAGTATATGATCTGACAAGTTGCTATATAATCGCTCTTAACTTTAAAACATATGTTAACTATTGTTTATTATAATTGGTACAGCAGTTATCCCTTATTCCCCAACTTAATGAACTGTTCCTATTAGCAGTGGCAGCAGCAGGAGCATAGACTTGTATCTCCCTCCTGCCCAAGTTGGATTGGGTCATTAGATGCTATTTAAACTGCTGTGATGCTGCTCTTGGCACTTTAACTTATAGGCATTAAGGATTTGGGGATTGCTGGATTGAACATTAGCAATCCCACCTGAAATAGGTTAGTTTAGGTTTGTGTTTTCTTTAGTTTTTTTTCTTCAGTCAAGTTAATTTACCTGGGGTATGTATGCTCATTGGCCCCTTTTATTTTTTGCCCCCACTTTCTTTAATTCCCCATCCCTTCCCCCATTAGGGGACCAGAGATGTCAATTGTCTGGTAGATGCAGGATGCCTTTTGCTTTTCAGGTGAGACTTTTTGTATTTTTTGTTGTGTTTGAGTGAGGGTGTGTCTCTGTGGGTGTTAGTTCGTCTGAGTGATTTTTTTCATTATTCAAATTCTGCATTAATTTCGTTAAGTGATGTCTCTGCCACATTTAGTGGCTGGGTGGGGAGGTTATTGCTAATACCATTTTGTTTAGATTTTGTGAATAAATTTTGTTTACCATTGTAAAATATTTGTTGGGGGCTTATAAATTTTTAAAAGTTATTTTTGTATTCCCCACACCCCACAGACAAAATTGTACATATGGGGACTAGTTAGGACTCCATAGAGTCTCTGAGGCATTATGGTTGTAGTAAGAATGGTAAGTAAGAATGTGGCGATTTGGTGCAAGGGTTATTGTAGCATGTCTAGATCAGTGGTTGTGGCTAGCTAAGTTTTAGTATGACAGATGAAGACCAGCCTTCTCCTTTCCCCATTACTGGCCTTGTGCCCTATTTGTACTCATGTGCAATAAATATATTTAACTTTGACTTGCCTCAAGGAACTACTGACATTTTAAACGAGACCTGTACTCTATCAACATAGATTGCTCTATTTTGACTAAAACATTAAAGACTTCTCAATATTTTTTATAATTACAATAACATATAAAAGTGAATTTCAATATTTTGAATGAAAAATATACCAAAGTTAAATATAGTAACAGAGATACATGACATTTTATGAACAAAATGTCACTTCCGACTTTTGTCTAGACTTCTATTGTTTATTTATTCAGCTAGGAATATACGGAAATACATATTTTAAACAATGTAACTGAAAAAAAAAATACTGAATTTTGCTATACTCTATTGAGTTGTGCCAATAGTTTTTTTGGGTTGCAGTGTTAAGTCAACATATTATGACAACAAGAAGTAAAAGAGAATAGAACAAGAGGTTTACAACATAACAAGTTTATTCATCAACTGACTACAGGATGCAATGGTTTGGTTTAGTTTATTTTGTTTTATGGCATATCAACCTCAGTGGGTTATTTAATGCTGACAACATTTTTAAGATAGATTCATATAAATAGAATATGTATTCTTTGGTTTAGATTGGTTTGGTTTATTTTATGGCATATAAACCTCAATTGATTATTTAATTCAGACAATATTTTTAGGATAGATTCGTATGAATAGAATATGTATTCTTTACACATTATTTACATTCTTCGGACTACTGTCCTCATCTTTGTCGCCATATTTATCACAACGTTTCAGCCGTTGTATGCTCCGGCCTTCTTCAGGTGGTTGGAATTTCAAACTGAACCCTTTATTTTGCTCAATGGCGTAGACTGTTCTAGTTCCATGTGCCATGTTTGATGGATGTCAGTTATCAGTTATCTCCTGCTAATTTTCCCTCTGAAAGTTCTCCACTGCCTTAACCGGGTATTGAACTCACACTCTTTGGGTCCTGTCACTGGATCTGACTAACACCTTTATCCAATGTGTCCTCAAGGAGAACATTCAGAGGGAAATTAACAGGAGATAACTGATAACTGACATCCATTAAACATGACACATGAAACTAGAACATTCTACCCCAGTGAGTGAAATAAGGGTTCAGTTCGACATTCCAATCCACCTGAAGAAGGCCGGAGCGTACAACTGCCAAAACGTTGTAATAAATATGATGACAAAGACGAGGACAATAGTCCAAAGAATGTAAATAATGTACATAATACCTCATCTCAGAAATATAGACAGATAATGATTGGTTTGGTTTATTTTGTTTTATGGCATATCAACCTCAATGCTGAATCATATCATCCCTTACCTCTGGACATCTAACTCCCCAGACTGCAACCCCCTTGATCATTATGTGTGGGGCACAGTCAAGTGAGAAACCAACAAAATTCCTTGTAACACCAAAGATGAAAGCAAGGATTATGGCAGCATTCCCAAAGTTAAACATGGAGACAACCCAGAAGAGATTCAGGAGATTCCAAAGTCGTCTGGAGGGCGAAGATGAAGTCAATGGCGATTTTATTGAATAAATTTACTCTTTAGTATTTCAAGATATTGTTTGTGTAATTTTGGTAAATATATCTGTTAAAATGAAATATCAGTGTTATTTTCAATTTTGTGTACTTTAGATGACAATTTATCCATCGCACCCTATATATATATATATATATATATATATATATATATATATATATATATAAGGTTGAGTCATAAGTAACATTGTCCTAATTGTTCCTTAAGTATATCATAACAGATGATGAAAACCGGTTTCATATTACAATGTTCACCACAAAAGGCAGGATAAATCTCCACAACTGGCCCTGAGCTGCTCTATAGAAAAAAGAAAATGTTGTTTGTATAATAGAATTGCTGAGGTATATAATTCATTTAGACTTTTTAAAATACAATTAAACAACAAAAGCACATTCATTCATCCAGCAGCTGCAACATGTTTGGTTGAAAAGCACCCTACACTAGTCAGTAAGAAAAATGTTATTCTTCTCCATGACAATGCAAGATCAATTACAATATGAATAACGCTCACCTCAAAGGGTATCAAACAGATGCCTGACAAGTGACAACAAGTCATTGCAAATAATGGCAATTATATAATTGAATACCAACATATGACCGAGTGATTAGAACATTCACTTTCTGACCATGGACCAGGGTTCAAATTTCACTATCGTCACTTTGTCAGGAAGAAAACTTCTTGATGCTATCAGTCTGGAGGAGGCAACCCTGACATGCAGAACCTTTGGAAAGTGCCTGAAAACCATAACACAGGTTGACCCAAGCCTTGTGAGTGAAATTGGGTAGATGGAACCCTTGGGAGCCATCGGTGCTTGGGCTAGTACAAAGTCACAAGTCATCGTGACAGGTTTTTAACATGCTGGCCTTGTTCAGACTGTTGATCATGCTAGATAATGCACTCTCTGCCAGAAACTGTAACTAAGTTTCACTCAGTTGCAGTATAAACCACAGTTGGGCTCAGTGGGTGTTGAACAAACACAAATGTGCCTGAGCAAGCGTCTGCAATAGGGATTGGCTAGACACCCTAGTAGACAGCCATCCTTGGATACAAGTAGCCATCCATCCATCATCTATATAATAAATGTGAATGTCAGTGTATCACTTTGTCACACTTTTTCAACTTTACTCCTAGAGGCCATAGCCTAACATGTCATACCATTTTGAATTCAGGTCAACTCCATGAGCAAATTAAAAACATTCCAAGCCAGATTTGAACCTGCAATCCTGAAATCTTGGATTCCAAAGTTTTCATTAATGCAATTGTTTTTGGTGATTTTTTATACAATAACAATTTTTATAACTTGGAAATAAATTTGGGAATAGTCAAAATTAATTGCAAAATCCAGGAAAAGTCACCCATGAAATAAAAATAATTGTATGAAAAGTAAGGACCTACATACATCAAATTAGCTTTAAATTAAGTGGCAGCAGAAGAATTATTGTTGAACTTCTAAAAGGTAAGCTTAGATGTTAATGTGATACTTAAATGCAGCAATCAATTTTGAGTTCTTCTGTAGTTTATTCATGCCTATCGCCTCTACTCCTTTCTACCTGTTGTGATGAAGGCTCAATCAAGAGCCCTTCACAGAAGCTAGCCCAACCTGGTGACTTTTAATGGAATAAAATGTAATTGCACTTTATTTTTTGACAAATAAAGTTGATAAGCAAAAATGGAAATTATTTGTGACACAACAAAGTATGCACATTTTAAAATATACTTCAAGAGTTATTGGAACTATTTCAAATGGCAGAGATGGATGGATTGCTTGCAAATACAGTTTATTACTCTGGTTTGGTGGGGAAATTTTTCTACAATGAAAACCACATTGAAGAGTTTGTTGAAAACTTTTTCACATCAAGACCTGTGGAATTTTACTCAAAGGTAATAAATAGATCCCTGACAAGTGGCAACAAGTCACTGCAAATAATGGTGGATAAATAACCTTTACACCCTGATATTACTGAGTGGACACTCATCTAAGTACTGACCAAGTGTGATGTTGCTTAACTTCAGTGATCTTGCAAAAACCAGTGCGGCAACATGTCACTGGAAATAATGGTGGATATATAACTGAATAAAATGTAATTGTGCTTTATTTTGGGAGAAATAAATCTGATAGAAACGGAAATTATTTATGCTTAAACATAATATTAGGTTGGTGCAAAAATAATGTCGGTTTTGACGTATTTTTTAACGTCAAAAACCGACATTATTTTTGCACCAACCTAATAGCTACATATATATATATATGTGTGTGTGTGTGTGTGTGTGTGTTTGTGTGTGTGTGTGCATGCATTTTTTTTTTTCTATGGCAACTCCTAATCTAACTTAAAAGAGCCCTTGGATATGTTCTATATAAATTTTTCTCATCAACTGCTTTGCTATAGTTAGTCCAAGCATAATATGAGATACAACCCATCCAATATTTACATGTGTCATCTTTTGTTTGTTCAGTTAGATTTTCATTCCACGGTATAACTTTCATCTTCTTTGTTCGCAAATTGTCTGAGGCAAATGGGTTTTGTATGCATAGACATGGATATACAATTGCATTGCATAGGCCTCGTAAGTTCACTAGTAAATGCTGTTGGGGTGCAATAGAATCGCTAAAGGTCTAGACACTCACTCCTAGACGCACACCCAAAATAAATATCTTTACCAGATGGGCTCCAGTAACCCACCCCGTGTAGGTGTGTGTGATTGTGGGGCTTTTGGTAAGATGATACTGCTGCCAAGAAGTAGGGATATATGACGAAGTAATAGTGTTCGAAAGAATGGCAATGTATTTTGCAGGAGATTCCCCCCCCCCACACACACACCTTTTTTTTTTTTGCCTCAAATGAAACTGAATATGTTTCAGGGAAGAGAATTACCTGGTCATTTCCATTTTCAAGCACAACTTACTTACCACAACATTTGTGAACTTGTATCTTAAGACTAAAAGAAACGCTGCTCCCTGAAAAGCTTCTCCCAATCCCTTCCCGTCATTGGTTTTAAGAATTTACTCTTTTCTTCAAGGGAGAAAAAATTAGGTCTTATACCCTGAAAGCTTCCATGATTTTTTTTTTATATGAAACTTATTTCACCTGAGTGTCATATTTCAAGCATTTAAAGTTTCCATCTAATATCATCTTCATTCACTTTTTCAGTTTGGTTTCGTTTTACTTCTACTTAACAGCCTTTCAACTACTATCAGGTTATTTAAAGCCAGAAAATTTGTTTTTAATACTGACTCAGGCTATTAGATGCTAAATTTGACAGAGAAAAGAAACATATGGTTTATTTGTGTTTGTTTGATTATAAAGGCCAGGAATATATCATTTTGATTGTTTCATGTTCTATGGCTTATCAACCCTTAGCAAGTTATTTAAAGCCTGAAATTTTTTTTAATATTGACTCAGGCGAACAAGAATTAAATGCTAAATTTGATAGAGAAAAAAAACATATGGTTTATTTTTTTTATTATTTTGGCTTATCAACCCATTGCGGGTTATTTAAAGCCAGAAAATTTAGGTGGGGGGATTGTAGGAAATTTTGGGGGATAATAATAATCTATTGAGACAAATCTTACTAATTAACCCATAGCTGGGGGAGAATAGTGAATTCATTCCTTTCTCAAGGGTATTTTCATGTAAGTTAATATAACAAACCCAAATGAAATTTATATTTTTTCAATATTGACTCAGGTGAACAGCTGTTAGATTTTAAATTTGACAGAAAAAAAAACATATGGTTTATTTTTGTTTGGTTATAAAAGCCTGGGATATATCATTTTGATTGATCGATTCGTTTTCTCCAGCTTATTAATCCTTTGCAGGTTATTTAAAGCCAGAAAATATTTCTTGATTGGAAATTTTTTTTTTTTTTGAGATTATAATGTTTCAATGATAAAAGTCTTACTAATTAACCCATAGCTGGGGGAAGAAGAGGTAGGATCATAACTTTCCCAAGTGTATTTCCAAGACATTATCCATTACACCATCCACACATCCAAGCTTACAGTGGTCATCCATCTGGGTACTGACCTGGCTTGATGTTGCTTAACTTCAGTGATTGTATGGGAATTGGTGTTTCAATGTGATATAGCCTTAAGGCAAGGTTATTTAAAGCCAGATAATATTTATTTAAGTCATAAGAAACAGCTGAAATTTCATGGACACATAATGAGGAAGGAAGGGGCATTTCAACATGGTATAATGTTTGACAGGCTTGTCTCATCAAACCAATTATGATTGAATAGCGAGTTCAATCTTCACTGTGTGCCCTACACTTTTGGCCTTGTGCCCCACTTAAGCTACGCTTAGAAAATCATTTTGGCACTTCAACATGGTGTAATAGTTAGTAAGCTCGTCTCACTAAATCAGTTATGGCTGAATAGTGAGCTTTCATATATCGAGGGTATGAGAGATACGCGAAGGCAGCAGGCCACCTATTTAACAATCTTCTGTGAAAGGATGGTGGAATAGGGAGGGTGGGAGTCTTGGCAAAGGGAGAAATGCTGCTAAGGGCCATGAGACATAGGAAGTTGTGGAGAGTCATATATCGCACAGGCCTTGAAGAGATGCAGCACATAGAAGAAGCAGAGAAGTATTTGCAGCCATGAATATTTACCTCACCTGATGAAGAAGAATACGTTGAAAGTATTTTTTAAATCCTCAACTGTTTTTCTTAGATCAATGATTAAAAACAGCTTCATGCAAATGAACCCTGTAGGTCTTAGAGAGGACTATCATTCAGATTGCTTGGACTGGCACTACAGAATCATAAAAAAAGAACTTTATTAAAAGACACATCATTTGAGGGCTTTCAACTGCAGCAACAACTAAAATGGATAGAACATATAACTCAAAGAGAAAATAATGCCATAATCAAGATGTTGACATTCCGCACTACTTCAAATAAAAGGTTAGGAAGGAAACCTCCGTCATTACTGGAAAGAGTGATAACAGCTACTGGGCTTGAGAAGAGAAAATTATGACATAATCAAGATGTTGACATTCCACACTATTTCAAATAAAAGATTAGGAAGGAATCCCCATCAATACTGGAAAGAGTGATAACAGCTTTTGGTCTTGAGAAGAGAAAATAATGACATAATCAAGATGTTGTCATTCCACACTACTTCAAATAAAAGGCTAGGAAGGAAACTCCCATCAATTCTACAAAAGAGCTATGTCAATGAACTTGAGAATTTTTTTCCCCCATAGAAGAAAATACCGTTTCCACTCTGTTAGTTATTTCATACAATGCCAAAGGAAAAAGCATATAAAATCCATAAAAATAAAAAAAAGTACAAACAGTACAAAAACTAGGCTCAACACCTACTAATTCTATAACTTCTTTATGTGTCATGTCCCTTTGTGATGTAAGCGATCAAGGCCCTCCATATCTTCTTGTCCTTTGTAGCTCTTAATAAAATTTGTCTTTTTGCTATTTCTCCCAAAACCCTGTTCTATCATTTATTTACTCAAGTCTATCAAGCTACTGTTTTCCTATGTTCCTCTTTCTTTCAATCTATCCTGTGAGTATCAAATTTTCCAAGCCCTCCTTCTTCATTATGTGCCTCACAAATTTCAACTGCCTCTTCCTGATGTTAGATATAAATGTCCTCTTTGTTTTCATTTTCTCTAAAACCTACTGGTTACTCACATATTCAGTCCATGGTATTCTCATCATCTTTCTGTAGATCCACATTTCTGTTGCTTCAAGTCTCTTCTTCATCTTTGGATAGATTGTCCAGTATTCACTGCCATATAGGAGGACATATCACGTAACAGTTCAGTACTCTTTTCTTTGTTTCTGTTTCTTCAAGTCTCTTCTTCATCTTTGAGGAGATTGTCCAACATTCGCTGCCATATAGGAGGACATATCACGTAACAGTTCAATACTCTTTTCTTTGTTTCTAACAAAGGTTTTCTGTCTCTTAATACTCTGCTTAGCTTTTGGAAGGCATTTTTGGCCGTATCTTTAGATCTCAGTATCACACTTTCTGTCCTCTTCCCAGAATCATTACAAACACTTCAGAAACAATTAAAAATTGAATCAATGGAAAACAGAGTTCATTTTACATCAGAAGCTGGTAAAATATAAACAATATCCCCATAAATACATTGATTGATTTGTTTTTTTACAGCTTATTAATCCTTTGCAGGTTTTTAAAGCCAGAAAATATTTTTAGAATGTAAGAAATTTTTTTTGTGGGTGAGATAATGGTTTTAGTGATACAAATTTTACTAATTAATCCATAGCTGATGGGAGAAAAGTGAGAATCCTACCTTTCCCAAGGCTATTTGAGTGTAAGTGAATACCCAACTGGAATTGGAACTCTGCTCTCTGATTACCAATTCTGAGCCATTATCCATTACACTGACCACAGATCCAAGCTTGGAGCACCTAGTATTCTTAAGTGATCACTCATTGAGATACTGACCAGACTCAATGTTGCTTAACTTTGGTGATCATATGGTAACTGGAATTACAACATCATATGGCTGTAAGCACACAAAGGTTTAAAGAAAAAAACAAATAAAACTCAGAATTAAAAAACATGCACAATAAAAACTGAAAGCTTCATACTTATAATTTTGATCCAGTAAATGCCACTTTAATAAAAAATTTTTCTCGCCAGAGTTGATCCTTCAAATCTACAAATCAACCATTTGCCCTTGCATGGAGTATTGCTGCCATATATGGTCTGGAGCCCCTTCTGTTTGCCTCGGGGTTCTTAATAAGATCCAGAGACGGATATGCAATATAATTGGCCCTGATATGGCATCTTGTCTGCAGTCGCTCTCTCACAGACATGCTGTTGCCTCCCTCTGTCTTTTTTACAAATACTTTCATGGTAACTGCTCCAAGGAGCTGCTTTCGCTGGTTCCCAGACTTCATGAATTTAAGCATTCTACTAGGCTAGCATATCGCTCACACCCTTTCACTGTCGAAACTGTTAAATGTAACTGTCTCTTCTACTCCAATAGCTTCATGTCTCACACCTTTCACCTGTGGAACTCCCTCTCCTTTTCCTGTTTCCCTGATTGCTATAATTTCCAACTATTCAAATATGTCAATCGATGTCTCCAGATGCCTTGATCTATCCCCTATCCTCTTCATCCTTTCCTCTATCACTCCAACTCTCTGTAACACTTTGCATGCTAGTGGTTTCCCGCCTTCCTTGGGGTGAAATGCTTAAAAAAAAAAGAAAAAAAAAGTAATCCACTCAAGTGGATATTAAAAGTAATCCACTCAAGATATATTAAAATTGCTATGATCTACAAATCCCCTAAGATGATTAATATACAACTAGGCTATGTCAGTCAATCCTCCATTCTTAATAAATTAGTACTGAAACAAAGCAGGATATATAAATCTTGAAAAAAAAAAAAAAATGATCCTGACCTGGTATCTTGGCTTTCCAACGACCATAACGTAATTTCCTTGCACCTTTTCTGTAAATATTTTCATGGTAATTATTCTGATGAGATTTCCTCTGTGGTTCCTAGAATTTTTTAATTTAAGCATAGTACTAGATTGGCGGCATGTTCTCATCATTATACTGTTGAAATGGCTAGATGTAACCATAAGTTCTATGTTAACAGTTTCTTGTCTCATACTTCTCACTTGTAGAAATCTCTTCCAGCTTCTTGCTTTCCATTCAACTTTGATCTTCAAAAATTTAAATGCAATGTCAATCATTATCATCTGTCTTCGTAGTTTCTGTACTTTTTTTTACTTTTTCTTTAATCATGATTCTTTGAGCCTCAGTAACCACCTTCTATCTTAGTGGCTTTATTACCTTGTTTGGGATGAAATGATTAAAAACAAACAAACAAAATCATTTGTGGTTAGTGCATAAAATAATGAGTAGAATTTGGAATTACTGCATGACTTTTCCTTGAAAAAAGCATCTAGAAATCTTAAGTCACTTATCCAAGATTACGGATTGCTTGCAGATTAATATTCGAAGGAAAAATGTGCAGATTATGAATTTGGATAAGATCTTGAACAAAGGAGCTTAAAAATTTGTATGCAATTTTTTTTATCCATTGTATAAAAATTTTGCTGAGTAGTCATTCCAAAAAAGTAAGGAAGAGCTCTCAAAGCAAATAATCTAACCTATAAAATTTAAATCAATCACATTGAAGCAGTTATTTTTTATCAAGTACATTTAAGTGGTTATTAAAAATCAAGTCCATTGAAGCGGTTATTAAAAATCAAGTCCATTGAAGCAGTTATTTAAATCAGGTATATTGAAGCAGTTATTTAAATCAGGTATATTGAAGCGGTTATTTAAATCAAGTCCATTGAAGCGGTTATTTAAATCAGGTATATTGAAGCGGTTATTTAAATCAGGTATATTGAAGCAGTTATTTAAATCAGGTATATTGAGGCGGTTATTTAAATCAAGTACATTGAAGCGGTTATTTAAATCAAGTACATTGAAGCGGTTATTTAAATCAGGTATATTGAAGCGGTTATTTAAATCAGGTATATTGAAGCGGTTATTTAAATCAGGTATATTGAAGCGGTTATTTAAATCAAGTCCATTGAAGCGGTTATTTAAATCAAATACAGTGCAAAAATTTAAAAAAGCAATATTTTAATGAACTGAGAGTAAATCTCAGGTCAAGTGAGTGAATATTCATCGTGACTACAGTTGTTTGGCTTTTAATCACAAAGGAAATGTTGTTGATATCAATATTATGTTTGGCAATATTTTTTTCCTTTCTATCAGCAGAGGGGGGGATTGAATATCGCACTATGAGAATATGATTGCAAAATGGAGTCTTTTGCACAAATTGAAGCTACAAGCAGCAGTAGTAGCAGTAATGGAGGCAGTCAGCAACAAAATAAATCTGGTTAAGGGACAGAACAAGACAGAAGTTGTAATGATGACAAGTGATAAAGGGGAAGAAAAGAAAATAGATCCTTACATGGCGGTGGTGGTAGTGTTAAGGGGTAGAGGTTAGGTGTGAAGACTGAGTCATTATAATGTTTCTTTTGTAGAACTAAAACAAGGCACATAGCTACACACACGCACATAACAGAATCTGAATAACGCAGCTAGACAACAATATTATTATAAGTCTTTATTATCATTATCATTTTTTTTTTTAAAGTTTTTTTTTTCCTTAAAAGAATTAAATAAATAAAATCATGAATAGATATATTGCCAACAAAATCCAAAATGTAAAAGTCAAATTTGGTAACCGCCCTTTGAACAAAGAGCCTCCCTAGAATGTGCCAATTGCGCCTACTGCAAATGTGTATGACACAAGATTTCAAAAGGGGCCACCTACTAATATAACAATTATAGACTCAAATATAAACAATCAATATTTACCTATCCCCTAAATAAATGCTTATTGACTCAAATATAAATAAACAGATCCTTACATGATGAGGAGGGGGCGTGATGGGGCATTTTTAGTTGGGGCTGGAGGTTAGGTGTGAAGATTGAGTCATTATAACATTGTTTCTTCTTTTGTGGAACTAAAACAATGACAAGGCACATAGCTACACCTCCCACCCTAACAGTATTTTACACACACACACCTCCCACCCTAACAGTATTTTACACACACACACACCTCCACCCTAACAGTATTTTACACACACACACACACACAAACAGAATTTGAATAACACATCTAGTAAACATTATTATTATATTTTTATTATTATTATCAAAAAAATGCTTTCTTTCACTATTTACATTATTCAGACTATTGTCCTCATGTTTGTCACCATATTTATTACAATGTTTCAGCCGTTGTACACTCCAGCCTTCTTCAGGTGGTTGGAATGTTGAACTGAACCCTTTATTTCATTTACTGGGGTAGTTCCACGTGCCATTTTTAATGGATATCAGTTATCTCCTGTTAATTCCACTCTCCAAGTTCTCCACTGCCTGAACCAGGTATTGAACTCACACACTTTGGGTCCTGTAACTGGACAGTGGATAAAGGCATTAGTTAGCAGTTCCTAAGATGTTTGCGTCATTACAGATTTTCACATGGAAAAATTTTCCACCACACACCTGTATAATAAATATTCAAAAGCAGACCAAAATTGTTTGGTAAAAGTTTGTCATGGGTTCATAAAATGACTTTATGATGTAGTAAAAGAAAATACCAAAGGGAGGTAATAAATAACACTGACATGCAGTGGATGCTATTACTACTACTACTGCCATATTAAAGAACAAACCAAAGCAAACTTGACTATTGAAAACTATAGATATATAATTTAGTTTTATGGTTATGTTTAGTTTTATGGCTTGAGTTAGTGTTGCAAGTGTTGACAAAAAAATTAAATGATTTTTGTTCATAATTATAAAATTAAAAAGAATATATACGACTAACAACTAATAAAAAAATTCAGCAAATGTTTTCCCTTATCTGATTTATATCTGAAAAACTTGTCTGAAGAAATATTTGAATGTTAATAAGCCTTAAATACTAAAATATTTGTTGTTTGCAGGGTGTGGGGATATTTATATCTTATCTTGGAATGTGACCTATTTATTTCCATTGAGCCTGCTGTTTTTTTTTGTTTTTTTTTAATACAGGCTATTTGCATATTTCCTTTGAATATTTTTTTTTCAGGTATCATATGTTGAAATACCTTTTTAATACTCAACATCCAACAAAATTTACAACTGCTCAGACAACTCTTCATATTGCCTACTGGCAGACAATATTGCCCAGGTTGGGAAAACCTACACTATATGGACATTAATATTTCTCAATCCACTCAAACACACTTCTACACAGTAGTATACTGTCACCATATTGTGTTAAGAGCCTCCAATGAATTTCAGCTCCTGCCACAGCTTCTGACCAGAGAAATAGGATCACTGCTCTTTCTTCCTCCTTAGTGCACACTGTTAGTGGAGTGGGCATGTTGATACTGTAACAGCAGCAAGAAAACTAGCACTGATCATATGCAACAAAATAAAGCCTACATTTGGCTTGATTATTAAAGTCCTTCAGAAGGTGAAATGCATAGGCTAAGAATAGTTTTTCCTCCTGTCTTTTTATTCATATAAACATGTGTATATATATATATAAGTCAAGGAATACTAACCACTCATGCTACCATGGTTTCTACCAGTAAGGTTTCTTTGGGCATTGGAGGTCAATAGTCATTTCTGAAGGCTTTTTATATATATATATATATATATATATATATATATATATATATATTTATTTAAAAATATGATTCCATCACTACATAAGAGTTCTCATGTTTCAAAACAAGAGCCGGAAACTTCAATATAATTATTTGAATTAAAGTACCAAGCTCTGTTCCATCTTCAAGTATGTATATATATATATATATATATATATATATATATATATATACACACACACACACACACACACAGAGGGTGAAATGGTAAATTGTAACCATTTTAAATTTTAATTGCATGCATGCACACTGTTTTTGATTTTGTCGACTACACAGTATAGTAGGGTCATTTGGGGACCATCTGTGAGAAAAAGAGCACCATGACACAAATCACTCTGACAGAAATTTAGAAACAGCATGCTGTACTGCTTGTTAGAAGCTCCAATACAAACATTTCAGAGCACTTGAGTGTCAATCTGAAGACTCTCACTGATCATGATGATAAGAAAAGAACTTCCAAATTTGTTGGTGAGGGCCTCAGACTCAACATGAAGGCCTACATCAAGTGCTTTGAGGAGGTTGTGCTGTCCTGGATCAAGAGGGCAGCTTTTGGAAGAACCTATGTCTGGCAAGCACAAGCAGGAGAACCCAGGCATGGCTTTAAGACAATTTCTGCAACCACATCACCCATTACATCTGGCCACCTAACTTCCCAGACTGCAGTCCCCTTGACTATTATGTGTGGGGTGAGGTTGAGCAAGAGATCAACCAAACTCCTTGTAACACCAAAGATTAACTGAAGGAAATGATTATGGCAGCATTCACCAACTTAAACAAGGAGACCATCCAAAAGAGATTCAGGAGATTCCGACATAATCTGGAGGCCATGGCTGAAGCCAATGACGATTTTAGTGAATAAATCTACTCTTTAGATATTTTTGTGTAATTTTGGTAAATATATCTGTTAAAATGAGATGTCAGTGTTATTTTCATTTTTGCATCATTTAAACAACAATTTATCCATTGCACCCTTTACATACAAACACACACACACACTTATATATATATATATATATATATAGTCTTAAGGTGTTATATATATATATATATATATATATATATATATATATATTATATATAGTCTTAAGGTGTTATATATATATATATATATATATATATATAGTCTTAAGGTGTGTTATATATATATATATATATATGTGTGTGTGTGTGTGTGAAAATATATAGAAAATAGGAAAGAACTCATTAGGTAAATAATCCAAAGTTCTTTAGTATTTTTGTGATTATTTTTAAAAAACAGTGCTCGATACAAAAGTAGAGCCTAAATATAATTATTTATTTAAAAATATGATATGATTATGCAGTGATGGAATAATATTTTTAAATAAATAATTATATATATATATATATATATGGCAGCATTCATCAACTTAAAAACATAGTGGCTGTCCAGAAGAGTTGCAAGAGATTCTGAAGTCGTCTGGAGGCCATGGTTAAAGACAATGGCGATTTTATTGAATAAATTTACTGTTTAGTATTTCAAAATATTTTTGTGTAATTTTGGTAAATATACCTGTTAACAGATATCCATGTTATTTTAATTTTTGCCTAATTTAGATGACAATTTATCCATTGCACCCTGTACTAACAAATGCAGAATATATGAGGATGAATGTTAAGAATGACCTTATATTGCCAGGTGTTTTTATCTCTACAAAGATGAAAGTTATAGTGTTGCTTCAATTCAAACATTAGCAGCACATTCCCGCCTTAGAAAATGCATTGCAGTAACGTCAGAATAATTAAAAGCTAATGCAGCTGGTGCAAGGTAGAGCACATCTCTGATTGGTCATTCGTTAAAAAACTGCCATGTTATACCAGCAACGGTTACATATTCAATGGACTGACAATGACTCGACAGATTACACATGCCACAGTTGTGTGTATATGTGCCGTCTTGTGACACATGCTTTCAATGGACGTACATGTGAACTTACGGGCACAGACTTGTTTGTGTTGGAAAACCTCGGCCTGTTGAGGTGTGGAAGGAGGGCATGTATGGCAGGATTGTGTTGAGGCCAATAATCAATAACTTGGCAAAGGTCATGCAAACTATCAAAGACGAGAATGAATGTATCAGGAAAAAAAAAGAACTTACTATGTCAATGTGCAGAAATGCTGTTGCTGTCATCATCAAGAAAAATTTGGATTAATTTTTATTTTAACCCCATCATCAACAGAAAATTTTTTAAAATTTATCTGTGTAGGGTTTTTCTAATGCCACACCCACCACCACTACCATAATCAACAATCATCATCCACAGTATTCTCATTGTCATAATTATCATCATCAAAATCACCTGTATTCTCATCAGTATCATCATCATCATCATCATCATTAACAACATCAGGACCAACATTATCATCACAATCACTATCATTGGCATCATCAACAATATTGTTATGGGGTCCACCCCTTTTTCATATAAGTGGACTCTACCAAGTGTACCTGGACTGCTGCCGTTAAATACCCAGAGTTACAGTCAGTGAGGGTAGTCGGTAGTTGGATAGTGAGAGGATATACGGAGAGTGAGAGAATATACGAACGGAGATAGAGTGAGGTAACCTCTTGTAGAAGTCAGTTACAAGCACGTAGACTCTAAGGAAGTCCTACTTCGAGACTGTATATATCTATCTGTATTTGCTACTAACCACGTTCCTGGACTTACTAACAGTATTACTCTTTGTATGATTGTGTAAATACATTTTATTTCTTATATTTAATTATTGTGTTTGTCATTCCTTGGAGACCAAATTCATCTCGGAATCCACAATGAATATCACCATCATTATCATCATCAATAGTCCTTGGGTTATCATTTGCAACTTCGACTGAACAAGAATATATGATTTTTTTTGTCCTTCCCAACCCAGGGATTGAACTCACAGCTATCATGTAACTATATATGCTCAACTAATGTTTTAGATACTAAGACATGGATCCTGTCACACAATTCGGTGACAGAAACTCATTACTTTAAACCTAATGTCACTTGTCTGTCTTTTTGGCTGACCTGAATACATCAGTATTTTTAAGCTCATTCCTTATTTGAAAAATTCAAACAAGACTTAAAATTATCAGAAAAATAATTTATCTTCACTTCTTTAAAATTTATTTCAATTTCTCTGAAAACAAAACTTCCATTTTAATTAAAATATATTGATCATCATGAACAATATTTGTTTCAAAGTCACGTAGAGATAAAAATGAGAAAATATTAAGATATTTGGAAAGTAGGTTTGTTTTTTTTATTTTGTTTAGTGACATATCAACACTTTTATGGGTTATTTAATGCTGAAATCTAAATTTCTGAAACAATTTTATAGATTCAACTAAATATATTTCGAACACATTTGTATGCCTTCAATTACAGATAAAATGTATTGTTGGTAATTTTATTATAAATAAGTATTGTTGGTTTGGTTTGTTTTATGGCATATCAACCTCAATGGGCTACCTAATGCCAACAAAATTCCTATTGCTGGTAATATTTTGTTTTGTCAAAAATCTATTTCTGATAATAATTTTTTCCTTCAAAAATTTATTGCTCATAATAATTTTTTACAAAGTGTTTCTGGTATTAAAACCTATTTTTACACTTTCATAAGGCTTTTTACCTCAGTTTTGGGATTAACTATTTGCCCATAGCTGAGACCCTAACAGGTGCTACCACCCCAGGTCAGGGTGAACCTGGGAACACCAGCAATTAAGAGGTGGTTCCATGCTCCTCAAAACCTCCTGAACAGAGGCCTTGATGTTGGATGTAGTTTATGATCATACCCAGGATGGGTTTTTGTTTGGGAGTTCACTATTTGTCTATAGCTTGGAGCCGAACAGGTGCTTCTACCTCAGATCAGGGTGGACCTGGGAACAACAGCAATTAAAAGGTGGTTCCACACTTCTCTAAATCTCCTGATCAGAGACCTTGCTGCCAGATGAAGTTTATCATCATACCCAGGACTGTTTGAAAAGTATGTATTTTACTATGAATTATTACTTGAATGGCAGGAAATCATCTAGAATTAATGCGTCATCATCTATTTGACAAGATGCCATTTCTAATGCATTTCAGAGTTTAAACCCATGCAAAACAAAACAAAAAACACAACATATTCATCATTGCTTATTGTAGGAATTCTAAAAAGGTAGCTGTTATGGGGTCCACCCCTTTTTCATACAAGTGGACTCTACCAGTGTGTACTTGAACTGCTGCCGTTAAATACCTAGAGTCAGTCAGAGTAGACAGAGACTGAGATTGTGATTGAGTTGGAGGTAGAGTAATAGTGTGAGGTAACCGCTTGTAGAAGTCACAGTTGCGAACACGTAGACTCTAAGGAAGTCCTACTTCGAGACTGGATTTACCAGACTATATATATATATATATATATATATATATATATATATATATTATTGCTACTAACCGTGTTTCTGGATTTACTAGCAGTATTACCAATTGTATTATTGTGTAAATATATTTATTTGTTATATTTCATTCCTGCGTTTGTCATTTATTGGAGACCAAATTTCATCTCAGAATCCACAACAGTAGCACTGCTGCTCGCTCACTCACTCAAATCCTTTCATCCTCCATTGGTGTGTATGGGACCCACATCTGTATTTCATGAGTGGCAGAACATTTGAAGAAATGGTGCATAAGGTAAAGTAAAGCAACGATAAAACTCAATATTGACTTAATTGCTAGGTTTACTGCTTGGAAAGTTGGTTTACTGTGCCATGTTAGGCAATTTTTCTTGGCATAAATAATAAATCTACCTTTCAGCCATGCATAGAATATTGCTGTCACATATGGTTTGATGTTTCTGCTATGTATTTATAGATCGTTGATAAAATAGGAAGAAGAATCTGCAATGTTATTGGTCTAGACCTTTCTACCACTGTAATGTAGTCTCCCTGTGCCTTTTCTATAAATACTTTCATGGTAATTGTTCTGATAAGCTTTCCTCAATGGTACCTAGATGTGCAATACTAGATTTGTATCTAGATTTATATCTCTGAGATGAGGTATTATGATTACTTGCATTATTTACATTATTCAGACTGTTATCCTCATCTTCATTGCCATATTTGCAACGTTTCGTTTGTTGTACGTTCTGGCATTTTCAGGTGATTGGATCTCTGAGATGAGGTATTATGATTACTTGCATTATTTACATTATTCGGACCTGTTATCCTCATCTTCACTGGCATATTCATAACGTTCTGGCCTTCTTCAGATGATTAGAATTTCAAACTGAACCCCCTTTATTTTCAACCCAGATGTCTCAGTTATTTCTCTTTAACTCGTTTTTGGTTCACTGCTGTGGCCTGGTATTGAACTCACAACTCTTGGGTCTAGTCCCTGGATCTAACCAATGTATTTAGCCATGTGTCCTTGAGGACAAAATCTAATGTCTCAGCAAAAAGTTTTTTAACAGTGCTCATATTCATTGCTTTTCTCTAACACTCTTTATTATTGCTTCCCATATTTTATTCATTTCTCTGCTTGGTCGGCTTAGGAGATCTTTGTGGCCTAACATATCTGCTGATTTAAGTTTTCATATTTTCCAGTGATTCTCTCCATTATTTCAACCTCATCCCACTTAGATTTTTTAGCATTCATTCCTAGTGATTGGAACCAAACTGAAACAAAGTATAATTTGAAAAGTCTTTCAAAATTATTCAGCAGGAAGACCAAAAATTTCTTTAAACATGGAATCAAAAGTTTGAGTTCTTGTTGGGCTGCAGTCTGTTGAAAATGAAGGGTATTATATCTTTAATAAAAGAATCAGTAATATTATTAATCCTGACCTGGCATCTCAGTTTTAGTCACTTTCCCACAGCCATAATGTAGCTTCACTGTACCTTTTTACTGTAAATACTTTCATGGTTGTTGTTCGCACAAGTTCTTCACAATGATACCTAGACTTTATTAATTTAAGTGCATTACTAGATTAACAACAAGGTCTCATCAATTTACAGTTGAAATTACTAGATGTAACCATAAGTTCTATGCTAACAGTTTCTTTTCTCACACTTCTCACTTGTGGAAATCTCTTCCAGCTCCACGCTTTCCAGTCAAGTTTGATCTTTAAAAATTTAAATGCAATGTCAATCATTATCTACTGTCCTCCTGATCACTATTCTATTGTTCTCGCTCTTTAATAATGTTTCAGTTTTCTAATTCTTTCACACTCAGTAACCCCTTGTGTCTTAGTGGCTTTACTGCCTTTCATGGGGTGAATTTGATTAAAAAAATATATATTTAAATAAATTTAACTTACACTTGCTTTTATATCATCTATGGTAAAATGCAATTACTTTAAAAAATGCTTATATAATGAAAATTTATTAAACAAAAAATATAGTATTTGATGGGAAATTTAAGAAAACTGCATTTCTTATTGTGTGAAATCGGAAAGGAAAATAATTTTCAATTAAAGGAAAATTCAATTTTAAGTCAAGCTTCAAATGATTTGAGGAGACATTCCATGCATAACTGAAATGTTTATTGACTCAACAGCAGGACGTGAATTCTGTAAAGGCTTGGCTGTCTGGCGGAAAGTTAATTTTCAGGGATGAAAAGATCAGAATAAAAAAAAAACAACTAAAGCATCTTTTATTCTAGAATTCTTGTGGCTAGGGAACATGGTAACAAAGCGGAAAGCAATTCCAAGCAGAGATTCTAACATTATAAGCAAGGGGATAATAAAAGAATCTTGAGACATTCTTTTTGAATCTTATAAGAGTTAGAAACTGGTAAAATATTTCATTTATTAATGTCCAACATCCCAAAAATGAGATGTTGGTCATTTATAAGTTTTAGATAGAAACCTTTAACACCAAATATATTTAGAAATCTTATAATGAATACCAAATTTTGTCATGAACCTGGTTACTTTTTTTCAACACCTACAGTATCAGCTTTGATTCTGATTTTTATAATACTAGAATATTTTTAGTAAACTTTTTTAAAAATGGGTTTTATTTTAATTTTCATAATATCAAAATGTTTTTAGAAACCTTTTATTTTAATATTCATAATAAATATCAGAATTTTTTCAGAAACATAATGTTGGGTTTTTATATTTATTTTTATAATATTAAAAATTTTGAACCCAATAATATCAGCTTTTTATTTGAATTTATACAACATATTTTACAACGGGTTTTTATTTTAATTTTTTACAATCAATACTTTATTTTATACTTTTAATTTATGCTCATTAAGGGGTGAAATATACCTTGGACAGTATTTCTTGAAGTTCTCTATCACACTATCACATCACAACAGGAAAAATGATCAATGATAAAGGTTTATTAAAATGTTTACCAGACAATATTACTGCCAAGATTTGGGATCATTTTGGTAAGAAATTTTACAGAACATAGAAACCCAAGTGGAACTCATGCATATAATCAATCCCTAAAGAGGCTAATAAAATGATTGGTTCCCTGTACCATTCCAGGAAGTACCTGATTCCTCCTGTTATCCTCTACCTTTACAAGAGTCAGATGAGGCTGAAGATGGAATACTGTTGTTATATATGAGAAGGAGCAGCCCAGTCTTCACATTCCAGTCTTGATAAAATCTGAAAGCATCTCCACCTCTTTCTGCGTGACAAATTAACTTCCACCCTACAATCCAATTTCTCACACTTGAAACATCATAAGCTCTACCTCTTTTTTCATAGAAAGTGCTCAGATGAGCTACATTCTTGATTACCACCAGTTGTAAACTTCATGGCTAAGACCTGCCACACTATGCACATTGTTGTGACCCACCCTCATTTTATTCATATTCCATTGATGAGATGTAAGTTCCACTCAAGTAGATTCTTCTCATCAACTGCTGCTCTGTGGAACTGATTCTGAAGAGAATGTTTTCGCAATCATGACAATCTTGACCTGTCCAAATCAAGGGTTAACAGTTATCTTCCCTATATATCCCCATAAACTATGCCTCTTAATCTGAAAACCCTCTACCTTGAGTGGCTCTTGGGTTTTGTACAGGGTGAACATCATTGTAAAGAAAAAAAAGAAAAAAAAAGAAAAACAATTATCATAAACAAAACTCCTTCTACTGTAAAGATCCCTTTAACTCATTACTTTTAAATCCATGTTAGATAATTTTTTTATTTCTGTAAACCATTTTGTATGGAAAAAGTAAGACAATTACCTACATATGATTTCCAGTGTTTGCTTGTTTTTTTTTTTTCATTGCTAAAAAATATATATTTTGATTATAAGACAAGGTAAAAAAAAAGGAAAAAGACGTTCATTGTTTAATAAAAATAGGAATTGCATCAGGTTATTTGGTAAAATGCAGCATATATTGTATTTGCCTCAACAAAGGCTTTAATTTTTTTCTTCTTGCATACACACATGAATGTACTTCCTGTTTCAACAAACAGAGTTTAACTCTAAATCTTGGAATAATTGTTAACAAAAATATGCTCCAGCAATCAGTTCCTAATAGTCGCATGAATTCAATCCTAACTAATTTCATGCTTATGACCTTGTACCAAATTCTTTTTATTTTTACAATGATATATGGTGGAGAATGAATCAGCACCCACAAGACCATGTAGACAGTTTTTGAACTATACCCATGAATTGTTGCTTTGTCAAACCAATTCCTAAGAGGATGTGGAACCTTGTTAAAGAATTGTAGAAAAATGCAATGAATTTTAGTGATATCACATAAAAAAAAAAAACAATTCTGTGCTAACACCAACTCACAGAATATTTGAGTCATTTTTGTGCATTTTGTACACAAAATACTCTGGTCTATTTCAAATAGAAATTATATTGATTGGAACTGATTTTTTGGTTGCTCTCAGTAAAATCATCAAAAGCCATTTTGAGACATTTGTAAGCAAAAGTTAATTCTCAGTTTTAAAAATCTTCCAAAAGTAAAATATATTCCTCAAATAGTTTCAGAGAAGTATTAGCTGATTGAAAGTATAATTAATCTGATTTAAAAAAATATTATCTACTTTAAGTTTAAAATAACAGAGAAATGGATTTTAAAACAAACAGTAGCAGTGATTAAATACTTGTCACTGCTCATCAATCATGTAATGAGAGGTGAGAAAGATGTTGATAGATTTAAATTTTGTACTACGAAGACTTTATCTGTTAAGACATAATTTAGGAAAATAACGGGTGAGCCCCATTTTTATATAATTTTTAGGTGCTCAGTAACCTTAAAAATGTTGGAAATTATTCTCCATAATCTAATTTTAGTAATGTTGACTTTAAATTTACTATAGTCACTGCTCTTATTTTCTGATAATGTCATGTATGGCCGACCATACTTTCAAGAAAGTGCACATTATATAACATTTTATATACATAAAAAAAAAATTAGAAATTATCTTAAAAATCTTGGTGCAAAATGATTTGTGTTAAGCTTTTCAAATTTTGATTAGTAAATATAGTTTTCACTTAATAACACTATCACTAACCGGATGAAATTAATGCAGAATTTTAAAAGATTTATATATTATAATTTAATATAATTAAAATTAAAAAAAGAACTGAAAAAAAATTCCCTGATCACTACAATCTTAACCTGTTCATGTCTATGGTTAACCGTTATCTTCCTCACATATCTGCATAAACTGTGTAACCCTCTCCTGCTCTGTGGAACTGACTCCTAAGAGGATACTTTCCCGATCACTACAATCTTAACCTGTTCAAGTCTAGGGTTAACTGTTATCTTCCCCTCATGTCTGCATAAATTGTACCCCTTACTCTTACCTGCTCTGTAGAACCGGCTCCCAAGAGGATGCTTTCTCAATCACTAAATTTTTAACCTGTTCAAGCTTAAGGTTAACCATTATTGCCCTCATATATCCCCATAAACTGTGCCTCTTAGAAATTTAACCCTCTACCTCGAATGGCTCTTGAGCCTTGTAAAGGGTGACCTTTTTTATTTAACATCAAGTACTTTGTAGGTGACTATGTCCTTAGGCTTAAGATTTTGTGCTGCCACTGCAGGTGACTGTGTTCTAATTTTTTGATTGAATTGCGATGACAACAGAAATTGACAATGAAATCTCTGTAGTTGAGAAGATTTGAAAAAGCAGAAAAATGCAGTAAAAGAGAAAAAATACTCATGAATAACATAGAGTGCTAAATGTTAATATTACCCTGGCTCAGGTCAGCACCTGGGTAACGTTCATAGATTCTATTCATAACAAGGAACAAAGAAGTTTGCTTCACAAGTCCAAGTCAGAGACTCCATTTGTCAATACTTGACAATCTGTAAAACGCCGTCAAAAACACAGCCACAGATGCAACTGGTCACAGCCACATTGTTATAAACAGGTTAAAGGCTACAGAGAAATCAATGACAAATGCTGGGCACAATGTATCTTTTATCATTATTTACATCAGGCATGTCCAAAGTCTGGCTCAGGCGGCCAATTACAGCCCACAGTCAAATTTCAGATGGCCCCCATCCTCTGTCAATGAATGTATCACTTACGACCTGCCTGTATTGTCAATCAGAGTATGTAAAGTACACACCTAAGAAATGCAATTCCATGTTTTACCCAAAAGCTGGCAGCAGCACTGTATTGCCGCCCTCCGGTGATGTGACCCTGATCTACCCTTTTCCAGACAATTTCTAAAATCAGTCTTTGAACCAGGCATGGCCTACACACAGCAGTCCAGATCTCAGTATCACCTTTCACATTAGTGCAGGTAAGTTATTTTTTTTTTTGGTCATCTGAGATGAATTCTAAAATCTTAATGAATTAAATTTGTTTTATGTTAGTCAGAAATCAGTTATAAATATATTTGGACATTTGGACTTGTGTCACTTTGTTTTCGACTTCTTAATAAGATAAATGTTGGTGTTATGTTCCTATTCATATGTTTTTAACTTAAAAATTGACAGAAAACATCAGTTACCAATAATATGTAATGTTTAAGATTAACCAGAGATATATTATAGCTTCCTGGAAGATCTTTTTTCTCAGACATATTTTACTTCATCTTATGTAGGCTTCAGATATGACAGGCTGAGTGATTTTGGTAAAACCGGTTTAAATTTATTTCTCATCCATGTGAAGAAATGAGAATATGCCATTTGCAATAAAATTTTCATAAGATAGTTCATTTGCATTTAATTTTAATGGTTCAAAGAATTCCAAGCAGAATGGTTGGCCCTTGCCTCACACATATTCACCTCATCAAATCTAGCACTCTTTGAAAAAGTTTGGACATCCCCGAGTTAAATGAAAGTTGGAGTAATGGCTAATGCCTCAGATTGAAGAATCAGAGAATTTCAGTCAAGTTCATTATATCTAATTATGCACTGATACCCTTCGGAATGATATGAATCCATCACTTCCCCCCAGCTATGGATAAATAGCAGGACAGATTGGGCACTATAGCCTTGGTTGGTATTCAGTCTAGAAGAAGGAAAAACACTGAATTCAAACCAGTCTGCAAAGAGTTGGGCTCCATCAGACTGTCTTGTCCAAGAAACACCACTGCTACTGTGGCTGCAGTACATGTGATGCCCCTATGACCCTAAGGGGCCCCGTACACATGGACTATTGTCCTTATTTTTGCTATTATTAAGACATTAAAGTCATTGCACCTTTCAGCTTGTCAATCTGGGTAACTTCCAGGGAATTTTCAAACTGAACTCTTTATTTAATCTATAGTGGGGTAGATTGTTCTCATTCCACTGACCATGTTTAGAGATATCTTGTTTTGTTCTTATTTAGTACTCCTCTCTTACTGCTCATTCTGTTTCCATCAAACCTAGGTCTGCACTACCTGGCCCAGGTAATCACACTTACTATATACCACTAAATTCACAAACTAATGCTTTAATTGGCTCGTCAATTGTCCCATGGGATAAGCAGGAATCTAGAACTTGGAGCCCTAACCCTAATGACATCTCACTGCCTAAATTCTGAACAAATGCTCAAATAACAAAAAATATCTCAGTACATATGTCATATTGAAATTGTGGATAAGCTGTTGGAATATTGTATTATTGTTTTGTTCAACTACTTTTGACCATCTCAGTCATTGTCAAGAACCAATGTGTCATCAGGATAGTAGGCAAAATTCCTTTGTCAACAACCTGATGTTCTTTGGAAACAACATAATTATTCATCGTACAAAATATTTAATATCTAAAAAAACACTAAACTAATTGAGTTTCTTTTTTCCAGGTTTTCAGATAAGACACTTAGCCATCTTGACACCATTTGTCATAGGAATCACTGTAAAAACCTTTGAGTTATTCAGCTAGAGAGAGAACAAGTTAAAATCATTTTGTGTCAGTATCACTATGTCTTCTCAACTGAGTAATGGTGGGAGTAAAAAGATCATTCAGGCCTTCAGTAATGGTACCAACATTCATAATCTTGCTTCAATCTTCAAAGAGAACAGTGAATAAGTTTAAAAAATAGGGAACAGTAGAGAGAAAAACTGGACAAGGAGGTCAAAACAGGAAGAGGGATCATCATTTCAACTTAGAGCTAAAGAGTTCAGTTAGAAAAGATCCAACTCAATTCATAAGTCATTTGGCACATGAAATAGGAATTCCAGTTATGACAGTCCAAAGAGCAGTGAAAAAAACTTGAAAATGAAATCATACATGAAACCTGTGAGGCACCATATTACTCCAGGACAGAAAGTTAGAAAGTTAGAGAGATCAAAGACCATTTTGGATAAGTTAGAAAATGATCCTGGAATAATATATATATATATATATATATATATATGAAGAAAATATATGGGAAAAAACAAACAAAAATCCTTACAAGCAATAATGCTGTTTTAATGTTAAAAGGACAATTATTGCTTGTAAGGATTTTTGTTTGTTTTTTCCCGTATATTTTCTTCATACTGTCGGATTCTATATCCATATATTTGCTTACATATATATATATATATATATATATATATGTATGTATATATATAAAGTTTAATTCAATATTTCATATTTCTAGCTCAGTGAGAAAAATAAACGGTTCAGTTTGACATTCCAACCACCTGAAGAAGGCTGGAGCATACAACGGTCGAAATGTTGTGATAAATATGACAACAAAGATGAGGACAATAGTCCGAAGAATGTAAATAGAGTACTTTCCCCTCCCCTTTTTATAGGCAGAATCACAGAAAAAGGATTTCTTCCTAGTCAATAGAATAGGCTAGTTCTTGGCTTTATATGACTGGGTCCCTGTCAGTATTCCTTTTTTTTTTTTTTTAAAGCATTTCACCCTAAGCAAGGTAGGAGTGTCGCGAGCATGCAAGGGGTTACAGAGAGTGGATGTAAGAGTTAAGAGGGGGTGTTTGAGGAAAGGATGAAGAGAAGAACAGGGATCAAGATCAAGTCATCAGATGTTGATTGATATTACATTTAAATTTTTGAAGATTATAGTTATCAGGGAAGCAAGTAAGTGGAAGGGAGTTCCACTGTTGGGAAGTGCGAGAGAAAAATTGTTGAAGTAGAAGAGGCCATTTAACTGTTTTGACAGTAAAAGGGTGGGACCAAGATGCTAACCTACTAGCACACTTAACTTGAAGTCAGAACACTATGTTCGTTTATCTGAATTCACTCTTGTGTGTCAACACCAATCCTTAGTTTGGGAACTTTCTGCCATATTATTGTTGCTTTACCTCGTTGCATTTAATTTGCCTTACATATCTTGTTTTCCTGCTTTATATTATTTTTTGCCCTGTTCTTTTCTTTTTCTTATTATTGCAAACTTTGTCAAATCTGTTTGCTGAACAGTTCTGTTACCTATTTTACATTTGACCATGGCTACTCACTCCACATGTTTGCACTGAAGTTGTTGGACATGGGGATCAATTTTAAATCAGGCAACATCTTTAATAAATCAATAAAATAATTTGTAATGAAGTTGGTTCAACCAAAAAAAATATCCTACAAACAAAACACATAGTAAATGAAGAAGCATGAAAGTAAAACTTTCACCGTGTGAAAAAGCACAAACAAGAGGCCCTCAGGCTGTTTACTTCAAATTATATATCAAGAGCAGCCATCTTGAAATGTTTTATCACATTCACTACTTGGTGGCGCCATCTTTGTTCCTCTTTCTTTTTGGCAAGTGTCACTGACATGCAGAATTAAAAATAACAAGAGCTGGTTTGTTTGTAATTTGGACTTCACACAAAATCTGACAAAATTATCATCAGTTTACAAAAAAAAAAACAACAAGGATAATTCAACTATTTGCAAATGACTATCTGACTTTGGAAAAAATTGGCTAAAGCTAAATGGTTATTTCATATAATTTCAGTGGTATTGCTCATCAACGTCACAAATCCTAAGTGGCATGACTCAGGTTTTCCATCTTCTGTTCAGGAAATAAGCTAGCATGAGAGTTTAGGCCATTAACAAGACCTTCAATATCACAATGGTTATTTTAATATCTCTGGGTCAAATCATTTCAATGGAATTTTTCTCAGAATTATAATTCTTATTCTCGAGTTATTATAACTTTTAACAAATATCAAAATTCAAGTCTTCTAAGAAAAAGCCTAAAAATGGTCACCGCAACAAAGGTCTATCATGATATTTTGATGTGAATGAAAAGAAATTTCTTCATACTGAAAATATGAAAATATGAAGACACTTGATTGCTATTCCTAAACTGATGCTCCAGATCATATAAATAGGATGATGGTTTAAAAGAGAAAAGCATCTTCTGTGAGAAAGAGTAAAAGGGAGAAAATAAGAGTGTATTGAATACTTGGTAGAATTAGGAGAGGAAGAAGGAATTTTTTTTTCTGAGGCTGTATTGAAACCATTGGGAGCCATATTGAAAATGAAGTTATCGATTGAAATGAAAATGCAGCTCAGTTCATTTAACATTGTACATTAAGGCTGCTGCATTTCTCCTTCAAACAAATCAGACATCTTTGAAAATTTTTCCCTTTACCCAAAGTTGTTAAGAGAAAGGATCCTCGTTGTACATAATCAATCAGTCAGTCATTCAGACAACTGACAGCAGAGGAAAGGAGAAGTGGAAGGAAAGGAAGATAGGAGTAAGGAAATGAAGAAAGAGAAATATGATGGAAAAAGCCAGAGGGAGGAAAAGAAAAGGAAAAAAAAACTAAGAGGAAAATGAATAAGGAATAGTAGGAGGTGAAATGAAGAAAGTGAAATATGAGGGATAAAGCCAGAGGGAGGAAAAGAAAAGGAAAGAAAGAGGGAAGTGAATTAGGAATAGCAGAAGGTGAGATTCCAAAATGTCTGTCAGATGCAGATTGAGGCCTGGTTGAAAGTTCTCATTCCATCACTTAAGGATGCTGTATGCATTTTGTTTAGTATAAAGGAAATACGCACTTACAATGTGCAACCTCAAAAACGAGCAGGTTAGCAAGTGTTTCCATTTTTAGATCTATGATGATTAAGTGAAAATAGTTTAAAAATGCAAAATTGTATTTTTTTCATACGCTGCAAGATTTGAAATTTAACAGAAGTTTTTCTTTAAATGCTAAATATAAATATCTCCACTTTGAAACTTAATTTAGTACAGAAAAATTAGTAAATACAAAATAAAATTTTGTGTATTTCCTAATTTTTCTATCAAGTTAAAGATTCTTTTTTTAATCATTTCACTTCAAGTAAGGCAATAAAATCATTAAGATGCAGTGGGTTACTGAGTGTTAAAGAATATAAGAAAAAAGAAAACATTATTAAGGAACAAGAATAATAAAAGAACAGGAATTAAGAAGACAGAAGATAAAGATTGAAGATGATGGAATTTTTTGAAAATCAATTCTTGTTGTCATTTAAAGGAAAAAGTAAAAAAAATTAGTTCAAGCCAGATTGTATTGTAAATTTTAAAACTTTGACTTTTAGTAAAACTACCAACAGTAACAACAAATTCAAAGCAAAAATAGAAAGAAAATAAATAAGTTAACAGCAAGAATGGAAGATTCCCCTGAGGAGAATTTCTTCCACCCAAAAATTTAAGTGAGGGGATGAAAATTATGACTTAATAATCATCTGATGATTCATATTTTAAAAGCTTTGTGAATGTTTAAACTGATCATTTTTGAATATTTACAAAATATTATTATTATTATGATCTTACTTATTATAAAATGCAGATTGTGTGTGTGTGTCTGTATGTTTATATATTGGATCGGATTTCCTACATTTTTCAACCGATTTCAACAAAACTTCACAAGACTACGTAAAATTACCTTGCAGTGGTTCTGACAGCACCAAAAATTGGAAAAACAATTGTTTTTGCACAAAATCAATTGTTTTTGCACAAAATCAATTTGAAAACACGATTATGAAAGGGGGACAACTCATATCAAGTTATACTTATTAATATCGAGTTATCAAGTTATACTTATTATAAAACCCAGGTTGGTTGTTTGTGTGTGTTCATTTATATATGGGATCGGATTTCCTACATTTTTCAACCGATTTCAACAAAACTTCACTTTTTTTTGGCAGGTAGTGTCTCTTACTGTCTTGCACACTTTTTTCTTTATTTTTATATTCAGAATGCTTTAAAAATTCCATTTACAAGACAATTGTTTATAATAAAATTCTATTCAATCAGTAGACTCATAACAATTGAAAACAATGTTTTTGTTTGAGTTTGGGTTTGATCAATTCGTAAAAAAAAAACAAAAAACTAATTAATGCATGTCTGTCAACCTTAAACAATAATCTTTGTCAATTTTATTTTTCAGTCTTTATGATGGTCGATACTTGATCTATCTCTTACTGTTACATCCTCGGGCAACGCCAGGCTCTACTGCTAGTCATTACTAAAGGCTAATGAACTCTTGAAGGGACATTAAGTTTTCAAGGAATTTAGGAGAGAGGGCAGTATAATTTTAAAAGGACAATTAGCTGATTTAACCCTTTGAACCTCATTGAAGTTTTGCATTTATTGTTTTTACTTATATATTTTGATATTCAGATTTATTTTAAACAATTAGATGCAATTGTAATATGTGGGTTGAGCCCCATAATCTGCAAACCAAAGTTGATCAGCTTCTATGTCCGATATTGTCATGACATCACCTAAGATTATGTAACTTGAACTGGTGTTTCGTAATAATAGTCATTGATCAATAGTGGGCCATATCAGTTGTGTTGCTGTATAAGTCTGAACAGCTGTCTTCAGGTCAATACCCCCAAAATCACAGTCTCTGTCTCTTACTGAAAATCAAATCATCCATCTTTTCACTTGGAGAAAGTTTTTCGTAGTATTAAATAGCACAACAGATATAGACTATATTGGCTATTTTTATTGTCCCACAAGGGGAATTTTGCTGACTACTTGTCAGTGATGGAAAAGGTGAAATGAGTGAGAGAAACTCCCCAATTCCAGCATTTGTAGACTCACATTTCTCCAAGGTAAAAATTTTCACTGAAGAATTTGGGAGAGAGAAACTTTTTTTTTATCAAGAAACCTTGCCTGCTTGCTAGATGCTGATTTGTCAATTCACATGCCAATGAAAACATCCTCCATTTTTGTGTGACTTGTGACTGTCAGCTATTTCAGATATAAGATATATTTTCAACAGCCTGTGCAGTTGTCTTTTAGTTAGGAAATTTCTTTTCTTCCTAATTTTTAACCAATACCTATTCTCTCGTATTTTACCCATACAATGGGGGAGTAGCATATGCTCTGGTGACTGTCAAAAAAAAAAAAAAAACAGAAACACATGATATTAGCTGTTGTCTTAATTCTGCTCCATCTACCAGTGCAATTTTAACATGGGAAGCACCCACCTGTGCAAATATATGAAAAGGGGTGCTAGACAAGAAAAAATTAGGAAGAGCTGTTCAACATAAGTGAAAAAGTCTACTGTATATTAAAAAAAAATCCACTATGTTTAAAATAACTTTTTGGAAATGACATTTTTATAAGACTTACCAAGTGTAACAGCAAAATTGTCCATTTGTTAGATTAATCTTTGAACCGTTTTATCTTAAAAATGATTAAAGATATCTTACTGGAGTTCTCTGAGGTCTTTATAACACTAATGGGCTTTACTTTGAGCAATAAGAATGTATAATTACTCTCCAAGCTTAACAGAAAAATTGTGATGAAATTGATCATAAATGAAAATGACATGTTCATCATTAATTAATCATAGCTAAGGATTGGAAGGTCAGGAAGGATTGAAATAAAGTTCAAATATATATATCTTATTCCATGATCATGATCCAACTTATTCAAGATTATCTTCACCTTAACCTTCTTTCTATCATGGTGCCCCACAGGTTTCATATACAATTTCATTTTCAAATTTTTTTCCACTGCTCTTTGGGCTGTCATAGCTGAAATTTCTCTCTCATGCTAAACGTCTTTTCGATTGAGTTGGATCTTTTCTAATTGATCTCTTTAGCTCTAAGTTGAAATGATGATCCCTCTTCCAGTTGTGACCTTCTGATCCAGTTTTTCTCTCTACTGTTCCTTATTTTTTAAAAATATTCACAATTCTCTTGATGGTTCTTGAATGGACTTTGAAGATGGAAGCCAGAATATGAATGTTAGTACCACTACTGAAGGCTGGAGTGTTCTTTTTCCTCTCACCATTGCTCAGTTAAGAAATAGTGCTACCGACGCAAAATGATTTTAACTTGTTCTCTTTCTAGCTGAATAAACTCAAAGGGTATTTCAGTGATTCTTATGACAAATGGCGTCAAGATGGATAAATGTCTTATATGAAAACCTGGAAAAAAGAAACTCAATTAGTTTAGTGGTTTTTCAGATATTAAACATTTTGTTGGATGGACAATTATTGCATGCTGTTAAATGATTTGGACAATGTTGACGTTACACCCGGTAGTTCTCATAAAAGAAAGGCGGAACCAACATTGGTAGAAAAAAAAGACACAAACCTATATAAACCATGTGCACTCAATTAACTTTTTTCTTATGTAACAATAGACAGAACAATCTTGAAGAACACTGTCACAGTTGCCTTGACCACAGCAGTCAAACCTTATTTTCACCCCAGAACTGCCAAGAACAACAACAGATAGTTTTAATTTCATGTGTGGGCTTATTTCAAAGATAAAAAGAATTTTCTGTTCAATTCAGCTTCCTCCATTTTTTTTTTCCTGTTGCATTCCATGGCATATCCAGCTTGCACCATTACAATCCCAGACCCTCTTTCTCGTTTAAGAGCTCGCCATATTGCCTATTGTGTTTCAAGTCAAGTGCTTCTGTTTTCGGGGAGAGTGACATGCAGTGGTGATGAATCTCTGCTGCAAATGCAACAATTCTTTCAGAGATCTGCTGATCTAACCAAAAACTAAAAGGTTTCTTAGAACCAAACAGAAATGGAGGCTAAATAATAGTACAACAAAAAAAGAAAAATTTTTAATATAAAATCTTAATGCAAGATTCCAATAATGTTCTACAGAAAAGGAAATTTCTACAAAGACAAGAATTCAAACAAAGAAAACAGAATGAATCTGCAGTTATTTCAAAGTATTGCAAAAGGTAGCATTTGCTATTCAGAAGACATTTTTCATGGAAATATTCTTCCTCTTCTTTAAGTACCATGTCTCCTCAGGACGTAGGTGATCATGGCTCTCCACAACTTCCTGTCCCTTGTAGCTCTAAATAAACTCATTTTGTTATTTCTCTGTTCCACTATCCATTTACTCAAGCTCATTAAGTATGTTATGCATTGTTTTCCTCTGTCTTTCTTGCTCTCTATCTGTCCTCTGAGTATCAGATTTTCCAAGCCCTCCTTCCTCATTATATACTCTAGAAACCTCAACTGTCTATTCCTGATGTTAAGTATTAGTTTCCTTTTTGTTTCTATTTCCTCTAAAACTTTGCAGTTACTCACATGTTCAGTCCACGGTATCCTCAGCATCCTTCTGTTGAAACACATTTCTATTGCGTCAAGTCTCCTCTTCATCTCTGAAGAGATCATCTGGTTGTAAAAAAAAATAGAATTCTTCTTTGGAAACTGGAAGCTGTTGTTGTCAGTTTTTATGCTTCAACCAAACACTTAAAAGAATCGTAGTACAAAGCAACTTCGGTTCTTGAATATCTCACATGTTGAACAAATTGGTTTTCGAACAGAAAATTTGAGATGAAGATGCCTCGGTTCTTAAACAACATTGCCAAACTAAATTAATCTGAACAGAATAATTTCTGAGTCAACTGCTGTGTTTTATACGTTTGTGTGTTGTGTTGTGCTTTTCTTTTCCAATTTTATTGTACTACGACTTTTTCTCTACATTGGTTCCTATTGGTAAAATAGTTTCTGTTTATGAACATTTTAGGTTATGAGCAACCTTCAGGAACGAATTTAATTTGCAAACCAAGGTTCCCCTGTATAAACTATATCTTATAATGAATCCAATATTACACCAATGATTGGGGGACATGGATTCTGGCCTGACTCAACTGGACTGATATATAATTTGTAATCAAAATACAGTGTTAACCCTTTAAGAATAGAAGAGTGCAAAGGCACATGCTTTCACATATTTGCAGTCAAGAAGCATCTGATTGATCTGTTTTTTACAGATTATCAACCCTTTGCAGGTTATTTAAAGTCAGAAAATATTTTTGGATTGTAAGAAACATTTACGTTTTTTTTGGGAGATACTAATGATAGTGTTTAGGTTTGTTGGTTGCTTGCATATCAACACCTCTATGGGTTATTTAATGCTGAAATCTAAATATTTTGTACACAAATATTTTTTGAAGATAATAATGGTTTAATGACACAAATATTACTAATTAACCCATAGCTGGGAGGAGAAATAGTGGATTCCTACCTTTCCTAAGGTAGGAATGCACATAAATCAATATAATGAAGTCAACTGGATTTGAAACTCAGCTCTCCAGTTCACAATTGCAAACCATTATACAACACCAGCACCTGGTATTCCCAGTCAGTCACCCATCTAGGTACTGACTAGACTCGACATTGCTCAACTTCAGTGATCATACAGAAGCCATGATGTGACTGCAAGACCAGAAGTGTCTGACTAAATCTGCACAATACACAGTGAATATTCATCACATGATCAGCTAAAGGCACTAGAAATTCAGTTTTTGGAAAAATTTACAACTTTTTTTTTTTTAAATCAGTATCACTCCAAGCAAGGCACTATAGCCTCTAAGGCACAAAGGGTTAAAGGAAGTGGCGGAATTATGAACAGAAACATTAGTAATAGATGTGAAGAGAAAAGAGTAATCAGGAGGACAGTAGATAGTGATTGACATTGCATTTAAATTTTTGCAGATTAATGTTGGGCCCAGGACAGAGTTCCACAAACAAGTGTGAGAAAAGAAACTGTTAGCATAGAAGTTACGACTATCTCTAGCCAGCTCAACTGTAAATTAATGAGAGCTCACCACCAGTCTACTATTGCACTTAAATTCATACAATCTAGATACCATAGTGAAGAGCTCATCTGAACAATTACCATGAAAGTATTTAAAAGTATTTTTAAAAATGGCACTGAGAAGTAACCTTATGGCAGTGAGCAAGTAACAGAAAACAAGCCATCCAATCAGGACCAGTAATATTGCTGATTCTTCTTTGGATCTTATCAAGGAGCTTCAGGTAAATAGCAGGGACACTGGACCATATATGGCAGCAATATTCTAAGAATGAACAAATGGTAGACGTAGATATGCAAGATTGATTCCAGAGAGAAAAATTGTCTCACCCGGCACAGTGAGCCAACTTTCTTAGCTGCTGACCTAGCAATGGATTCAATATAGTCTTTCTACTTCATGTCAGCTGAAAACATTAGCCTGAGAAGGTGCAACCAGTCACTTTCCTGGAAGATAGCATCAGCCATGCTGATGGAAGGAAGAGAGGGGTCTCTCAGATGACTACTAAAGAGAAGTTTAGTTTTGAAGGTGTTAAAATTAACAAGCCCTCTTTTGCCCCAGTTAATGACTGTTTTGAGGTCGTTTTGGACATTAGCTGCCATTTTGATCTTGTCAGACTGATCAGCCTTACTAACAAAGAAGGAGTAAATGGTAGTTTCATCAGTGTAGATACCAAGCTGAGAGCTGATGTCATCAGGAAGGTTAATGAAGATTAAAAACAATGTAGAACTAAGGATGGAGACATCCATGTTAGTAGGAATGAATGTAGACAAGTGGCTATTCAGGACAATTTTCATTTCATGATTAGATCGGAAGGACTGGATCAGCTCAAAAATGTGTTGAGAGATACTGTAACTTTTCAGCTTGTGGAGAATACCTGAATGCTAGACCCTGTCAAAAGCCTTTGAGATGTCCAATGCTACAGCCCAGGCTTCACCATTTTTATCTAGAACATGATAGTCTCTTTTCGCAATTATCATTAATACATCAGCAGCTGGACTGGAAAAATGAAAATTATATTGCTTGTCTGAGAAAAGGCTCTGTAATGAGAGATGATGAGCCAATTCAGCTTTGATTAGGGCCTCTAGGATTTTCCCCAAAAGAGTTAGATGGCTAATAGGCCAATAGTTGCAAATTTCCAAAATCATATTTTATAACCTGTAACACTATGGAGGATAAATTGCAATTGGGGAGACCTGCACTTCAATAAACCCCATTTAACACTCGTCATATGATCAGCTAGAATCACCGGTATTGGATGACTTTGTAAAAGTTGTAGATGCCCAAAACAATATCTCATAACCAATAATAACAAGGAGGCTAAATTTAGTATTGGTTAAAAGAGAAATTAATTTACTTTCATATAAAATCAACTTGTTATTCTTGATTTTTAACAGCTTTTGATTTTTTCGCCCTGTACAAGTCTCAAGAACTACTCAAGGTAGAGGGTTACAAAGTAAGAGATACAGTTTATGTGGATATGTAGGGAAGATAACAGTTGACTTTAGACTTGAACAGGTTAAGATTGTAGCTATTGGTGAAGCATCGTCTTGGGAGTTGGTTCCACAAAGCAGTGGTTTGTATAATTATATCAGTTTAATTGCACTAATGTCACATATTCAGATTTTTTCAACAATTCGGTCAGGACTCCAGGAATTTAATGACTGAAATCTCTTAAGAGCTGATAAGGTTTTTAAGAAATCCCTTGGATAGAATTTTTTTCAAAGGAAATTAATCTTTTTTTTTTATATATACATACTAAATATATCGATCTATTACAGACACATTGACACTGATACAATACAATCTATATTTTTATTAGTGTTATATAACCCTTTAAGGCCAGAAGTGCCTGAATGTGCTTCAATTGGGTAGCACTGTATTTTAATACACAGCATTAAAAGTATCTGTCTATATTTCTGAGATGAGGTATTATGTACATTATTTACATTATTTGGACTATTGTCGTCATCTTTGTTGCCATATTTATTACAACGTTTTGATCGTTGGACACTCCTGCCTTCTTCAGGACACATGACACAATGGATAAAGGTGTTAGTTAGATCCAGTGACAGGACCTAAAGAGCGTGAGTTCAATACCCGGCTAAGGCAGTGGAGAACTTGGAGAGGGGAATTAACAGGAGATAACTGATAACTGACATCCATTAGACATGGCATGTGGAACTAGAACAGTCTACCCCATTGAGCGAAATAAAGGGTTCAGTTCGACATTTCAACCACCTGAAGAAGGCCGGAGTGTACAATGGCCGAAATGTAATAAATATGGCAACAAAGATGAGAATAATAGTCTGAATAATGTAAATAATGTACAGCATTAACACCTATCAGATGATCAACTAGCGAGAGTGGAAATTTACAACTTTGTAAAAGATTTCCAAGACAATACCTCATAACCGGTAATGCCATGGAAGCTAAATTTGGTCACAATTCAAAGAGCAATCAATTTATTCTCATATAAAACTTTGCACCAACATCAGATATTCAGAATCTTCAAAAATTCGGTCAGGACTCCGGGGATTTAACAATTGAAATCTCTTAAAGTCTGATAGGATTAGCCAAATCTCTTGGACTGCATGTTTGTTTTTTAATTAAATTGATTTTTTTAATGCATACTAAATGCATCAAGCTGCTAAGGATGTTGATAGTAAGTGACTACTACAAAATACAATCTATATTTTTATCAGTGATAAAGATCAGGACCCCCCCCCCAAAAGTCTATGCAAGGTTAATTCCAGGAGGGCCTGAATGTACACGCATTTGGGTAGCACTATATTTCAATATACAGTATTAACACTCATCCCATGATCAACTAGAGGGGCTAGAAATCTACAATTTTGTAAAAGATTTCCAAAACCATATCTCATAACCAGTCATACCAAGGAAGCTAAATTTGGTGCTGTTTGAAAGAGAAACCAATTTATCTTCATGTAAATCCAATTTGAAACAATTCTTAAGATATACCAATTGCACTAACATCACCAATTCAAACTTTTCAAAAATTCAACCAAGAGTCCAGAGATCTAACAATTGAAAAACATTATTAACAAACAAGAATAATAAAAGAACAGGAATTAAAAAGACAGAAGATAACAAGTAAAGATGATTAAATTTTTCAAAATGGATTCTTGTTGTCATTTAAAGAAAAAAGAAAAAAATATATTTTAAGCCAAACAGATTGATTGCATTGTAAATTCTAAAACTTTGACTTTTAGTAAAACTACCAATAGTAACAACAAAATCAAGACAAAAATACAGAGAAAAGAAGTTAACAGCAAGGGTGGAAGATTCCCTTGATGGAATCAATGGCTATATATCTGTGACCAAGGTGAGCCTTCAAGTTTAAGGACATTGACTGCAGTTTAATCTAGAGAGGACTGGGCACTGTCAGGTCTGCTTGCCCAAGACAAACTACACATGAATTCAGTTCAGCAGTGACTCAATTTTAAGAATTGATTGATTTGTTTTTTTTATGGTTTATCAACCTTTATCAATTAGGTAGCACTATATTTCAATACACATCATTAACGCCATTTTACAGAACTAGTAACAGCAAGGAGGATAAATTTGGTCTCTTCAAAGAGGAATCAATTTATCTTCATCTAAAACCAATATGAAACTAATTTTTAAAATATATCAATTGCACTAACATCAGATATTCAGAATTTTCAAGAATTTGGTCAAAAGTCCAGGAATTTTACAACTGAAATCTCAGAAAGGCTGATAGGATTAAATTAGGAATTACTAAAAAGAGAGTTGTGTAGCTAAAAGCAATGTGGAGTTTTCAGCCATGAACCTTTTCAATAAAAATCAGTCAAATAAAGAAATTTCAAATTTATTAATCTTTCCACCTTTTTTTTTTTTTTCAAATAACATTCCTTGGTTGCAAACTATTTTCCCTCTCACTATGATCTACACTTTCTCTTGTCACAAAAGTATTATAAATTATCTACAGTATTTGTTAAGAAAGGTGATCTTCTCTATGATCCTGAATGTAAATTCATTGTAGAAGACTCAGAAAGTAGTACACTTTCTACATATTTTTGCCATAAGAAATGACTCTTTTAATTAAAACTGCATTCTTTAGATTAAAATTATGGTCAGACCAATTGCACTAACTAATGAATGCTGAATTCACTGAGTGTTGTTTCATAAAAGACCACTTTTTGTGTTCAGATAATCTTTTATTTAAATTTCTGGATGTTTCACCTATGTATTTCTTGTGACATCCTTTACAATAGTCATGTCAAGGGAATAACTATCCTTTTGAAATGCTATTAAAAAAATTACTTTGTGGTGATTTTCAATAATTTTCATAGAAAGAAAATTCATTTAAATTTTCTGCAATCTCAAAATGACAATCAGTCATGAGAAAAAAATGATGACTAGAGTTTTTCTTGTTTTTTTAAGTTTTGAAAGTGCAAATATTTTTCATGTCAGACAGTTTTCAAATTTAGAAGAAAGAAAGAATGTCTGATCTATCAAATTCAATAAATAAATAAATGTCCACATGTTCAAAATATACTGATGAGAGAGAGAGCAAACCTATGAATAGACATTAAAAGATTAGCTTCTTCAATTATGGAATAAACTTTAAGAAAATCTAGAAACAGACAAAATTGGAAAAAATTAGAGATCAAATATGCTTGCTTAACAAGTTTATGCAGTTTATAGTATTGTTGAATTGTTGTCCATATCTTTATTGCCATATTCTCAACATTTCGGCCATTGTACACTCTGGCCTTCTTCAGGATCAGTCTATATTCCTGAGATGAGGTATTGTAACTATTTACATTGTTCCCTCCTGCAGAGGGCTCTTGATTGCACCTTCAGCTTGTTCAGGAGTTTGAGAGTCCTTAAGTCTTTGCATATTCTCAGTATTGGAAACTCTCTTGTCTGCCATTTCATCTGGGTTGTCATTTGCACCGGACTTCCTTTTCCTCGCTGCAGCCTTGTCTCTTGATTGCAATCTGGCCCACTATTAGCAGAGATTTCTGTTTGCAAGGTATACTGCAGCTATATACAAGATGCAACAATAAACTACAGAAGAACTCAAAACTGAATGCTGCATTTAAGTATTGCATTAATATTTAAGCTTACCTTTTAAAAGTTCAATGATAATTCTTCTGCCATCATTTAATTTAAGGATAATTTGATGTGTGTAGGTCCTTACTTTCTGTACAAACAATTATTTTTATTTCATGGGTAAATTTCTCTGGATTTCACAATTAATTTGGAGTATTTCCAAATTTATTTTCAAGTTATGAAAATTATTATCATACAAAAAAAAATTTGTCTGGAGTGGGGCATGTCTATGGGTAGCACTTTTCTACCTCACTAGAAGGGTTCACTAAAGAGGGATGTGCAATTCTGCCATCTCTAGATAGTAGAGATTTCCCATCTCTGTATAATAAAACGCTTCTGGGGATGTGGTAGAAACAGAATTTTATATTTTCTATGACAAAATGGAGTTGTTCAAAACAGACAAAATCTCAATATTTAAACTTGGACTAATATCTTCATCTTTGCTGTTATTATAATAACAAAAAAAGTACATTAGTTCAAATGTAAATAATGGTAACTCCACATCCAAAAAATCAAACAGAAACTCGGATTTTGACGTCTGGTCATTGGGTCAGACATAGGACAATAGGTTAGTGGATTTTATATATATATATATATATTACACAAAATTATGTCTGCTTATTTTTAGCATAATCCATTCATATTCATGGATATTTTTCCGTGTATTACAATTAAATGAGGCAAGAAATCTACTGTAGAAGTGAAAAATCACTTTTATTTCCAAAGTAGTTTACAAGTAATTTTCACTGTTACAGTTTGGCATAGAAAATATAAAATTCTGTTTCTGCCACATTGCCAGAGGCATTTTTATTACACACAAATGAGAAATGTCTACAACATAGAGATAGCAGAATTGTACATCTCTATTTAGTTGACCCTTCTAGTGAGGTAGAAAAGTGCTACCCATAGACCCTCCCATATATATATATATATATATATATATATATATATATATATATATATATATATATATATATATATGCCAAACTAGAGTTGTTCAAAACAGACAAAATCTCAATATTTAAACTTGGACTAATATCTTCATCTTTGCTGTTATTATAATAACAAAAAAAGTACATTAGTTCAAATGTAAATAATGGTAACTCCACATCCAAAAAATCAAACAGAAACTCGGATTTTGACGTCTGGTCATTGGGTCAGACATAGGACAATAGGTTAGTGGATTTTATATATATATATATATATATTACACAAAATTATGTCTGCTTATTTTTAGCATAATCCATTCATATTCATGGATATTTTTCCGTGTATTACAATCAAATGAGGCAAGAAATCTACTGTAGAAGTGAAAAATCACTTTTATTTCCAAAGTAGTTTACAAGTAATTTTCACTGTTACAGTTTGGCATAGAAAATATAAAATTCTGTTTCTGCCACATTGCCAAAGGCATTTTTATTACACACAAATGAGAAATGTCTACAACATAGAGATAGCAGAATTGTACATCTCTATTTAGTTGACCCTTCTAGTGAAGTAGAAAAGTGCTACCCATAGACCCTCCCATATATATATATATATATATATATATATATATATATATATATATGCCAAACTAGAGTTGTTCAAAACAGACAAAATCTCAATATTTAAACTTGGACTAATATCCTCATCTTTGCTGTTATTATAATAATAACAACAAAAAAAACAAAGCCCTTTAGTTCAAATGTAAATCATGTAAATAATAACTATGCATCCCAAAAAATTAAACAGAAACTTGGATTTTGATGTCTGGTCATTGGGTCAGGCATGAGACAGTAGTTTAGTGGATTAAAGTGTTGGTTTACGTATTTGGTGAAAAACTAATCGGGAGTTCAACCCCTGAACTGGTAATACGGTTTTTAGAAACAATGAAAAAACTGAACATTTCTAATGTAGACAAAAAGAAAGATGTGCCTCTGTATGTAAAAACTATCGCTGTATGTAACAACTACTCCTTTATGTAAAACTATCCCCGTATGTAAGATCTACCCTTGTATGTAATGTTCTACCCCTGTATGTAAGATCTAACTCTGTATGCTAAAGTATAAAAAAGCACAAAATTGCTTTTAAAAGCAATGAATAAATATAAAAGGAAAATATATTCTTTACCAATGTATTTTGTCCTCTGATGGATTTTATCAAGGCAAATATAAAGTTTTTATTTTGCAACAAGTATTTATAAAGGAAGTAAAAAAAGATTTTGTTAAGCTTTCAAAATTTTTAAATTTAAAAAGACACTCAAAAATATTCATAAGGCTGTGAAAGTCAAAGTAAACTATGGAGGATGCCAAGTTTGTTTGTTTTACAGCATATCAACCTTAATGGATTAATTAATGCCAATAATTTTTTATTGCTGGTAATTTTTTTTTTCAAAAAAGTATTGCTAGTAATAAGGTATTTCTGGTAATAATTTTTTACAAAATATTATTTCTGATATAAAAACCTATTTTTAGACTTTGATAGAGTTTTAACCCCAGTTTAGGGGTTAACTATTTGCCCATAGCTGGGACCCTAGCAGGTGCTACCACTCCGGGTCAGGGTGGACATGGGAACACCAGAAATTTAGAGGTGGTTCCATGCTCCTCAAAGCCTCCTGGATCAGAGACCTTGCTGTTGGATGTAGTTTATCATCTTACTCAGGATACGGATGTAGTTTATCGTCATACCCAGGACAGGGATGCCAAGTGATGTAATTTAATGCCTAATAAATGAAAGTGAGTAAATGTTGTCATTGTTGTTTAATTAATTTATTTTCTTATTTGTTTATACAGGGTGGAGTAGAAATACCTCCCACATAATGGTAAGACATTAGCTAAATGAAGACATCACTACCACTAATGTCTTGGCGTTATATGGGAGGTATTTGTGGGAGGCATTTCTGTCACACCCTATATATATATATATATATATATATATATATAAAATACAGGTAATGAATCTATTGGTATATAATCCAAGTGGATCCTAGTAATATAAAATATCAAAACTGATCCACAAAAAGAGCTCAATGTATTTATTATAACAGAGCATATAGATACCTCCCCTTACCACTGACTCGGACATTTCGTTTGACTGAAACATCTAAATGGATACAATTTGTATCAATTTTTTGACTTCTGCCAAAGTTAAATTTCTAATTTTGACATGAACAGTCTGTACACTGGAGTTGGGTAAGACTAATATATATCTCATTAGTTGAAATAGGTCTATGCCTATCCCCATATGAGGTAATTTGGGATTTGTTGTGTTATATTATATGTATTTAAAAAAAAAAAAAAAAATTATTATTAAATTCTGCGGAAACAAAAAATGGAACAAGAATAATCAAGTTGAAATTGTTTAAAGTTTACCTGGAAAGAAAAACACCTGAAGAAGGTCAGCAGGAACAGCAACCAAAACATTGTGATAACAACAAAGATGAGAATATTAGTCTGAATGTAAATAATGATAACTCCTCCTCATCCAGAAATTCAGGCAGAAACTAAATCTCAATATTGTACATTGAATCATTAACCTCTTTTACACCATCCCAACCACAGTCAAAAGGATAAATGTATTTAAATTGTGCAAAATTAGCTGCCCACTTCTCCAGTAACATGTTCGAAAACAAAAAAAAAGAAAAAAAGAAGGGGGGTGAGACCGTATGAGAACAGCAGTCAACTGGCGTTCTCACTCTCCGATTCGTATCAAGATACAGATAATGACTTGTAAAATGACTTTCTACATGATAATAAGTTGACAACATTTACGCAATAATTTGTCTTTCGAATATTATCACCAGAATAGGCTTTGGAAATATTTCACACTTCGTCTTTTATGTGCTGCATCTCTCCATGACATGGGAGATCATGGCTCTCCACAACTTCCTATCATTTGTAATTATTAGCCATGACTGCTTTTTTCTTTACTATCCTTCCGATACCCTGACAGCCATTAACACAAATATTAGATAGATTACACTGTTCCTATTGCCTTCAATATCTCTTGTGAGTGTTAAACTTTCCAAGTCCTCTTTCCTCATTTCATTCTTCTTTTATATGCTGTGTCCCATCAGAACATTGGCAATCATGGCTCTCCACAATTTTATAGCTTTTAGCCAGGATTGCTTTTTCTTTACTTCTCTTCCCAAACCCTTATTTGACACCCATTAGGTTACACAAGCTTATTAGGTTACTTTGTTCTTCTTGCCATCAACATATCTTGTGGGTGTCAAATTTTCTAAGTTATCTTTCCTCATTTCCCTGTTAGGGTCCCAGCTATGGTCAAATAATGACTTCCCCCACAAACAAAAATCAACAGTACATTTTTATATTAAAATTACATATAGATTTTTGTACTGAAATTACCAACAATACATTTTATCTACAAATATATATCTAAAAATATATATTTATGCTGAAAGTCTAAAATTAAGTACAAAATATCTGTAGTTGAAGGCATAAAATTGCATTCAAAATATTTACATTGCAACATTAAATAACCCATAGAGGTGTTGATATGCTAATAAACAAAATCAATCAACATAACTGTTTGGAATCAGCTGGCTAAGCAAAGAAAATCACATAGCATTGTAATCCATCCTATTTATTTATCTGGTTGATATCTGCTGCCTCTTTCAATTGCCTCATGCTCCAGCAGTGTTTTCTGTCAAATGTTTAAACCTCATTTCAAATAAGGTAATGTGTATCTTCAAAAGCCAATAAAAGCTAGTATTAAGAGACAGAAAAATTTCATTAGAAACAAAGAAAAAGAGTACTGAACTATTATGTCATATCTATCCTCCTGAATGGCAATGAATGCTGGACAATCTCCTCAAAGATGAAGAGTCTTGAAGCAACAGAAATGTGGTTCCACAGAAAAATGCTGTGGATACGATAGGCTGAACATGTGAGCAACGACAAGGTTCTGGCAAGAATGGAACCAAAGAAGAAACTTATTCTTAACATCAGGAAGAGGCATTTGAAATTTCTGGGGAACATAATGAGGACGGAAGGCTTGGAAAATCTGATACAGGGACAAATTCTGGAACAGAGAAAAGTAGTGCATAACATACTTGATGGGCTTGAGTAAATGGATGAGAGAACAGGGTTTGGGAGAAATAACAAAAAGACAAAACTTATTGATGTAATAACCTGTCACCCCCATGAGTGACTACACTATAGGTAGTAACTACCTATAAGTATCTGTAAGTCAATGGACTACAGAGACTAGCTGGGATCTGTTGTCTAGCTGAAATCTTTTTTAGCTGTGCTGGTTGGACTCTCTGCCTCCAAGCAGAGAGGAACCCGGATGAGGCTATGCCGAAGGGCAGAGTCTCATTCAGGGAGGTAGACTGACCCAATCCCATTTATGTGGGGTCTACGGGGGGATCCTTTGGCCAAGCCTACAGGCTCGGGAACCCTACATTAAATTCGGCCTCGTGTTACATGGGGCAGTTGTTAGATACTCTAGCTGGAATCTGTTGAGTACAATTCAGACTTACGCAAGAACTACTGACCTTCCAGTAGTAGCACTTACTATTGGATTGACTTGCAACGACCTTGTGCATAACTGTTACCTTTATTCTTATTGTACTGGTTTTTTTACAGTAAACCTTTACTTATTTTATCCACCTTGTTTTTCAAGTATATACTCCTATTAGCACGGAATATAACACTTATCAAGAGCTACAAGGGACAGGAAGATGTGGAGGTCCATGATCGCCTACATCCTGAAGAGACACAGCATAAAAAACAAGTGCCCTTTTTACTCGAGAGAATGTTTACTACACCAGATTTTTCCACCCCGCCCCCATCCCTTGGCTATAGCTTTCTTACATTCTTTGAATCTGATTTTAAGGGATTCCCTTTATATATTGTTCCACATATTTGCAGAACATGAAAAGTGACCCCTTGTGATGATAATTTGATCTGGCAAATAACTGTTAAGTTTACAACCAGTTCTTGCAAGAAAATACACTCAGCATTGCTTCTCAAAGGTACAAATGTTCATCATTCGACTGTTACTAGGTGCCTTGTTCATGATTTCAAGTTGAAAGCCTGCAAAACTGAAAAAAACTCATTTAACTGAAACCATGAAAGCCAAGAAAATAGCAGCACAAAAACTAGGACAAGAGTGAAGTGAGATGAAGTCCTCTTATTGGATGAATCTACTGTCCACTAGTTTGTCCAGTGAAAATAGCAAGTTCATAGGCCTGTTGGCAGAAGATACAAGAAGACTGCTATACCCAAGCTATGGTGAAACATCCTCCCAGTGTCATAATTTGGAGAGCTACGTTCAATAAAGGGATAGTTTGACTCTTCTTATCCACTTGAACGACAATGAAAGATGCCAAGTACCTTGAAATACTGAAGGACAAGTTTGAACTTCATATGGCCATTCATGGTTGTGATACATTCATGAAGGGCAGTTCTCCCTGTCACTGTTCAAAGAAGATAGTCATTGCTTTCCTGAAGAAGAAAGTCAAAAGCTTCAATTGGCCCAGTAATAGTTCCAATCTCAATCCGATTGTGCACCTGGGAACATTACTGTAAGACATGGTAGCAAATAAACAACCTAAAAACACTAAAGACCTGGAAAATGCTATAAAACAAGTTTGGATAGATGATATAACTCCTTAGTACTGCAAATGTCTAGTGCACAGCATGCCTCATCTACAGGCCATAATAAAGAACAAAGGTGTACATACATTTTTTTTTTTAAGCATTTCACCCCAAGCAAGGCGGGAAAGCCACTAGCACGCAAAGGGTTACAGAGAGTTGGAGCGAGAGCAAAGAGGAGTGATAGAGGAAAGGATGAAGAGAAGGATAGGGAACAGATCAAGGTCTCTGGAGACATCGATTGACATTACATAACATTCCAAATTGGCTAGAACCTTATAAAAAAACTGACTAATATGACTTTCTCAAATTTGTCGATTTACTTTTTGAAGTACTATGTATTTTTATGTGTTTCAATGATTTTGCATAATAAATTTATATTATAGAGCACCCTATATTGCTGTATTGTGTATTTTACATGAAAATTACTAGGTTGCCGTAAAATTTTGCACATGACTATATATATATATATAATTGAATTCTTGATTTCCACCAACAATGCTTATTTCATGTTTTTTGACCTATACAGGTACTGATATACATATATAAAACATATTGTTTTATATCACAAAAATAATTTTATTTAAATGCTTGTAAAATCTCTGAATAAAAGTAATGCATAAAAATGAATAAACGGAAGCAATGATTTCATTGCATTTTTGTCTCCCTTCTTGTTAGCAAATGACTGAAAACTCAAATTTATTTCTTCAGCAAATGAGAAGTAGAAAAAAAAAATGAATAAAGATGAAATAGTAAAAGTAGAAAAAAAATTTTTTCTGTAGATACTCACAAATTGTAACTGGAGGAAATTTTACTTACCTGAAAAATTAAAAAAAAAACATATATAAATAGATGAATAAGAGAATCAATTTTTTTTTTTAAATCATTTCACTCTATGTAAGGTGATAATTCCACTAAGATGCCAGGGATTACTGGAAGTGAAAGAGAAGACCCTAGAAGAAACAGGAAACCCAATCCTAAACAGAAAAAAGGGATAAGCCTCTACTCATGTTCAAAAGATAGAGGAGGAGTGTGAACCTATCTACTCCTATAAGTAAGCATAGGATGTTGTAAATACAGTTTTTAATTAAATCTTTTTCTCATAACGAAGCAACCATAATAAGAAAGTTACAAAGGGTAATTTTATGATTGAACACTGACATTATAACACAGACACAACTTTTTGGATTTGTTCCATTGTCTATTCTCCATGAGAGAAGTTTGTTGCAGGGTTTTGGAGTCAGATCACAAAATCTTTGACTCCAACTCCTCTTTATGTAATTAACTGATTATGGCTTACAGATCTCATAAATCCTATGCATATGCTCCTAACTTGAGTAGGCCTGTATCTTTATAACTGGTTTATATCAAAGAATAAAGATATTGTGGCTTTTATATCATACCTATTCATTCTTCAATATTTTCTATCAGAATTAAAGATGAAATCTTTGAAAGTTTATAGAAGAAATAACAATGAAACTAAAAATGCTATAATGTAAAACTTTATATATATATATATCTTTGCAAATAAGAAATAAGTAGAGAACAAAAATAAAACTACTTTATAACAGACGTTGAAAGATAATCTGATATAAGAATTTGATAGGATTTTTCGGTAAATTTGCATTTTAAGCCTTGCGCTATCCATTAAAATTTTCCCAAATCGTCATATTTCTGTTTTAAAGTTACATGCTGAACTCAAAGTAACAATTAAATTTTGATAAAACCAACTGTTTTGGAGTTAACGACAATAAAGGTTCAGACCTTGTTTAACTACATTCACTGTGGAACATTTTGCATGTGGAAGCTTAATTAACGGCCTTTTACTGCTCTGAACTGATCTTACTCATCTAAATTACTGCGCACTTAAGCTGTGTTGGAACACAATGACAAGTGTTGGTTTTTTCAACTGTTGTTTTTTGGGGTTTTTTTTTTACAGTAAATCTTTCTTTTTAAATTAAAACAACAAATTAAATAATAAAATAAATCTTTTCTTTTAAATTAAAAATAAACCAAATAATAATTAATGTACAAAGTTTGCATGAACTTTGAAAAGAGAATGATTATTTTACTTCCTAGCATTTTTTTTATTTTGTAAATAAAAAATCATGCACTTTACAAAGTTTGTACATTAATTATTATTTATTTTGTGCACGGCTTAAAAAGCAAATTTACCGATTTTTTTGCATGCATAATTCTTTACAAATACAAAATAACTACAAAAAATAAAAAGACTTTAAAAAAGAAGTTGAGATGAATTTCTTTAAAGGAAATTTGTAAATATACAGTAGAAGAAATAAAAATATAAATTCTATAATCTAAAACTTTTTACATAAAGTGTAAATTCAACTGGAGTTGAAGTCAGTATAGTTTTACTGATTCTGACTCCAGTGACCCCTTAATTGCTTCTAACTTCCAGGACTCTGACCCTATAGACCTAGTTTGTTGTACTTAAATCGACCAATCCTCTGAGATTAAAAATATTCCAGCCTTTCAATTGAAATCTGCAAAAAATTATATCTGGCAGTGGACTAAGATATTGTATCAATGCCAAGTGATTCTTATTAAATCAAAGTTAAAATCAGAGCAAATCTAACATTTAACAAAATAGTGAAAGTAAAATAAAAATAAAACAGAAACTAGACCACCCATAAACCCATTGTGTTCTATTTAAAAGCAGTTCATGATACAAAATAATGAGGAAGTAATTTTTATCAATTTAATTATTAATTACACATTTTATTTAAAGATAGTAAAAGAAGGTTTATTGTTCCACTACACTTCATAATTAACACATTTCCTGAAAATTTGGAGTAATTGTTTAAAATAGCTTTAGTTCTTTTCAAAATAATAAGTATATTTTTTGTTAAACATACTTGTTTCTTCCTCACATTTATTTCAAAATATGTAATGGCAGCAAATCAGCGTGCATCTATTTACCATCAAATCATGTGACAAACATAACCTCTTCATCTTTCAAGTAGTTTATAAAAAATGTTTTAGTGTAGAGAATTGTATAAATAGATGTTGTGTTATATATATTTAAATTTATTTAATAATGTTCTTAGAATGTATTATGAATGTTTATTATTTTTCACACACATAATAGTTGGAATATAATATGCAAGTGTTTGTTTAAATACACATATTGATATAAGAATGTATATCAAAAACAAATACTGCATTTCTTATTAAAAATAACATAAAAGCAGAAAAACAGCCTAAGCTAAAGAACCTCTTGTCTAATGTTAATGAAATTTGGCACTGCACAGAGGTTCAAGGTACAATATGCTCCTAACTTGGTTGGGGTATTATGTATTGTTCAAGCTGTATCTTGGGAATATACATACATCTTGTATGTATGTATATTCCCAAGATACAGCTTGAACAATACATTTTAGCATTTTAGTATTATATAGATATTTAAAATAGTTAAAGTAAAAAAAAATTCAAGTAATGGAAATATTTAAAAATAGTAAAAAAGAAAATTATACAGAAATATTTTAAATAGTGAAAGTAATAGAAAAAGTCAAGGAAGAGTGAAAGGGAAATTGCAAAGAAGCAAAATAAAAACTGTAAAAGACAATTTACAAAGATCAAATCACTCATGGATCAGATAAATACTTTGCTGGTGAAATGCGAGGACAAGAGAAAAAGGTCAAGGAGTCGCATATTCATTCCTTGAGATGATCCATTATCTTCAAGGGAGACTGACGAGACTTTTCTATAATACTTGAATTGACATAGGTCAAAGGAAAATACAAAAAAGTTATCTGCTAAATTATTTTACTAAACAAAATCAAAAGGCTTTTCTTACAGGATTCCAACTTTTAGTTCAGGAAAATCAACAAGATGATTGGAAATCTAAAAGTTTCCACTTGAAAAGCAAAACATTTAAAACTAAAGTTTTCCTCTGACTTTGATCGAGGTTTAATGCAAATATCAAGAAAGACAAGTTGATCTGTGGTGACCACAATAGGTAAGGGGTTTACCTTAAGGGACAGCATAGTAATTTAGTATGGGATTTACACCAGCAAATACCACATATCAGAATTGAATTTAATGACAATAAGGAGTCTTTGTTCTTAGAGAATGTAATCTGTGATAGCTCTATTTACTGGGCTCATCCTAAGAGATGCTAAAACAGACTCTGTATTCAGTGTCATACCATAACGTCAGAAGGTTGACCTGGAAGATAACTTCATATCTACAAAGTGGAGATTTGCATCTTACAAGATGTCAGTGACCACCTCCGACATGTAATGAGACAGTTAACACAGATGTGCCTAGATTTAGTTTGGTTTGGTTTATTTTATGATATATCAACCTCAATGGGTTATTTAATGCCGACAAAATTTTTATTGATGGCATTTTTTTTTATCAAATGTACTGCTGGTAATTTTTTTTTCCTTCAAAAATCTATTTCTGGTAATATTTTTTCTTCAAAAATGTATCGCCTGTAATATTTTTTTTTCAAAAATATATTGCTGGTAATAAATTTTTTCTTTAAAAACATTGCTGGTAATAACTTTTTACAAAGTATTTCTGGTATTAAAACTTTACACTTTCATAGTGTTTTGACCCCAGTTAGGGGGTTAACTATTTGCCCATAGCTGGGACTCTAACAGGTGCTACCACCCCGGGTCAGGGTGGACCTGGGAACACAAGCAATTAAGATGTGGTTCCACGCTCCTCAGAACCTCCCGATCAGAGGCCTTGCTGTTGGACATAGTTTATCATCTTACCCAGAAGGTGGATGTAGTTTATCGTCATACCCAGGACAGAGCTGTGCCTAGGATATATGCACAAAATGCTAGTGGTAGACTACTTAGACAGCATATTATCCCCACTTACAATAGTGTCTAATGTATTTATGAGGATTGGGACATACCCATTAGTGTTCAGAGGTATGGTATATAACAAATGACTAAACATCAAATATTTGTTTTTTGATACAAAAGGAGAAGATGTTGTGGAGAGCCATGATCACTTACATTCTCAAGGGACATAGTTCATATAACTGTTTTCACGTACTGGTTACATAATTTGATATTAGAAGAATAACAAGGTTAGATATTGAGCCTTCACTTTATCCTTCATACTGTCTGCTCAATAATATTAGATATTTGACCCGAGTCGATCAATTCCTCATATTTAGTATTAAAAACAACAGACTCAAAGAAAGAACTAAGTCATCGCTGTCTTTTCAAAGAATGTAATCTAAAGACAATGGATATTCCTGTGTTGGCTTCTCAAGACAAGAAAGAAAGTATCTAATATAAAAAAAAGTAATTTGAATATTTTCTTTTAATATCATGTGCCTTGAGGATTTAGGCAAACATGGCTCATCATTGATTTTTCTTTATTATCTGTGAACTGCTGTTATTTCTGGGGTAAGATAGTGGAGTGGCTTTCTATTGTCTTCTCCATGCTTTTGGAATTCAACTTTCCTTCTCTTAGACTGGTTGCCATCCAAGATATTTTCAGTTTGGATATGACAAACTATGTATGATACATATCAGCTCATTGCAGAAGTTTCATTGTTAATATAAAATGACCACTACTTGATACTGATATTTATTTTAGTGCTGATTTCTGGGGTGTTCTAGATTGAAACCATACATTGTTCACTTGTGAGTCAGATTTTATTGAATTTTGACACTTTGTCCAAAAATGAATGTCTTAAAGTTAGAGGATGAAAAGCTGCTCTTTTGCCATATGAATTTTGAACATTACTTGATGACTGCAGTGTAAAATCTGTTGGTCAAATTAAACAATTTGTGTTGATCAGATTTTAAATAAATTTGAAATCTGATTTAAGAACACTGGATCAAAATACAAAGCATCCAATCTTTTCCAAATTCTGCAGAAATTTTATTAAATATATAATGATGATTCAAAGAAAATCATTGGATAGAGATTTTTGGACTTAGTTTAAACAGGGTGAGCAATAATTGAGCAGCATTAAAATAAGAATGAGATGAAATGTTCTTAGATGTGGGCAGTGGAATGAGAAAAATCTACCCATGTAGATTAAATAAAGTGTTCAGTTTGAAATTCCTTGTAGGGTATACAGATCAATATACATCTGATGAAGGCTGGAAGGCAAAATGGCTGGAATGTTCTTTTAACAACAAAGATGTGGACAATAGTCCACCTGTAAATAGTGTAAATAATGATAACTCCTCATCCCAGAAATTCAGTCAAAAAATGATCAGGTGATAGTAACAACAAAGATGAGGACAATAGTCCACATGTAAATAGTGTAAATAATAGAAAAATAAAGAATTGCAATTTATTCTAATCATTTGTAATTTGAAAATGCAAAAATGAATTTTGTTTCTGCTTCATTATTTTTTACATGTAACTTATAAAAAATAAAAATTTTACCATCACAGGTTTGTATAACTTTAAGCAATTTTCTTTTCCATTGCTATTAATTTTAACTAGCAAATATTTACTTTTTTATTACATAAAGCATTATTATTAATTTTTTCACTAGTATTTACTTTCCTCTTCATTTTTTATGAGATGAAGCATTGTCAGCCATTATTAATTTTTTGTTAAATTTTATTCACTTTTTTCACAACATATAGTAATTGAGGTTTTGATTAAGCAGATCATGTTAACTAATGCTCGGGAGTTCAATCCCATTGTTAGGTAGTGCAAAAAAAAAAGAAGAAGAAAAGAAAAAGTTATATACTCTGGTTCAGTGGGAGGGACAGGGTGACATCATATGGACAAATTAATAAGAATTAACCAATAAGAGATTTCCTTTAATATGGAGAGTGGAATGAGTTCAATCCCTGGATTGGGTAGGGTAAAAGAAAGACATAGACTCTAGTTCAATGGAAGTGACAAGTGACATCACAACAACAAATTAACTTGGAAGAATTAAATGATACAAGATTTCCTCTTGCTTGAAGAGTGAAATGAGTTCAATCCTTGGGTAGGGATGGGCAAAAACATATAATACTCTTGCTCAGTGGCAGAGACAAATGACGTCACAAGGAGGAATTGGAAAGATTAAATGACATGGGATATCCTTCTTCACTGTGAGCACTCTATTAAAGTTGGGTACGGTCTGAAATTCCAAATTTACTGACTAAAACAGACACTTGAAGAAGGAAGAAAGGTACAATGTCGAAAATGTCATGTCTATAGCAACCAAAATGAGGACATTAGTCTTATATTAGTGTATGATAAAACCATAAAAATGTATAATTATCAATTAAATCCACTTAGTATTCAAATCATATTAAAAGTATTAGTATTAGTGAGATTAAATACATTATTGGTATCATGCAGATAAATTCAAAATAATTTAAGAAAATTATTTTACTTATTTAAAAGTAGTTTAAAAGCTTTAAATGGAAAATTAAAAAATATGCTAAGATTTGCATATTTACACTCAAATTAAAAACATGCAAATGTGTGTCATAAAGAAGAAAGTTCAAATAAAACTTCTAATGACTTTTAGCAATATTTTCCATTTGAGAAAAATCAAAGAAAATGCTGACCCAAGGGAGTCATTTTTAACATCATTTTCATTAATGTTTCACTTCCATGACCCATTTTTTTTTTAATAAATTGGTCGTTTATCATAAACAAAAAGAATTAAATTTTATTCCTGAAAGTCGGACTCAATTAAAATGCTTCTCTTAACAAATTTGAAAGTAAGATTTTGAAATCACTGAAAGTTATTGTACAACACCCAGGTTTTAATTTTAGTAATTGGGCAGTATACAAGTTTTAACTAATGATGAGAACTAATGGTAAGTTTTCTCAAATATGTTAATCAATTTTCTGTTTGTTTTGTTGGCCATTACTGAAGTATTTTTTTTTTTTGTTGTTTTACTATCTATTAAAAATATAATTTAATATATATTTATCACAAATATTCCATGAACTTAAAAACAATTACTTGGTTACTTATTTTAGTGTATCATTTTACTTTGATATTTTCATATTCTCTCGATTCAGCACTTACTTCCCCAAATCAGTATTAAACGATGTAACTAATTGGCTAAGAAATTTCAATGCCTAAAGTTAAACAATGTACAGTAATATTGGTTAGAATTCAGTATTATTTACAATGTCTTACTGTATCACTGTCTCTTTATACAGATTAACTTATAGAGGGGATGCTGAAAAATCCACAGCTCCCACCAAGAAGGAATTTTATTTGGGCAGAGAACTTAAAACGATTACTTGATTACTTATTTTAGCACATCATTTTACTTAAAATTAATGACACATGATGCAAACAATAGTCAGTGCACTAATTAAAAAAAATCAGCCATAAATAATCAGCATTTTTTATAGCCATGTCTCACTTATATGTTTGCCAACTAAGACTGGTTTTACATTTACATTAGTAGCAAAGTAATCATTCTAAGTAACACAATCAACGAAAATAAGTGAAGCATAACTTGTTGTGTTTATATATTTGTTTTATGAACTTTCAAAGTGTCTATTCAATACACACACACACACACACACACACATATATATATATAAGATATATTTAGGCAGCAAGTATTTATCCAAACAAGAATAATTAAAAAGAACTGGCAAAGTCTGTCTGTTTCCTTTTTTTATTATATTTTCCAATTTTCAGATATAGGCGTGCTCAAAATTGTGTATAAACTGTCTGAAGTTCATATTTTGTTATTTTTGTTCAAGTACTTTCGACTTTCACAGTCATCATCAAGAACCAATGTGGTGTCTGTGTGATAGAATTTCTTTGTCTATATTTTAGTATTCTTTGGGAAGCTGGACATCTGAAATGATCTTGTATGACTTCATGTATAACAGCTATTGAGAATGAGGCTGCACAACACAAATACAATTTATTTATTTGTTATATTTTTTATACTAATATATGTGCGCACATTAATTATACCATATGGACTTCAACATCTCCTGTTCTCTTATATATAATTAGTTTAGATTGGAAAAAGAAAAAGCATTCTGGTCTTAAAAAGGACACGAGAAAGGAAGTATTCCTGCTTGTTTGTTATAAATAACAAGTGAAAGTGTAAATAAATATCCAACCCAACACAAGTTTTCCACCAACCGGCACATTGCATTTCAGTCTTTGATTTTGTTGGTGTTCAGTGAAAACTGGGAAAGAGTGCAATGCATGCTCATAAGGTAACACAATGAAAGAAAAACATGACAAGGAAATAATAACACTAACCCTGTTTCCCATATAGGCAGGTGTTTTATTCAGAACTTTGCCTGCTTATCCAGACGGAAAGGTAGGTGATAATTGGGAGAACTTTCAGCTTTCCCCCCTCCCCTATCAACTACCTGCCCATCTACTCATGGTGGCTAGCAATATGAAATGGAGGCTTCAGAATTACACGGCAGACAGATCTGTCTCCTGCCAAGGACAGACCAAAACTCTTCTTGATCCCAAGCATGACTGTTAATGTAGACCAGCATCTGGATATAACTTATTTCCGGTTTTGTTGTCACTTGATCTCCAAAAATCCCTTTGCTTACCATTCCCTTCAGTCAAAGTGGATACTATGTAGAAGATCAAACTTCAAAAGTACACATACACTGGTCTGTCAAACAGAAACACATGAGATCAAGATAAAACCACCCTCTTCCCCTTCTACGTGTGTGTCGACAGTATCACAATCATTAGTTTGAATAATAATTTTCATTGATATTTAGAGTGTTTGGTATGTTGTCTTTGTAAAGTGACATATCAACACCTCTATGGGTTTTTTTAATGCCAAAATCTAAATATTTTGATTGGTTTGGTTAGTTGTCTTTGTTTAGCGGCATATCAACATCTATATGGGTTACTTAATGCCGAAATCTAAATATTTTGATTGCTTTGGTTGGTTGTCTTTGTTTAGCAGCATATCAACACCTCTATGGGTTATTTAAGGCCAGAATCTAAATATGTTGATTGATTTGGTTGGTTGTCTTTGTTTTGTGGCATATCAACACCTCTGTGGGTTATTTAATGCTGAAAACTACTAATCTAATTTTGTACACAATTTTATGGCTTCAGCTACAGATATTTTGTACATAATTTTATATTTTCATTTGATATTTTGTTTTTGATATATAGTTTGTAGCTCATAAAATATATTCTTGGCAATTTTTTTCATAAAATTTATTGATGGTAATTTCACTACAAAAATGTATTGTTGGTAATTTTTGCATAAAAATGTATTGCCGGAATTTTTATGATAAAAATCTATTTTTTATACTTTTCTACTATTTTTGTTTGGGGGTTTGCTATTTGCCTATAGCTGGGACCCTATCAGGTGCTACCACCCTGGGTCAGAGTGAACCTGGGAACAACAGCAATTAAGATGTGCTTAAAGTATCTGATGTTTAAAAATATGATGAAATACCAATAAAGAAAAGATATAACACAACACCCCTTGGTTGATCCTAGGTTAGTCTGGTCAGCAATGACCAGACAATATGACCTTTGTCACCTGCTACTTATAGCAGATGTCTTGGTCCTCAGGGTCGTAGCTGATTGCAAGGTCAATTCCATGCTTGGTCAACGGGTATTTAGTCGCCCTGGTCCACAACCTTCTCCTTTTACAAATTGTTCTTTTTCTTCATTCTTTTCTTCCCTTTTGTGTTTTTCTTCCTTCTTTCAGTTTATATGTTATTCTGTACTTTTAACCTTTTCTGTCCATTCCAGTTCATATTCTAAATTAACCCTTTCCTTTCACCAATGTCACAAAGAGATCAAAAACAAATGTTAGTTTTAAAAATTTTCTGATTATTATCAACCAATGAACAATTTCATGATAAAATAATGAAACGACAAATCTATTTATTGTATATTATTTACACATGACAATTTTTCTCCTTTGTCTCTACTTTGCAAATGTTGCAGTCAAAACACTTGCCATGCATATACTTATTACTGAGGACAACCTACAATAAATGCTGAATGTTTATATTGGCCTCAGTTCACTAGTAAAAAAACTGAAATTCAACAAAAAGGAAAGAGAAATTAAAAAAAAAATAAAAAAATCATGCTATGGAGTTATATATTCAGAACAAGAAAAAGATTTAACTTTCTAAATTCCAACAGTTCCCCCAAAATTGCACGATAGACAGAGTGATATATGAATAGACTGAGATGGTTATTCAGTTACAGGTGGGGACAGATACAAAGAGAGAGAGAGGTGGAGGGATAAGAACAGAGAGAGTGAAAGATAAAAAGCGAGATAGAGAGTAGTTGATGGATATGAACAGAAAGAGAGATGGATAAGATCAGAGAGAGAGAGTAGTGGATAGATATGAACAGAAAGAGAGAAAGAAATAAGAACAGAGAGAGAGAGAGAGAGAGAGAGTAGTGGATGGATATGAACAGAAAGAGAGAAAGAAATAAGAACAGAGAGAGAGAGTAGTGGATAGATATGAACAGAAAGAGAGACAGATAAGAACATAAAGACAGATATATAAGAAGAGAGAGAGAGAGTAGTGGATAGATATGAACAGAAAGAGAGAAAGAAATAAGAACAGAGGGAGAGTAGTGGATTGATATGAACAGAAAGAGAGATAAATAAGAACAAAAAGAGTGATACATAAGAACACAGAGAGAGAGAGTAATGGATGGATATGAACAGAAAGAGAGAGATTGTTTGTTTGGGTTTATGGCATATCAACCACTGTGGGTTATTTAATGCCAAATCCAGTTTATATGAATTTTAAATGCCTATTTTGAATGGAATAAAAAATGTATAGCTGGCAACATTATTGTGTCAAAAACGTATAGCTGGCAACATTATTTTTTACAAAAAAACTTATAGCTGGCAACATTATTGTTTCAAAAACAGATAGCTGGCAACATTATGGTTTCAAAAACAGATAGCTGGCAACATTATGGTTTCAAAAACGGATAGCTGGCAACATTATTGTTTTCAAAACTTATAGCTGGCAACATTATTGTTTCAAAAACTTATAGCTGGCAACATTATTGTTTCAAAAACGTACAGCTGGCAACATTATTGTTGCAAAAAACGCATAGCTGGCAACATTATGGTTCCAAAAACGGATAGCTGGCAACATTATTTTTAACAAAAAACGTATAGCTGACAACATTATTTTTTGCATAAAACGTATAGCTGGCAACATTATTGTTTCAAAAACGTATAGCTGGCAACATTATTGTTTCAAAAACGTATAGCTGGCAACATTTTGGTTCCAAAAACGCATATCTGGCAACATAATTGTTTCAAAAACGTATAGCTGGCAACATTATTTTTCCGAAAACATTATCTTGCTGTTGGATGTAATTTATCACCATACCCAGGACGTGGATGTAGTTTACCGTCATACCCAGGACGTAGAAAGAGAGAGAGATAAGAACATAAAGAGAGATAAATAAGAACAGAGAGAGAGAGTAGTGGATAGATATGAACAGAAAGAGAGAAAGAAATGAGAACAGAGAGAGAGAGAGTACTGGATTGATATGAACAGAAAGAGAGACAGATAAGAACATAAAGAGAGATAGATAAGAACAGAGAGAGAGAGAGAGTGGTGGATAGATATGAACAGAAAGAGAAAGATATAAGAACAGAGAGAGAGAGTGGTGGATAGATATGAACAGAAAGAAAGATGGATAAGAACAGAGAGAGAGTAGTGGATAGATATGAACAGAAAGAGAGAGAGAGATAAGGAGAGAGAGAGTAGTGGATAGATATGAACAGAAAGAGAGAAAGAAATAAGAACAGAGAGAGGGAGAGAGAGAGTAGTGGATAGACATGAACAGAAACAGAGAGAGAGATAAGAACAGAGATAGAGTAGTGGATGGACAAGAACAGAGAGAGAGAGTAATGAATGGATATGAACAGAAAGAGAAATATGAACAGACCAAGACAGATAGAAAGAAAAAACTGATGGAGATAGATACAAACAGGCTGAAACAGATATGAACAAACTAATAGATAGATAGATATGAACAGATTGAGATAGATATATATAGACAGACTGAAACAGATATGAACAAACTAATAGATAGATAGATATGAACAGATTGAGATAGATATATATAGACAGACTGAAATAGATATGAAGATACTGAGATAGGTATGAACAGTTATAGATTTCAACAAAATACGTTTATGTGTGAAGATATGAAACTCTTATTGTTTTTGGTGCACTTCCTTTTTTTGTTTGACAACCATTTGCACAAATGACTAAGACTGCATAAGTTCACAAATATTACAATACCATAAAAGATGAACTTTCATTTCAAAAGTCAAGAAGAAGAATGAGAAAGAAACAAAAAATAATCTGCAATCTCATAAATCAAGATATTTTTCATTGAAATAAATTCAATTTAGTCCCATATATACTTTAACTGCCCCACAAAAATAACTTGCCAGACACTGGCTATTTTTCTTCCAATAGCTATTATCAGAAGGTAATTATAAAATAATTCTCTTGAAAAAATAATGCTGTAATTGGGTAGGTTTATATTCAGAGACGGGCTTTTGTGCAAAAGCAAAAAAAGCTTCGTTCTAAGCATGAACAGAAAGAATAGCTGAATAATTGAAACATTTTATACTTTGCAATAAAAAATTAATTGCTTAAAAGGATGCATCAATTGCCTGAAGTCACCTCAATTATACGATACCAATATTCACCATTAACACTCATTATTTTTAAAACTGGTCTTTTATAATATCTTCCCAACAAGTGTATAAAAAAAAAAAAAAATGTAAAAGAGTCTTTTTTTATAATTCTGACAATGTACAAAAAAAAAATGTAGGCATTTTTATTGGAAATATATGATGTATTCATTTAATTATTCAAATGGGACTCATTTATTTTTTTTAAATTATTAATTCTTGGATTTTTGTACACTAGAAATTTTTTGCAACACATTGATATGCGTTGAAATCCTCACAATGTTTAGTATTGTTGAAGTTGACTCTATTCTCACTACTGTGTTTATATTTCCAGTGCTACTACTGTGCATTATATTTTACCAAAATGAAATATAGATATAAACTTAAAGAAAGACATGCAGAAAAAAAAATAATGTTGCATTTTAATTAAAGAAGTAAATTTAATAAATTTGTTATTTTAATCATTAAATTGTTTTTAAAATAGTGGCAGTATTTTATTTTTAAATAATAAAACATAAAATTTTTCTAAACAAATTAAAATTTATTGTACTAAGTCACACAGCCTAGTAAGACCAACTGTATTTGTATTGCCTTACCTGTTTGCACTTTACACTAAAATTTGGACATCCTGCGTAAGACGATAAACTACATCCATGTCCTGGGTAAGACAATTAACTATGTCTAACAGCAAGGCCTCTGATCAGGAGGTTCTGAGGAGCGTGGAACCACCTCTTAATTGCTGTTGTTCTCAGGTCCACCCTGACCCAGGGTGGTAGCACCTGTTAGGGTCCCAGCTATGGGCAAATAGTTAACCCCCAAACTAGGGTCAAGACACTATGAAAGTATAAAAATGGGTTTTAATCCCAGAAATACTTTGTAAAAATATTATTACCAGCAATAAATTTTTGAAGAAAAATTATTACCACCAATACAGTTTTGAAAAAAAATATCTTGTCAGCATTAAATAACCCATTGAGGTTGATATGCTGTAAAACAAAATAAACCAAACCAAACCAAAATTTGGTTTCAATCAGTCAATGTATGGAAATTTTAGACAGATGGACAGACAAATGGAAGTCTATATTTTGAAAGGCTTACAGCCATATCCTGTTGAAATACTGGCTCTCATATGATCATCAAAGTTAAGCTACATTATGCTTGGTCAATATCTAGATGGGTGACAGTTTGGGAATATTAAATGATGTAAGCTTAAATGTGTGGATGGTATAAAGGACTAATGACCATATCACATTGAAACACTGGTCCTCATATGATCATCAAAGTTAAGCAACATCTAGCCCGGACAGTACCTAGATGGGTGACTGCTTGGAAATACTAGGTGCTATAAGCTTTAATGTGCAGGTTTTTGGTTGAATTTGTTTAGCAGCATATCAACACCTTTATGGGTTATTTAATGATGAAATCTAAATATTTTGAATGCAACTGCATGCCTTCAACTACAGAAAAAATATATTATTGTTAATTTCTTTTATATAAAAATGTATTGTTGGTATTTTTAGTATAAAATAATGTATTTTCATACTCACATAGGGTTTTGTTTTTGAGTTCACTACTTTCTTTAGCTGGGAACTTAACAGGTGTTACCACCCTGGATCAGGGTGGCTCTTGGAACAACACACAGCTAAGAGGTGGTTCCATGCTCCTCAAAATGTCCAATCTCCTAATCAGGGACTTTCCTGCCAGATGTAGTTTATCGTCATACCCAGGACTCGATGTGCAGGTGGTGTAATTGGTTTGGAATGAGAAATCCAGTTTGTTTCATTACATTCACTTACAAGCAAATCTCCTAGAGAAATCATGAATCAAAAAGAGACATGATCACACAAGCATGTCGCATCTGCCCCTGCCAACGCACATTGGGCCATTGTGGTAGGGAAATGGCTCATTCCTCCACACGAATCTGGGATGAGTCTTAGTCCCACAACAGCCCTTCACAGGCCGAGAAGAAGAAGATGCTCCACATAAGTGGAACCCTGCTTTTGTTAAGTGAGATAATTTTTGCAGGTTGGTTGTACAATTTCTCCACTTATGTAAGATTTTATGAAATTTTGCTCGAGTCAGTTTTTAGTTTTGAATGTAAAATTCAAATACTCAAACAATTGGAAAGTAAAAAATTTTTTTTATCATTTCATTCAAAGCAAGAGACAAGTTCAAATTCCAGTTATGTTCATTACATTCACATACTAGCAAATACCCTACCTTTGGGAAATGTAGAAATCTATCTCCTCTCCTAGTTATGGGTTAAATAGTAGAACTTATATTTGGAAAAATCATTGTCTTTCTCCTCAAAAAAACGTTTATTCAATCAATAAAAAAAAGAAAAATTCTTAAAATCCAAAATATGCTTCAGCTTTAATCACTCACAAAAGGTTGATAAGCTGTAAAAAAACAAAAAACAGATCAATCAATTACTCAATGTGATTGAGTGGATCAATGGCATCAATAAATGTTTGGAGGTCAAAGATTATTGATAGGGGTGATGTGGTAACAGAAATTGTCTTAAAGCCATGACTGGGTTCACCTGCTTGTGTGGCATGGTGCAGAGTCCTGTTGCCAGGCATAGGGTTTTCCAGAAGCCACTCCCTTGACCCAGGGCAGCACTCCCTCTTCAAGGCATTTGATGCAGGCCTCCAAGTTGAGTCTGAGGCCCTCACCAATAAATTTGGGAGTTTTTTTTCTTATTAGAATGATGAGTTTTCTGAGTTGCTGTACTTTTGTAATCACCATAAGACTCATCCAACTCATTCCAAATCCTCTGCACTGTCCTCTGATTGACGACCAAATACTTTGAAATGTTTGTGTTGGAGCTTCCAGCATGAATGCCAAGCAGTACAGCATACCGTTTCCTAATTTCTGGCAGAGTGAATGGCATCATGGTGCTCTTTTTCTCACAGACAGTGCCCAAAAACAAACAATGTGTATGCATAAAAATATAAAGTGACGACAATTTACATATCGCACACTGTACTTCCAAAGTATAGTGTAAAAGATAAGATTGATGTAATGAATAGGCATACACCTGGGTTCCCCCTCACAGTAATATGATTGGCTGGTGTCAGCCATAAATAGACACTGATGTGGAGGCTCAGGACTCTGTCTATTGACGACGCCTATTGGCTATGCCTACTGTCTTCGCCTATTGTCTACCAGTATGATGAGGAGCAGTCCATTATGGTTACCTGCTAAATTGTCCTACCTGGTTACAGTAGTCCAAAACCACTTTGCTAATTTGAACAAATATATCCCTTTCCAGGACATATCAGAGATATTTTTAGAAATGGCTACAGTTAAAATAAAACAGCCTTTTAATATATAGTCATGAAGTTCTTTTGCATAAGCTCAGCACTATTGTTTAGATGAGCAGTAATTGTAGAATGAGAGAAATATTTGTCTTTGCTTTCAAAGCTTTGACTTTCCTGTCTAAGCTAAACATCAGCTGTTTAAATCCCTGGAGATCATCATCTGAGCCGTCAAGAAAAAGAAAATGTGCCACAGAGGAAAATCATTAGAATACTGAGATATGTTCAAGCAAATGAATTTAACAGCTTTTAGATAACAACACTGTGCACAGTTTGGCAGAGATAAATGATATATTTGGTTTATGGTTGTGCCACTTCAAGACAGATGATAATGGCTCTCCACAGCTTCCATCTTTTTAATTTCTGTGAACTGTTATGGTTTTTCTTGAAAAGATAGTGGGGTTGTTTCTCATTGCCAGATCAGGTTCAATAACATTGCCTATTGTTCTTTGGATTATTAATATTGGATAAAAATATTTCCATTAGTTCGAAGACAAGGATGACAGCCTAAAAATATTCATTTTTAAAATACTGCATCCCTTCAACAAGCAGAAGATCATGGTTGTACATGGATGCCTTTTCTTTATTATCTGTGAATTATCATAAATTCTTGGGAAAATTATATACTAGAATTTTTTTGCAATTTGAAATCCTCAAAGTATTTGGTATTGTTGAAGTTAATGTAAATAATGTTGAAGTTATTGCTAACATTTTTTGTCAAGATTTACAAACTCAATTCTCCCTACTGTGTTTATATTTACAGTATACTACTGTGCATAATATTTTACCAGAATTATATATATATAAACTTAAAGAAGAGATATGCAAAAAAATAATATTGCATTTATATTAAATAAGTGTTTGTTATTTTAAACATTAAATTGTTTTTAAAATAGTGCGAATATTTTGTATATTAAATATTTAACATATAGCTTTTAATATCCCCCCCCCCCAAATTAACTAAAATTTATTGTACTAAGCTAGGGATACTAGTAGAACCAACTGTACTTTTTACCCCGTTACTTGTTTGTGTTTCTTCCCAAAATTTGGTTTTGATCAGTCAATGTATGGCTATTTTAGAGAGTGTGATGGACAGACGGACTAACAGAAGAGACAGAATTATATATATATATATATATATATGCGCGTGTGTGTGTGTGTGTATACAGGATGCAATGCGTAAATTGCACAGTATAGTAGGTTCAGTTGGGTACTTTGTGAGATAAAGAGCAGCATGACCCAATTCACTCTGCCAGAAATTTGGAAACAACTTGCTGTACTACTTGACATTCGCACAGGAAGATCCAATACAAACATTTCAGAATGTTTGGGTGTCAATCTGAGGACAGTGCAGGATTCAGAAAACTTAGATGAGTCTAATGGTGATTACGAAGGTATTTGGAGTGATCACTAGTGATGGCGACGTTATGTCTCCTTTTATCTTCCCACAGGGCCTCAGTCTCAACACAGAGGGCTACAACAAGTGCCTTGAGGAGGTATTGCTGCTCTGGGTGAAGACGGTAGCTACTGGAAGACCCTATGTCTGGCAACAGGACTCTGCACCATGCCACACAAGCAGGTGAACCCAGTCATGGCTGTCAGACAATTTCTGCAACCACATCACTCCTTACATGTGGCCACCTAACTCCCCAGACTGCCACCCCCTTGATTATTATGTGTGGGGTGCAGTTGAGTGAGAGACTAACGAAACACCAAAAGATGAACTGAAGGCAATAATTATGGCAGCATTCACTAACTTAAACAAAGAGTCCGTTCAGAAGAGTTGCAAGAGATTCCAAAGTCGTCTGGAGGCTGTGGTTGAAGCCAATGGTGATTTTTTATTGAATAAATTTCCTCTTTAGTATTTCAAGATATTTTTGTGTAATTTTGGTAAATATATCTGTTAAAAATAAAATGAGATTTCAGTGTTATTTTCATTTTTGTGTAATTTAGACGACAATTTAAACATCGCGCCTATATAAAAGAGCCTATTCAACCGATTCATCAGTAAATTAAAATATGAAAAGTGAAAACTGGAATTTTCACAGGTAGTGGTAATTTTTTTTCTTTAATTCTGGCGAAAGTATTCTTCACAATATTCAAACAGCAAATTACTCGACAGAAGCAAAGTGGATAGATAGACAGAACTTGGTTTTTCTCTACCCCAACAGTATAAAAGAACCCCTGGAAGGGTATGAATTAAATACTAGTTTGTTTATATATACACATACATATGTTAATGACCCTTGAATTAAATAGGCGCCTTTATGTCCAGCAAAGTGACATATTTTGATTTTTTGTCGCTGTCAAATGACATGAACGTTTTAGATTGCCTGTAAAAACCCGGTCTAAATGGCTTGGAATATCACAAAATAAAAAAAATATATTTTATTTTCCGGAGCTACGATTAAAAAAAAAAAAAAAAAAAAAAATAGGAATATAAAAAAAAAAAAAACTTTCAGAGATCACAAAAAATAAAACCTCCGTAACCCGATTAACTTTCGACGAAGTACAAAGTGATTTATGACGTGCTAAATTATATTTATAAGTTTATTCTTCGTATTCTCAGTAAGAGGAGTTAAAAAAAGAAGCAGTTCCGTAAGACCTGAGGGGACCGGCTGCTAAACTCTCCCCTTCAGTAAATAAAAGCCTCTCCCATATAGGTCTAAAAAACAATCTGAGAGTCTACAACAGATGTGGAAATCTCTCCTAAATCTTTGTTTGCAGGGAAACCAACCATAGTAACTTGGGAAGTACATATTTTTTAGCGAATATTGTAATTCAGTTCTTATTCTTAACGCGCGCACATGAGTGTAGATTTGATTTTTTTTTTTTTTTTTTTTACGTTCTTTAAAAGAATTTTTTTGTCATTGAAAAAAATTGGAGATAGGCAACGACAAGAAATAATGACTTTTTCAAATTGTTTTCTTATCAGGAGAAGCACAAATTTCTAAGAGAACGAATATCTAAAAAAAAAAAAAAATTCTTAAATGTCATAGTGGGAGGGGGCAGTTAAATTTATTGTGTAAATTCAAATTGGCTCCCTCTTTTACGCAAGCCAAAAACCCAAACAAATATATCCACACGATGTGATGTCTGAAAAAAAGTTTTCATTTTTAAATTCCAAAGTTCTTTTTTCCTATTAATATTGATTTAAGAACTTAAGATTATGAATTAAAAGTTTTGGCATGTCCAATCGAGGCTGAAAAGTTCAATCAGCCCTAGTTATTTATTTTAATTTTTAACCCATAGTTGGAGGGAGAAGAGATGGGTATTTATTTATTTATTTATCAGTGTGCCCACGTTGCAACCGAATGTGATGCCAGGTCACTTTTAAAAAGTGGGTTTACCGGCAATACCATGGAAAAGTTGCTCAAGAAGGCCCCCTCAACACACACTTCTTTTTCCAGCAATGACCCAATCCCCCTCTCAAAGGAGAGGTATTGCCTGGGGGGATGGCACCCTGGGGCTTCAGCTGACATTATTTTGAAACTACCTAGTCAAAGCTTAAAAGGACACGAGATGGATCCATCCATATTCCATACCATTCCTAAGAAGAGTTTTTGCGTGAAAGTAAATAAATTGTAACAAAAAAAACTCGACTTGTATTCGAACTTGGCTCGCCAAAAACCACTACACCACCCGCAGGTCCTCACTAAAGATTGCATTTTTGTTTTTTAAATTCAGTCAGTTCCATGCGTGATACAAGCTTAGGCGATCATGTATCTTTCGATACATGACTGACAAGGTAATTTTTCCCCTCAGTAGATTGCCATCTTTCTGCGGTAGACCAGTTGCCATCCAAGGCTATAGAACCCTGTCTGTCCATAACTGGGGGGGGGGAGAAGAAGAGGATTCATACCTTTCCCAAAATTAGCACGTAAGTGAAATGGATTCGACGAACTAACTCGGCTCTCCGATTCCTCCTTCAAATTAAATTAAAATGTGTTGTTAACTGCCAATGACTAAATTCAGACGAGAGATTTTCAAAAATTATTCTACAGTTGTGTAATAAATTGAACTCATACTCGAGAAATACATGGGGGGGGGCAGATTTGATTTTTAAAGTTTTGTTGTTTTTTTTTCGTTACGTGTAAAAAAATGAAGTTGAAAAATAGCAATGTAATTAAATAAACCCTTTATCTTTTCTACTCCGAAAAGAAATACGAATTCATTTTTGATGGGCTTTATTTTGAAAAACCATTTTTTGTGCTAGCTAAAGAAACAGAAACATATCTCTTCAAACTTCATCATGGGGAGCTTTCTTTCTATCACTCAGTAAGGAGATACGGTAAGAAATATTAAGTGGGAAACAAGCCGGCGCCAAGTTCTCTCAGGGACTTTATGCCTTTTTTCCCCTTCGCACGTCGAAGCTGAATGAATGTGGCAGTCACATTTTTATAAATTGCAGTCTCCATCCACTTTGACTTATATTTGTATTCAGTACAAGTGTTTGTGTCTGTGTGTGTGTGTTTATTTAGGAAAAGGAAAGTTATCTGAGATGTGAAAGTCGAAAGGGTGATAGTATGTTGACACAAGGTAATTTGCCACACATTAAAAATAAAGGGTCTTCTTCTCATAGACAAGACAACGCGCCAGCCACCCAGTAAAATAAAATAACACGACGAGGGGAAAGCAAAACAAAGAGTAAACACTAAATATTTTGTTTTCTGTTTTTTCTGTAAGCTATTAGACTTTTGTAAAAGTTTTTATTAGCGAGTATTCCAGCTGAAATGTTGCCCAAGTTAATGGACGCACTTCAGTTGAATTACACTTACACAGATATAAATCAACAATTCCAAAGATGACACAGGCCCCGGCCAGAGTCCTTTTTTTAAAAAATTTAATTCCAAATAACACACTTTCATTTGAGGAAACAAAACAGTAAACAGTAAACACTGTAAGAAAACGAGCAATAATTTTTTTTAAAAATTACTTTAATTTTGTATCACCCCAATATAATGTTATTGTTACTGTTAGTCTTATCGCAAATTAATTCAACCCAAGAAATTATAAATTTTAAATCCAAGTTTGTTTTGTTTGGCACTCTTTAAAATTATAAATTTTATTTTTAAATGAATTTGTTTTAGCTTGCCTCGCAAAAACTCCACCCCTCAGAATGAAAAATTGCCAAAAATCAGAGAGTTATTCACATTTCGTAAGTGTGGATGATATTCGAGGTACTTACAAGGAATTTTTTTTTTTACAAAAAAAAAAAAAAAATTGTTTTTCGTTTGGATTAGTGAGTGTGAACACTAACAGTGACCCCAAATTAAAAATAGTGCACCCAAGTCACCCACATTTGCGACGATGGCAAATGTCAACCCAACAGGAGTGCAATGGAAGGGCCGCGCTCTGGGAAAATTTTGTATGAATTTTAAATATAAATACTTTTATTTGGGTGTGAATTAATATTTTAGGGCGAATTAATAAGATCCTGAATTTTTTTAAAAAATAAAGCATCGATCATTTTTTCATACCACAAGAAACTGAAAACGTAAAAAGTTTTGTACAATGAAATTAATTGTAACAGTAAAAGATGCCAATCATTTTTAAAATAAAATAGCGAACAAAATGAGATTAATTTATAAGTAAAGAATTTTTTTTTTCAGTGATTTTGCTGTTCAGCGTTAGAAATTCTCATAAGACCATCCGTCAATTGCAACTAAAAAGAAAAAAAAAAAACAAAAGTAAAATATAAGAATTTTTTTTAACAACAGATATGGAAGAGTAATGGATAGTGCCTGGGATTGCGAAGTCGGAAAGCCGACTTCATTACATTCACTTATCATCTAATGAAGCCATCTCTTCTTCCCCCAGTAATTGGCAACTCGTCTAGAAGAAAAATCTATGCTAACAGTCTCTATTTCTTTTCTCACACTTCTCGTCTGTGGAACTCCATTCTGGCTCCATGCTTTCCAAACAACTTTAAACTTCAAAAATTTAAATGCAATGCCAATCGTTATCTACTGTCCTCCTGATTACTTTTTTTTGATCTCACTCATTTAGTAATGTTTCTGTTTCGAATTCTTCCACACCCTGTAAACACTTGCGTCTTAGTGGCTTTACTGCCACGGGAATTTGAATTTGAAATTCGTGTGAGTCTGTTTTTGTACAAAATTGAGGTGATGTCTGTATGATTCTAATTTTGAACTGAATTGTGATTTTAGTGATACAGATTGAGAATCCTTTATCCAAAAGTTTTGGGACCAGAAGTGGTTCGTTTTCCACACACTTATCAGACGAGGTGTCATAATGGCTAAATTAGGATTTGCATAGTTGTATTCCAGCATCATTGGCTTCAGGCTCTCTCACTTAATGAAATAAAAAAAATAAATTATTTTCATGAGAGCTCAGTATTTCAGCATTATCATCAATGGTGGACTGGCTACAGTGTCAGCTTGCAAATGGGCCCCTTATATCAAAGAAAAATGCTATAAAGAAACAAACACAAATAGCTGTTTTAGTAATAAAAAGGAATAAGACTTTTCTAAATTCATTTGTACACTATCAATGACTCTTAAGTCCAATGTGAGAGGACATTTTCAAACCTAAAGATCATAAAGACAAGGTTAAGAAATTCACTTTCTGAGGAGAATTTGGAATCATACATGTTGCTATCCATTGAAAAGGAATTGTTAGATAAATTGGATACAAAAGCAATTATTGGCAGATTCACACAATTATCAAGTGAACATGGATGATTTCCCTTAATATAGTGGGCCACATGCAATACTCTATTGTGGTTTTTGAACTATTTTGTTAGTGTGTAAATTGTGCAGTAAACTATTTTAAAATATCAACCAATTACTTAAAATTAAAAAAATTCAATTATAGCATTCTGTATTCACATTTGAATATCTCCTGCCAATAATATGTATGTGTACACTGTAATTACTAAGAAATATACATTTTGTCCACAAAAATTTTAATTGTACCCTTTTTCCATATGTATTTTTTATTTATTTATTTACCTTAATTAAAAAAGGTTCCTCAATTAAATGATCTCAACTGAAAACAAATAACTGCTACTGCGAAAATCCTCATATTTAAAATGTGTTTTATAGTCATATATGCAATTCACCGAGGAGAATTTGAAATCATATATGTTGCTCTTTATTGAAAAGGAATTGTTAGATAAATTGGATACACAAGCAATTATTGGCAGATTCACACAATCATCAACTGAAAACAAATGATTGCTCTTAATATAGTGAATTGCATATTGTGTTTTTGAACTATCTGTTGATGTATCAATTGTGCAGTAAACTATTTAAAAATATCAACCAATTATTTAAAATAAAAAAAGAGATAAAATATTCAATTATAACATTCTGTATTTATATTTGGTATCTCCTGCCATTAATATGTACAATGCTTGTACACAGTAATGACTAAGGAATACACATTTTTTTTTTACTACAAAACTTTTAATTCTACCTTTCTTTCGATATGTATTTTAAAAAATTTTGTTTGTTCATTATGAAAATTAAATGATAGAATTCGAGTTGTGGGTGGGTGAGAAGAGGCACGGTGATGTTATAGCAGCTCAGATTAAGGAATCGGAGAACCAACTTCAAATCCCAGTCAAGTTCATTACATACTTGGGAAAGGTAAGAGACAATTTATTTCCCCCTCAGCTCTGGGTAAATAGGACAGATTGGGTTCTATAACTTTAGGTGGTAACCAGTGTAGGAAAAGGAAAACTCTGAATTCAAAATTGTATGTAGCCCAGACGAACACGTACTATGCAGCTAAGGGAAGGATTGTTCACATTGACTCAATGATCGCAATTACAGTCAATTCCTCTTTTTTTAGGGAGTGGGGGGTTTGTCTTGGAACTAATATCTTTAAAACCCAGCTGCGACTGATTATTATTATTATTATCATTATTAGTAGTAGTATAATAATTATTATATATTTATTTTTACGTAAGTATAGCAAATAATAATTTCCAAAAACAACCATAAAATCTGACCTTTGGCCTTTTTAATGCCATGACCCTTAATGAAATAAGCAATCATGTTTCTCTGCAGAAATCTTTTTCCTTATCTGTGAATTTCCATGACTTTCTGGCAAATATAGTGGAGTTGTTTGCCCTGTTGCCTTCTCCACAGTTTTTGAATTCAGAAGTTCTTCTCCTAGACTGGCTGCTATCCAAGGCTAGAGAGTCCATTCTACCCTTATCCTGCTTATCTTCATAGTCTACCCTTATTCCTACCACAGTAACTCTCTACCATGACTGGCTATTGAGCCTTTTATTGGGATGAACTATAGTATTAAAAAAAACAATCTGAGGATAGAAGAGATGGTTTCATGCCTTTTCCGAGGGCATTAGCGTGAAATTGAATGGAAGAGACTAGACCAGAACTTGAAGTCAACTCACCAATTCCATTTTGTGTGGCAATAACAATCACACTAAGCACACAGCCATGTCATTTATTTGAGGATGTTTTTAAAAATTTGGTTTGGTTGACAATATGAATTACCAATTTAAGAGCTACAAAGAACAGGAAATTGTAGAGAGTCATGATCGCCAACCGTTCTGAATGGACACGGCACATAGAAGAAGCTTTGTGTATTTTTGTATTTTGGTCTGAAATTTGGATCTACTGAAGAACCCACTATTTTGCAATTGGAAACTTCTAATAAATTCCTGATAGTAAAAAGACCCTGCATTTGTTGAAAATGGTTATATTGATCCTTGTAGAAAACCTGATTTTTGCTTCCAAACATCTGATTTCTGTAGACTTGGCCTTATTTGTTCCTTTTGTTGAACACTTATACAATATGCATACTGACAGAAGCCAGATTTATAGAAATTGATCTCTAATTGGAATAGAAGAGAAATATTGCCTTAAAAATCAAGTACTGATTGCTTATCCACAGGAACCAACTGGCAATTGATATAGAAAAAACAAATAAACAAGAAAATGCTGAAAAGAAAAAGGGATACATGAAATTAAGGTGCATTGTCATTAACAAATCGTCTGATATCCCCAAATATTTCTGCCTGAATTTCTGGGGTGAAGAGTTATCATTATTTACACTATTTACATGTGGACTATTGTCCTCGTCTTTATGGTGGTTTTCACAATGTTTCAGCTATTGGGCACCCTTTCCTTTATCAGGTGTATGTCGATCGGAGTAATCTACAGGAAATTCCAAGAAGAGCTGTAGTGGTTTTGTAAAAAAGAAAAAAAGAAGAAATTTATTTATTTAAATTCTAAATTGTCGACCCAGACACTATTGTCTCGACTGTCGATTAGTTGTCCTACAGCGATTGTCTACAATGGATGTTATTCCAAGGAAGTGTACGAAAATTGTAAAATTGTACAAAAATGGCCTAATCTGAGGAAAAAATAGAAATCGATTACACCCTGTCACTCCAGTGAGTCTAAAACTGACTGAATGCTGAAAGAAAGGAAACTAAAGTGGTTGTTTTAATTAATTTGTACAAGGGTGTATGTTCTCATTTTTAATGATAAGGCATATGATCTTTACAAGGGTCATATCAGACTAAGAATTGGAGGATTGCTGGTATATCTGGGTAGGAGCTACACAATATTCACTGTCCAGCTATGACAGTGTCCAAAAGCACATCTTGCTTTTTAATCATTTCACCCCAAGTATGCCAATAAAACCACGAATACACAAGGAATTATGGCATGTGAGAGAATATTATTAAAGAGTGAGAACAATAAAAGAACAGGAATTGAGAAGACAGAAAATATGACTGACATTTCATTTAAATTTTTGAAGATCAAAGGCAATAAAGCCACTGGGACAGAAGGGGTTACTGAGTGCTGGAGAATATGAGAAAAACTACCATTAAGGAGAAAGGACAATAAAAGTACAAGAATTACGTGACTCTTAGATTCTTTGTTTTTATAATAATTATCATTTGCTCCATTTTTACATTGAACTCTTTTTGGATTTATATCCTCTTTGGAATTATCCATACTGATTACCAAATAAGATCATTATATATATATATATATATATATATATATATATATATATATATATACACACACACACACACACACACAAGTATAGGATTGGTGTATATGGAATAAATTCCAATAACCAAAAATACTATTCTTAAAAGAGTGCTCAATACAGAGTAGAGCAAATATAATTTATTTGAACATTATAACATAAACATGTTATAAAATCACTACAAAAATAGCCATTTTGTTTCAACACTTCTGGTGTCTTATCAAGTGATGATGTTGAATATATATTAATAAAATAAAATTTGGTAATAAAATTTGAAGAATAAAAAGTCAACAAAATGATACCAATATCGGCAATAAAATTGATATTTATTACATATTAACCTTTTGACTGAATTGAAACACAAAAAGATAGATTTTAATGTTCGAAATTTTGAACATGCCTGTGTTCTTTTTCAATGGTACAAGGAATAAACAAAGAAGTCGGACTTACTCTTCCAAGGAATGGTGCTGTTGGTTAGAGGGTCTCCCTGTGGAAATTATACTCTCTGAGTAAACCCAAATCTCTGTTTAATCCATCAATTTTTTAATTTATTTTGAAAATAAATTTCAACTCCGATCTGCATATTTCTTGTCAGCTGTTGAATGTGTGTTAAAAGCATGCATCTGATGTGATCAACACTATGAAATGGTTGGTTAAAGTGTGCTACAACAGGGAAATTGTTGTTGCTGTCCCTGATGGGTTTTTAGGATTATTGAACCAAAGATTGAATTCCATTGCAGTTTCTCCAACATAATTTCCTTTTTAGCATTTGTGCCAGAAAAGCAAATATTAACCAGCCTATTAAATCTACATATTATAAGAAGCACACATGGACCACCTTTCGTTTTAATTATATATATATATATATATATATATATATATATATATGAATGAAGAAATATAGTTTTAAAGTTTGCTATATTTATGGGATAAAGTACTCGATATCAGAGATAGAGAGCGTATGTAAATATAAAAGTGAACATTAAAGTCAACACTCAGAGGCAACAGACTGTTTCATGCTAGACAAACCTGATGATTGTGTCTAGCATGAAAAAGCCTGTCACCTCTGAGAGTTGATTTCAGTGTTCACTACATATATATATATATATATATAAACAAGTTTTTTTTGTTTTTTTTAATTCAACCAATGAGGTTAATAAAATTAAAACTTAATACAATGTATCATAATTTTTTATGATTTGAGTAAACTAATATGAATATAAGATTCGGATGGACATAAAGTGGGGGATCTTCTTTCTATTGTTATAAAGTAGTGAACTGATCCTACCCCAATAATTACTACATATTAATATTTAAAAATATATATGTACTAGCAGTAGAGCCCGGCGTTGCCAGGGGATGTAACAGTAAGAGATAGATCAAGTATCGACCATCATAAAGACTGAAAAATAAAATTGACAAAGATTATTGTTTATGGTTGACGGACACGCATGTCTTAATTAGTTTTTTTTTTGTTTTTTTTTTACGAATTGGTCAAACCCAAACTCAAACAAAAACATTGTTTTCAATCGTTATGAGTCTACTGATTGAATAGAATTTTATTATAAACAATTGTCTTGTAAATGGAATTTTTAAAGCATTCTGAATGTAAAAATAAAGAAAAAAGTGTGCAAGTCATTAAGAAACACTACCTGCCAAAAAAAAAGTGAAGTTTTGTTGAAATTGGTTGAAAAATGTAGGAAATCCGATCCCATATATAAGCGAACACACACACACACACACAATCAACCTGGGTTTTATAATAAGTATAACTCGATATTAATAAGTATAACTCGATATGAGTTGTCCCCCTTTCATTAATGCCTCTTAATCATGTTGATTTTGTGCAAAAACAATTGTGTTTTTCCTATTTTTTCGTGATGTCAGAACCACCGCCAGGTAATTTTACGCAGTCCTGTGAAGTTTTGTTGAAATCGGCTGAAAAATGTAGGAAATCCGATCCAATATATAAACGTACAGACAGACACACACACACAATCTGCATTTTATAATAAGTAAGATTTATTTTATAGGCTCATATATGAAAACCTAACTAAGACTTAACCAAATATGATGTCATTTTTTTCATAATACGTAATCAAGTCATAATGTAAGAATCTTATAACGTGTTTTACTGTACATAAAGTAGGGGATCCGTTTTCTGTTGTTATTAAGCAACAAACTGATCACTCAGAATTACATAACTGGAAAATTATATTTGAAGTCACGTGATAACTTTATAATAAATAATAGTAAGGACTGAAAATGTCATTTTTTTTTTTTTTTTTGACAGTAGAAAACGGGTAATTATTCTTTTGAGCATAAAGTGGGGGACCAGTTTCCTATTGTTATCAAGTAGTGAACTGATCCCCCAAAGAATTATATTTTCATTGGAAAAATATATTTACACCCACATGCTGTGGCCATATTACGTTAAACTGGTTCTCGTACGATCCCCAGAGTTAAACAACGTCGAGCCTCATCAGTACCTAGATGGGCGACTGCTTGGGAATACCAGGTATTGTAAGCTTGGATGTGCGGGTGGCTTAATGGATAATGGCTCGGAATTGTTAATCGGAGAGCCGAGTTCCAATTCCAATTGTGTTCAATATTCACTTACGTGGAAATGCCCTTGGGAAATCCACCTATTCTCCCACCGCTATGGGTTAAAAATTAGTAAGATTTGTATCATTAATATAAAATTAAAAATTTCTTATTTTCTCAATTTATATAACCTTCAACGTGTTGGTAAAACCGAAAACGTAGAAAATGAGTAAAGAATAACGAACAGTTAAACACCCACATGTTTACAGTTTAACAGATCGTGACAGCTGTTTAGGGAGAAGTGATTGTACTTTAATGTTTAAAAAAAATTGTTCAATAAGCAATAAGTTAAACAATATAGCACAAAAATGCGTATATTGTGGAAAAAGGAATTTTCGACAGTACGTATTTTTTTACGTATTTTTTATTTTTATGTTTATTTTTTTAACTTTTTAATCAAAACAAAAACGACATTCTTGTCTTGTACATATGGATAATATATGATAATAATATTAATTACTAATTTAATTAACTATTTGGGCTCAGTTGTTGACATTATAGTTATCTGCTGATTTGTTAAAATTTTGCAATAATGCAATATAATAAAAATTTAAATTTCGTCTCTGATAGATTGTCACGATCTGTAAGGGTTTTTTTGTTTGACAAAATATGCTGTTACTTTTTTTGATTTTGACAGTACAAGTAAACTTTTAAATCCATTCCATATGTTATGAAGGTTGGTTGAATGCTGCAATGAAAAGTAAGACGTAGCAAGTATGGTGAATGTTTTAAGTTCCTAAGTTTCAAAAATAGATGCACCAAGATGATTTTTTTTTTATTTTAAAAAAGAAATTCTTTACTTTACTAAACTTTGTTTGATCCATTATGAAAATCATTCTTGCATTAGTTAGCATTCATTAAAGGATAAATTACTTTTTCGTCTTTTTTTAAGCCGCATCATGGATTGAAAAATACTGAGTTTCTGGCCGTAATAAGGTGAAGAAAATGGTGTGAAATTATGAAAAATATTAATTTTAAAAACTTAAACAGTAATTATTAAAACGCCTCTGAAGTAAAAAAAAAAAAAATAATAATTAAAAAACGTTTCACATAATTAAGTTTATGGCTCATAATTGCCATGAGAATTGAGGGGAAAAATGCACACATAACACAACACATAGAAAATAAAATACATTAATGACTTAAAATGTTTCTAAAATGTTTTCCTTTTCATCAAGCGTAAATGAGTAAAAATTGCTATCAAATAAATTTGGCTGAGTTTGGTTGTTGGCTGCCTTTTTGAAAATCTTTGGCATTCAATTTCAAGTTTATAAATCTACTTTTTAGCTAGCATAACTAGCAAAAAACGAAAAAAAAACTTTTCCAATAATTAACAGAATCGGATTGTCATTTTAACATTGAGTTTTTTTTTTTACCTTTTTTTTTTTTTTTTTTTTTTTTTTTGAGACATAAACGCTTTTGCAGCCCCTGCAGCCACAAATCGCATGGAAGGTAAAGATGCAAATAAAAAAACAAAAAACAAAAAACACCGAAGCAATGTATGGACTAAATTAAAAAAACCGTGAAATAGTGGATGAGTGGATTTTTAGATATTTTTTTATGTTGATTTTCCTGATTGAAAACTTGAGAGTTTACAGGCGTTCTATTCAAATGCCATGATTCAAATTTTTAGGTACCAACATTATTAAAAAAAGTAAAAAGAATTAAATAGTGAATATAAAATAATTTACGATAAACTAGTTTGTTTGCAGAGTGGATAAAGGCGTTAGTTAGATCCAGTGACAGGATCCAAAGAGCGTGAGTTCAATACCTGGTCAAGGCGGTGGAGAACTTGGAGAGTGGAATTAACAGGAGATAACTGATAACTGACATCCATTAGACATGACACGTGGAACTAGAACAGTCTACCCCAGTGAGCGAAATAAAGGGTTCAGTTCAACATTCCAACCACCTGAAGAAGGCCGGAGCATACAACAGCCGAAACGTTGTGATAACTATGACAACAAAGATGAGGAAAATAGTTCAAATTATGTAGTGTATATAATACCTCATCTCAGAAATATAGACAGATAGTTTGTTTATTGTTCGTTTTCTTTCTATCGAGAGGAGAATATAAAAAAAAAATTATTTATATATCTACTTTTTCTTTTATGTCATACTTTGATATTTGAACTGGTTATCTTGCCCTAATCTGGCGCACAAACAGCAGGTTTTTTTTTGTTTTTTTTTACTGTTCTATTGTTTTTATTTATGGGAATTAAATTAAATCTGATTCTTTCAAATTTCAAATCGGAGTTTCGAGTTTTGTTTGTTTTTAAATGCGCCTTATTCAGTATTCTATAAGATAGGTGACGCTCTCTCTTCTCACTCACTCTCCGAAAAAAATCCTTTTACCACAGACTTCATAAAAAAAAAAAAAAAAAAAAAAAAAAAAAACACACCGAAAAACGCATTTCTAAGACTCAAAATTTTGGCATAAAATTGTCACAAAATGTTATTGGTTCTTGAAGTTTTGTATTAAAATTGTTGAAAATAAGAGGAGCATGTCTAACGGTGGTGATCGATTTTTTTTTTTTTTTTTTTTTGGTGTGAATTGACATTATTTACGTCAGGGTGATTTATCGGACGGATGGGCAGAAGTGACAGTATTTTCGAATTTTAAATGAACCAGCTTATTCAACTATAAAAGTAATTTAAAAAAATTAAATTATACTTGAAAAGTCTATTTTATTGATTTTTTAAGGTATTTTTTTAAACGAAGATATGTCCAAAACCTGCACTGTCCCTTAAATCTTTAAAAGAAAAATTAATAATTGCAGTATAGCATTTTGTACAAAAGTATAATAGCATCAATTCAGTCAATTGCTAAAAAAAAAAATATATATATATATAAGTTTTTAATACACGATTTTTAAAGTACTAATTTTTGCGCGTAGTCTTAGAAAGAAATGGATCGGTACAGAATTTGAAAACCCAACACCTCCCATGTTTTCTTTGGAGGATTCATTTCATATGTAGAGTCGATATATGTGTGCGTGTGTAAGTAGGTATTTATCCGCGCGCCCACGTTGTGACATAAGGTCATGTGCGTGTAAGTATATTTAAGCAAGGATTATTTTATTCTATGTCACAATGAAATTCAATCCAAGCAAACACACACACGCATAAATTTTATTACTTAGTTGCCGCCAATCCAAAGATAAGCTGAAAAAATTAGCATACCGTGTGGAAAAAATGCCCCAAACTTAATAAAAACAAAGTTTTATCGTCAAAATCTTTATGTTATTATTAAGAGGAAAGACCAAAGGATTTTTTTTTAAATTATATATTTTGATTCTTTTTAGAACATTCTAACTAACATTTTGGCTAAAAATCTTTTTCTTGCGTCAGCTGTGAGGATTAGTTTAGGAAATTTTAGCGTCTTTTCTTGCGGTGAAAAACATTAATTTGGAAATTCTTGCAAAAATCAAATAGTTATCGAATTTTCACGAAAATTTCAGGACTTATTCACAAATTAATCAAGTTATTTAAGTTAAACATTATTTTTAGTGGATGCCCATATTTGAGTAGAGGCTCCGTTTATTTATTAAACAGTACAACTATTTTCGTCTACCGTCCTGAATATTTGAGAAACATGATTTCTCGCATTTTCAGGCTGGGAGACGAAAATAAATAAATATACTGTTTAATAAATAAACGGAGCGTCTACCCAAATATGGGTATCCATTAAAATAACGTTTAAAGTGATAAAAATCTGTCGGATTTAACTAAAAAAATCCATCAGTTTAGAAATCACATTCATAGGCACGCACTATGTTGAGTTTTTTCCCCCTTAAGTTTTAGAATGATTTTTTTTCCTTTGATGTGTCCCTTCATAAAGCTTGTGATCATAGCTCTCCATAACTTCCTTTAATTTTTGACTCTTATCACCTCTCTTCGTCCCTGCTCTATCCACATAGGTTGGTTACTATTTGTTTCCTTGTACTCCTCCTGCCTTCCCTATGTGCTGGGAGTGTTAAAATTTTCAAGCCCTCTTTCCTCATTATGTGTCCCAGAAATTTCCATTGTCTTTTTCTGATGTTAAACATAAATGCACTTTTTGTTACAATTTTCTTTGAAATTTCATTGTTGTTCAAAATGGTATTGAAATGTAGTCACTAAGAAGACCAATAATAATACAAGACTTGTATTTAACATTAAATTTTAATCTATTCTGTATTTTCTTATTTAATTTCAGCCAATGCATACGAGTGCCTCTCATTCTAAACAGTGGCCTTACATTCTCATCTGCAATGTCTGAGATAGTCTGTTATTCTCCTATCTGGGGTTTTGGTTTGGTTTGGTTTGTTTTACGGCATATCAACTTCAATGGATTATTTAATGCCAACAAAATTTTTATTGTTGGTAATATTTTTTTTCGAAAATGTACTGCTGATAAAAAATTTTTCAAAAATTTATTGCTGTTAATATGTTTTTTTTTTTACAAAGTATTTCTAGTATTAACACCTGCCTTCACACGCTCACAGTGCTTCAACCTCAGTTTAACTAACGGGTGCAACCACCCCGGATCAGGGTGGACCCGAGAACACCAGCAACCAAGAGGTGGCTCCACGCTCTAAAAAACCTCCTGAACAGAGGCCTTGCTTTTGGACCTAGTTTATCCTCTTACCTGGGACACGGATGCTCCTATCTGGGGTGGGGGTTACTTGTTTTTGTTTAGTGTCATATCAACCTCTATGGGTTATTTAATGCTGAAGTGTAAATATTTTGATTGGTCTGGTTGGTTGCCCTTGTTTAGCGGCATATCAACACCACTATGGGTTATTTAATGCCAGAATCTAAATATTTTGATTGGTTTGGTTGGTTGTCTTTGTTAAACAGCATATCAACACCTCTATGGGTTATTTAAGGCCGAAATCTAAATATTTTCAATGCAATTTTGTGCCTTCAGCTACAGATATTTTGTACATAATTTTATGCTTTAAGAGTAAATATCTTTTTTAAATGTATTGCTGATAATTTTAATATATTAATGTACTTTTGATTTTTGTTTGGGGGTTCACTATTTGCCCATAGCTGGGACCCTAACATGTGCTATTACCCAAGATTGTGTGAACCAGGGAACAACAGCAATTAAGAGGTGGTTCCATAGTCCTCAAAACACCCAATACCCCAATCAGAGGCCTTGCCAGATGTAGTTGGTTTTTTTTAAAGAACATACAAAAACTTATGCTCTATAAGTAATACTTAAAGTAGAGTAGGCACATTTGACAGACTACATTCTTGTCTTGCCTAAATTTATAGGTCTGTAACTTAAAGAAAGTTTTTTTTCATCATTTCAGCCCAAGCAAGGCAACAAAGCCACTAACACACAAAAAATATAAGAAAAACATTATTAAAGAGTGAGAACAATAAAAGAAGAATTAAGAAGATAATGATTGACATTGCATTTAAATTTTTCAAGATCAAAGGCAATAAAGCCACTAGGAAGCAAAGGAGTTACTGAGTGTTAGAGAATATGAGAAAAACTACCATTAAGGAGAGAGGACAATAAAAGAACAAGAATTAAGAAGACAGAAGGTAACAACTGTAAAATGATGAGACCTTACTGCCAATCTAGTACTGCACTCAAATTTGTGAAGTCTAGGTATCATAGAGGAAAGTGATATTTATTTTGTGAAATACAAAAACGTGGCACAAAGCCAAAAAGAGGAATGAGGAAGGCTGGTCTTCAAACTGCCTTATCTTCAACTTAGCTAGCCACAATCACTGACCCAGACAAACTGCAATATTTCTTATACCACAAACAATACATTCTTACTTATTATACTTACTATAAAACCCCAGAGACTATGAAAGTCTTAACTAGACCCCATATGTAGAGGATAATTCTGCAGAACAATTACCATGAAAGTATTTATAGAAAAGGCACAGGGAAGCTACAATGGGAAAGTGACTGAAGCCGAGATGACAGGTCAAGACCAATAATCTTGCAGTTCCTTTGGATTTTATCAAGGATCTCTAAATATGTAACAGAAGCAGCAGACATGTGCAGCAATATGGATAGACTTGCAAATCCATAGAAATTGGCTCAATATATGCACGCATAGACCAAGGGCAAAAATTGTTCAGCCCTCATAACCTCTGCCACACTGGCATTGGTATCCACCAGTCCTCTTTAGTGCAGTGAGGAGGGTTGGAATTCCTGGGTCTAGGTATCTCTCATAACTTTAAAAAAAGAGAACAGATACTACATTTTGATCCCAGCTGGAAGGCTGGCGATCATGCACTTGATAATTGATTTTGAATTTAGGAGTTAAAATAAACATCTTAATAAATATTAGCTTGATATGCATGAACGTATGCAAATCTGGATGAAGGAAAAATCTGTTATTCAATCTGACATTCTGGATTTTCTATGCTGAGTCAACATTTATCAAATTATGAGTTTTAGAAAAATTAAATATTTAAAAAAAAAAAAGGTACTAGAATGTGTATCGTTAATTTTAAAAATATAAATATCAAATATAATTTAGAAAAATGAAAGCTAATATTGTATCAGAAAATGTTTGATCTTACTGGGAGTTGATAATAAATTTATATCTAACTCCAAATTATCTTCCAATAAAAATATCACCTTGTCAAAGTTGAAGCAAATGTTTGGAAGGTGTTGCAGCCTAGCACTGTGGGGAAGTTGGGAAATACCATCTGTCAGTTTGAGAGAAAAACTAAAAAGCTTTTGACTCAATGGTTTTAAAATCAGTACTTTAATGACTTTGATTTTGTTTTCTTTGTTTTTTTAATGTAAGAGTTAAAAAAAAACAAAAAAAACATACAACTTGAGAAACAATGTACCAAACAAGTTGAATAAGTGAAATAGCATACATGTTTCATGGTTCTAGCTTGTACCCTTGGGTGGGCTGCCTGAGAACCCTGGGAACTTTTCAGCAACCCCTCAAATGAAATAAAAAATTATTCCTTCTTTCTCATCTCTCATTTCCAATTTTCTTTCAATTTTTTTTTTTTCTTATGTTATCTTTCTCTTGTCTCTTTTTGTTTATGATTGCTTTCAGGATGGTCTCAAGCTAGAAGTAAAATAGCAACGTAGACTGGGCTCTCTAGCCTTAGTTGGCAACCAGCCTATGAAAAGAACAACTCTGAATTCAAAGACAATAAGAAATCATTCTCTATTTCTCAAGAGTAAGAATGGGAATGCACAGTTTACAAACTTTACAAAATTAAAAAAATGGAAACAGTGGAGAGCCATCACTTTGATATCCTGAAGAGACATAGAACTTAAAAGGAGGATCTGGATGGTGGTGATCATGCATAGAATTTATCTTTCTTTCTCTCTCCCACCTACTACAGAGAAGGTAAGAGATTTTTTGTCTCAAAACCTGAGAAGCTGGTGTCATTTAATTTATTTCTAACTAATTTCATAATAATGTAAGAATATTCACTAGATGCCATATTTATATGAAAAAAGTTTGGAGACTGACCAACTAAAATCTTATGAATAAAAATATTAGTAAAAAAAAAAAACAATTTTATGAAGTGTTTATAATAATCTTCTAGTTAGTCTGTATATATGAAAAGAATACAATTTATTATTTACATAGAAAATACTTAGAAGGAATTTTGATAACTATCTTCCCATCAATAAACACTTTATTTTATCACCAACTTTTACTGAATCCATACTTAAAGAATCTAAGGTTTATTTACCTACAACCATAACCAGTGAAAACCTAAATTTTTTCACTCCCTCTCCAATCTTTAACACGGACATTACCAGGCAGAAATAAAAATGCCCATTAGACACACACATAATCAACAGATGCCTGCATAAACTTACTAGAATTATTATATACATGCACGAATGAATTATACACAAAAATGCTACCAAACAAGACAAATACACATGAAGTCTATTTAACCAATGAAAAACAAGCAATACAAAAATAAAACAAATAAAAATATCAGAATTTTCTTTTCTCCTCTATATTTCATTTTCAGATGAAGCTTAAATGAAAGCGAAACATGTTAAATTTATGTTTCCTATTTGTTCCTTATCTTATCATAGATATGTTATTATATAGAAATATCTCCAAACGAGAGAAAAGAACAGATGGAGTAAAATTCCACTGTTTTGTAGCATTTACTTTTAAAAAAGTGCTTAATAAAAAAGTAGAGCAATATATTATTATTTTTATTATTATTAATAATTGATTATAATAAAAACAATATCACTACACAAAAGCTTTCATATCTTATATAGATGCTCCACATTTTTAATTTTATCTTTAAGAAGCTTCCTGAATCTAAAAAAAACTTCATGGCTAATTATTCTACCCCTCCCTTCAACACCCTTTCAAAATATTGGACAAGTCATATTTGTCTACAATCACAATACATTTTTCACTGACATATCTTCTGCAATTGTCAATGATAGCCTGTCTATGTTCCGGTTTATCAAGACATGAAAAAATAACTAACCCACCTCCACCCTCCAAGCTTACTTTTCTATTTAGTGTAGATTTGGCATTTAACCGGTTAATCAAAATATACCCACAAGTCTATTTTTAATTCTGACTGTATGTCCCCCATTTAACTTTCAGAAAAAGGGTAACACTTTGTTTTTAAATTTTCTTAAGAATCATTTCATCACTAGTTACTTACCATTGCTACTGCATATTGAAACATGAAAGCTTTTGTATAGAAATTTCAACATTTTTATTATAATCTCTTATATATATATATATATATATATATATATATACACACACACACAAGTATAGGATTGGTGCAGATGGAATAAATTGCAATATTCAAAATAGTATTCAACACCATCATTTGATAAGACACCAGATGTATTGAAACAAAATGGCTATTTTTGTTGTGATGTTATAACATGTTTGTTATAATTTTTGAATAAATTAATTATATATATATATATATATATATATTACAATCAGTTTTTTCTGTGCAGTTGCTCTTTTTTCTTTTCTTTGAGAAATATTAAGTTATTTTATACTCTATTCTCTTTTAAAGTTCAAAACACTAGAAAATGATCTCTGGGGTGGGAGTGGGTGGATGAAGCTAAACTGACCCATGGTTCAAAGACCATCAAGAATTTTGGAACTGGTCTACTGTATATCTAAATCAATCAATGGGCCAGCAAAATTTTCAATGATTTAATTTAATTTTTATTTGCCAAGTTTGGAAATTGCTGTAGATGCTACGATAGCAATTTGTTTCAAATCGGTTCCTTTCCTTTTAATTTTTTTTTTTTTTTTTTGCCAAATTCCTGGAGTTGGGTGTGTTTCTAAAATCCTGCCGTCTTTGGTTCTAGAGTTACAGACCTTTTATATGACTACATTTAGGTCATTTAAACATCTGGATTTTACTTTTTTCTTTCTTTTTTTTTTTTTATTTTTTAAGTCAAGTTCAGCCTGTTTCAGGGAGAGGTATTTACTGGGTGCAAAAAAAAAAGAAGAGAACAGCGTGGACAAGTGGCTGAGATGAAAGGAAGTGATATTCACTTCTCTTTATAAGAGAAAAATAATACAAATTACAAGAATAGATCAAGTGGAGTTACTCTTTATTGTTGCACCTCACCTGTTTGTAGTAATTGTTGTAGGAGTAACAGTTGGAGAGGAAGCAAGCAAATGATTTCATTCATAAACTCCAAAGAGAAACTATCAATGGAGAAAAGGCTTAGTACAAGCTTAGGAAGATCGCTGGCATCATGACTGCTTATTCTTTTCCTACTATCAGCATTAGAAATTAATATATATATCAACAAAGAAAAGATAATATTTTGCAAGTAAGATGGGCTATGAAAAAAAAGCCTTCTCCTGAGCTTTGCCTCTTAAAAAATAAATAAATAAATCCTAACATAAAATGATGTCCTTATTTTCAAGTTTGTAACTTGAGAAGAGAAACGTTAGCAATAATAAAAGCGAAGATAATGTGAGGAAAGCACTTGATTTCAAAATTCCTTTTTAGTTCTTAGACCCTATTGCTATCCCATGCTGCCATGTTAAAATAAACAGTGTTGCCATAATTGCTAAAGAGAATTATCATCTCAGACAAGCTGAAGACAAATTTATGTCTACAATAAAAACTTGTCTACATGTTAAAAACATGACCAGAGTGTAAATTAATGTGTGAATAAAAGGAATTAATAAACTTTATTTTCAATATGACATTATTTCTTATTACTGTCAATGTTATTTTAGTGGATACCGCTGCAAAAGAGGGTTACATGTTTGAGCCCTACCAGAGAGCACATTTTTTTCAAATTAAGTCTCTTAAGCTGGTAGTCATAATTCACACAGCTTAAAAGAAACAGGGCATCTACTCAAACATGGATATCCACTAAAATAAAGCTTAGAGTAATATGAAATTTTAATAAAATTGTGCAAAATTCAATTTCCATCATATTCTTGGAACATGGTAAATTTTCATCATATTTTGGAAACATGGTAAATTTCCATCTGAGTAGTGTCACTTTTTGTAGATGTTGGTTTCACAGCCTCCAAATGACTTTGGAATCTCCTGCAATTCTTCTGAACGGTCTCCTTATTTCAGTTGGCAAATAGGCTATAATCTTTGCCTTTAGTTCATCTTTAGTGTTACAAGGAGTTTTGATGGTCTCCGGTTCAAATGTGCCCCACACATAATAATCAAGGGGGTTGCAGTATGGGGAGTTAGGTGGCCAGACGTAAGGGATGATGTGGTTGCAAAAATTGTCTGACAGCCATAACTGGGTTCTCCTGCTTGTGTGGCATGGTATAGAGTCCTGCTGCCAAACATAGGGTCTTCCAGCAGCCACCATCTTGACTCAGTGCAGCACAACCTTGTCAAGGCACTTGATGTAGGCCACTGTGTTGGGTCTGAGGCCCTGTGGGAGGATGAATGGAGGCCTAACATTGCCATCACTAGTGATCACTCCAAATACCATTATGCGGACTGAATATATCATCCAACTCCTTCTGAATCCTATGGACTGTCCTTAGATTGACACCCAAACACTTTAAAATGTTCATATAGGAGCTTCTGGTGTGAATGCCAAGTAGTACAACATGACATTTCCAAATTTCTGTTAGAGTGAATTGCATCATAGTGCTCTTTTTCTCACAGATGGTGCCCAACTGACCCTACTATATGTGTAGTTGATAAAAAAAACAAAAAAAACAACACACATGTGAAAAATTAAAAACATAAAATGGCGACAATTTACCCATCGCACGCCGTACATTATGACATAATGAACAATACACTTTCTCATAATGCAACAAAAAGTAATACTAATAGTCATTAGCTACTGCTAGTTGACTGCAGGACAAAGGCTCTTTCTTAATCCTTCCATGACATTTGTGACTATGTCATTCTTGACCAGCAAGCGTCTTTAATTTAATAAAGCAACCTTTTGCTCCACCTGTTATCCTCTCTTTTTCTGATTTTCTGCACCAGTTTCCAATTTTTCCTTTAATAACTTCTTTATCTTATTTTCATCTCTTCTTAGCTTCATGTTGACCTCTTTCCTTCTCTTAGAAATTTTTTTTTGATAGGATTTACCCCAAGCAAGGCAATAAAGCTACTAAGACACAAGGGTTACCTGGTGTGCAAGAATTAGATAACAAAGACATTATTAAAAAGTGAGAACACTAGAAGAGTAGTCAGGAAGAATGTAGATAATGATTGACATTACATATAAATTTTTGAAGATCAAAGTTAAGTGGAAAACATGGAGCTGGAAGAGAGCTCCACAAGTGAGAAGTATGAGAAAAGAAACTTATCATAGAATAGGGCTAACTAACGTAAGAACTACATATGATAAAGTTCAGATGTTTGAGAACTGCAAGACTAACAAAATTTTCACATGTTTTTGTTACGTACACATTAACATTAAACTTAAATCTTAATCCAATGGGATCTCAATTCATACTCAGTAAAAAAATTATAAAGTTTGAAATTTTTCTTATTTACCTTTTATATGAATGATGATGAAATAAAAGAGCTCGGCCAACATATTTCCACAAGCCACATATTAAAAAGGTGAAAGAGCTGCATATGGCTCATGAGCCATGGTTTGGTCAACCCTGGCATAGAATTTATGGTTACATCTAGCCAATTCAACTGTAAAATCATGAGACCTTGCTGCCAATCTCATACTGCACTTGAGCATTGCTCTTTACATTGATCTTTATGCATTTTTGTAGCAACAACTATAAATGGATAGCATGTGTGAGCCGAAGAGAAAATAATGACATAAAAGTTAGGAAGGAAACCCCCATCAATACTGGAAAGAGTGATAACAGCTACTGGGCTTGAGAAGAGAAAATGGCATAATCAAGATGTTGATATTCCACACTACTTCAAATAAAAGGTTAGGAAGGAAACTCCCATCAATAATGGAAAGAGTGATAACAGCTACTGGGCTTGAGAAGAGAAAATAATGATATAATCAAGATGTTGACATTCCTCCACACTACTTCAAATAAAAGGTTAGGAAGGAAACCTCCATCAATACTGGAAAGAGTGATAACAGCTACTGGGCTTGAGAAGAGAAAATAATGGCATAATCAAGATGTTGACATTCCACACTACTTCAAACAAAAGGTTAGGAAGGAAACTCCCATCAATACTGGAAAGAAATTCATACACAGATGTCCTCAAGGACACATGGCCCAGGGGATAAAGATGTTGGTTTGATCCAGTGATTAGACTCAAAGAGTTGTAAGTTCAATACCAGGCTGAACAAAAAAACTTGGAAAGTTGAGTTAAAGGGAAATAACTGTGGCATGGCATTTGGAACTAGAACAATCTACCCCCATGGATAAAACAAAGCGTTTGGTCTGAAATTCCAATCACCTGAAGAAGGCTGGAGCGTACAATGGCTGAAACATTATGAATATGGCAATGAAGATGAGGATAACAGTCTAAATAATGTAAATTACAATTGAATATTTACTTTTGTTTTGCACCAAATCTCTGGTGCTTTGATGTGGATCCAATTCAAAATGGATTCACGTGAATCTCTTTCAAAATTTCTTCATTCAAAGTGTGTCTTCTTCCAGAGCAAGGCTGTCAGAAATGTCACAATCACCATTTTAAAGCCTTTCAAACCACAGCCGATATACACAAGCCATTATGTGTATCTGCATACACTGCACAAATGTTTTCAAATGCCTCTGTATCAGCATTACTCTTTCGGAATTCATACAAACAGCAATGGGGAACACAATATCAGAATAAAAGAGATACACAGTTTTGTGCCATACAACCTTCGTTGGTTGATTAATAATTCATAGCAGTGAAATATGTAATTACTTTCTGAACATATTCATTTATTTTTTTATATATTCTAACTTTCCCTATTTAGGTCATTGAGTATATGTTGTATGTAATTCATCCAATGATTCTGATATTAGTAAAAATGCAGTCTGCAAATCACAGTTTAAATATTCTCCATCTCTTCATGGCAGTTCATTTTTCTGAAAACTTTCAAGGCCAATGATAAGCAATTTTAGGTGAAATTGTATATCTTTGCCTCACTCGTTTTTGCCTGCCCAGGCCCACATGATAGCAGTGAACAAGCAGCAAAGATCGTAAATAAATTATGAAGAAGTCTATGTATTTTGAACTTCTTTCAGTTCTTCATTTTACACTTCTGTAACATCTATTTCTTTTCAGTTTTGTATTTTCTAATAGGCACTTCTTTGTCTCATTTCTTTTCAGTTTTGTATTTTCTATTTGGCACTTCTTTGTCTCATTTCTTTTCAGTTCTGTATTTTCTATTTGGCACTTCTTTGTCTCATTTCTTTTCAGTTTTGTATTTTCTATTTGGCACTTCTTTGTCTCATTTCTTTTCAGTTCTGTATTTTCTATTTGGCACTTCTTTGTCTCATTTCTTTTCAGTTCTTCATCATCTGTTCTTATAATCCAGTCCAGGGTAAGACGATAAAATACGTCTAACTGCAAGGCTTCTGATCAGGAGGCTTTGAGGAGCATGGAACCACCTCTTAATGGCTGGTGTTCCCAGGTCCACCCTGACTTCGCGGTGGTAGCACCTGTTAGGGTCCCAGCTATGGGCAAATAGTTAACTCCAAAACTGAGGTAAAAAGCATTATGAAAGTGTGAAAATAGGGTTTAATACCAGAAATACTTTGTAAAATTATTATTACCAGAAGTAAATTTTTGAAGAAGAAAAATTAGTACCAGCTATACGTTTTTGAAAAAAAAATATTACCAGTAATGCATTTTTTAAAATAATATTACCAGCTATACATTTTTGAGGAAAAAAATATTACCAGAAATAGATTTTTGACAAAACAAAAATATTAACAGGAAAAAAAAAAAAAGTTGGCATTAAATGACCCATTGATGTTGATGTGCCGTAAACCAAACCAAACTAGTCTTCTAATCCTTTTTGAAACATTACAAAAGATATGTGTCTCATTTCTGTTTCTTTAAAGACTGTTTTAACCTAAGAAAAGGTTACTGAATAAGAATAACCAAAACTAAGGTTGGAAATGGAACACTAATCTGTATAACAGGAACAACATACAAGATTTGCCAGTGGTGTGAAGTAATCAACTGCTAATGGTGAGCTAGAAGCGAATCAAGGTGAATCCCACAGTCAAGATATTCACTAATCTCCCCAGGCAGTCAGATGTGACACAAGGCCGAATTTAATGTGGGGTGAACCAAGCCCATAGGCTCAGCCAAAAATTCCCCATAGACCCCATATATACATGGTCAGGTAGCTGTCTACCTCCCCTGATGAGGCTCTGCCCTTTGAGATAGCCTCATCTGGGTTCCTCTCTGCCGAGAGGCAGAGGGTTTAACAAGCACACTGTAGAAGATCACAGTGAAGATATTCACTAACTGCCCCACATGGTTGGATGTGGCACAAGGCCGAGTTTATTGTGGGGTATCCGAGCCTGTAGGCTCAGTCAAAAGTTCCCCATAGATACCATAAAAAAAGGGTCAGGTAGCTATCTTCCCAGACGAGACTGTGCCCTTTGACATTGACTCTGGGCAGAGAGAAACCCAGATGAGGCTGAGAGTTTGACAAGCACACTGGGAAGTATATTTCACTGTATTTATAGGGATTGGGACATACCACCCATTATAGTCCATAAGTACGACATGACAAAGACCAACATTATTACTTTCCATATTTCTCTATTTATGTCACTGAATATAGAAATGGTAACTCATTGAATATTAGTAAAATATTTTTCATCATGATAAGTCCAACCAAATTACAGGAAAGTGTACCGATTTCAGAAACTCTTATGGTAAATTTACGTCTAACATCACACAACATATCTTCTTTCTTTACAAATCTACTGCCATTACAATGGGGCATATTTAAAAACAAAAGCGATAAAAATAAAAATGATAGAAAACTGAAGAAAATTTGCTTTGGTCATGCATCAAGATATACCAGGCATAAAACATTTAAAACTGTGCCTTACTATACCTTTAGCATTTTCAATTTAAAATGATAAAGGGTGTTTTTATATGTTTTCCATACCCCATATAAATAAAATCAGAGTCTGAAGAAGTCCCTTCTGGGGACAAAACACGTTCCTGATAAATCTTTTCCCCATTTTGCCATATAGTTACCTACTAAAATGTTGTCTACTTATCACAGTTTAAATATTATCCATTTATATTGACTACTATTCGTTTTCAGTTCATTTGCCAGAAGATACTTCCAAGGCCAGCAGTAAGTAAGTAGGTGAAATTGTATCCTCAATCCCTCAATTACACAGCAATAAGAAAACAGCACAGATGCCAAATAAATGATAATCTCTGAGTGAGATTTGAACACATGTCCTGGCAAAAACCAGTTGCCTGTCCTGGGTATGATGATAAACTGCGTCCAACAGCAAGGCATTTGATCAGAAGGATTTGAGGAGCGTGGAACCACCTCTTAATTGCTGATGTTCCCAGGTCCACCTTGACCCGTGGTGGTAGCACCTGTTAGGGCTCCAGCTATGGGCAAAAAGTTAACCGCGAAACTGAGGTAAAAAGCATTATGAAAGTGTAAAACTAGGTTTTAATACCAGAAATTTTTTGTAAAAAAATTACTACCAGAAATAAACTTTTGAAGAATACATTTTTGAAAAATAATATTACATTTTTGAGGAAAAAATATTACCAGAAATAGATTTTTGACAAAACAAAAATATTATCAGGAAAAAAAAGTTGTTGGCATTAAATGACCCATTGAGGTTGATATGCCGTAAAACAAAATAAAACAAACACAAGTGACTTTAACTGTTATGAGAAACAAAAGATGAGAGTTCAAATCTCACTGACAGCTTGCCTTTTATTTTCTATCCAGGATTGAGGTTGTGACTAAAGTTTGGATTGAATGCATGAAAATAGTAGTCAGAAATTAATAATAATGGTTGACACTACTTCATCTAATAAAAAATGAAGAGGAAAGTAAATAGTAGTCAAAAATTAATAATAATGATTGACAATGCTTTATGTAATAAAATGTAAAATAGTAATTAAGGTGAAACTCAAAAATTTTTCCTATGTTAAATTCAATAAAGTCATCTTTGAAGTTTCTCACAGACGTTTCCAATTCACTATCCAGAAAACATTTTAAATGCACTTTTCAAGGACCAATATAAGCCTTTAAAAGTAAATGGAAAATTTGAACAATTTTAATTTTTTATGCATTAAGATAGAATAAATTCAAAGAAATTCAAAAATGCAATATGAACATTATGAAACAGACACTGATAAAGACAATTGAAAGATTATATATATATATATATATATATACATACACACACACACTATATATATATATGTATGTATACACACACACTATATATATATATATATATATATATATATATATATATATATATACATACACACACACACAACTCTAATATGTACATATAAAGGAATACACATCTATATATCTGAGCATACAATATTTCTTATTTATAAAAACATTTAAAACATAAACACAAAAAATAATTAAGACTTTTAATAGAGAATGATTGATTAATAGAATAACCTGGTTTAATTCTGGTAAGTGACTGTTGTTCAATCCTGAAGCTGTTAAAGAGATCTTTCACACCTGATGACTTAAATATTACACTTTGAATTAAAAGACTAAAACCAGTTACAGTTTGATACAAATTTGGTTAAGTCAGAAATGTTTGTTTTTGAAAGAAATCAAAATCTTATTTAAACAAATTATAAATTTTATCGTCCAAAAAGATTATAAATTAAATTGAAAATTCTTTACTTATTTGGCATAAAAGACACAAACACTTTCGCTTTTATTATTGAGGGATGTGAAAAACTTTGAGAATTCTTCAAGATGAATCATTCTCCTTAGGCTACAAAGGTTTTGAGTAATGAATCAATCCCAGATAATAACAGCCTTGACAAGATATCAACAAGGCTTCTGAGTGGCCATTGTGTAAGAGAACTCCCTAAGACTGTCACGGTAGAGACATGCAAGACACCACTATCAGAAATAATCGACATACAGCAGCTCACAAGTTAACCATGGCAGTCAATAAAGGCTAACAAAGAAAGTTGCACAACAGGCTTTCAACATATCTCCAGATATCTTCAAGCACTGGAAAAAAACATGGAAAAATAGTTATGGTTATAAAACAATTTGTCTACAAGTTGGATTAAACAACAGGATAGAAAATGTGAAGATAAAACCTATCGCCCCCAACCCCACTCAAAAAAAAAAAAAAAGAGGAAAATAAACACAGATTTATGGATGGTAAAATGCTGTTGGTAGGTTTTGGAAAACATTTTTTTTTTTAAATAAACTAGCAAATAATAGAAATTAGGAAAAAAAATTGATACAGGAAAATCGGAAGGCACTGAAATCCATTTAAAAAAAAATGAAGTTTAAGATATAATTTGAAAAGGATCAGATTCCAACTCTGGCTAATAACAGTTTAATAAATGTACTCATTTCTTTGTCTTTTATTTTTTATATCTTATATTCTGTTCATGAAAGACAAAGATACATAATCTGAAAATAATTAGAGATTTTTAACGTCAAACATTTACATTAGTATGAAAACAGAAATTACAATCCAAAAAACTAATTAACAAAAACATGTCCCTTCAGGATGTAGATAATCATGGCTCTCCACATGTTCCTTTTCTTTATTATATGTGAACTGCCATAATTTTTTTGGATAGACAGGAGAGCAGTTTTCAGTTACCTTTTTCAAGGTTTTCAGATTCGTAATAAAGGCCTGAGGGTCCAGTCTACCTTGCTATTTAAGCCATAACTGATTATTTCAACTTTTTCTAACTTCCAACATTCAGTTCTCATCACTAAATAACTTTATATCTTGGTTTCTCTTTAACAATCCTATTTTAGATGCCAGTTAGAAAAATCCCAAAAGTAATGCAAAAAAAAATATGGAGATCATGAAAAACATCCATTATTCAGTCTTTGATATTCATTTTGAACAGTTATGATTTTATTTCAACTCAATGAGACATCGAATCGTTAATCCTTTCCAAAAAACTATCATTCCATTTCTGGAACCTCCACTGTTCAAACCACAAAAATATACCCTTTATATAAGCAATCGGATAATATCTATATAACATTTTTAATAAACTGACTCTTTTTTTTTTTGGCTTTCGTTTCTTTAGAATTTTGTTCATTTAGAGAAAAACGAAGATAGATAATTTGAAGATAATTGAAGAGTTTTAATGCCGGCCAACTGCCAGCCCACATGTTTTGTTATAAAGATATTTTGACAGGCTGACAATAAAATGTCGGCATTCGTCAATCTTATGAGCGACAGTTAAAAAAAGTGAGTGCCCAGAATCAAACATCTTAGCCACAAAAGTGCAGAGGATAGGACAATAAATAAGACATTAATATGTAATTGGAATTAGTCTGCGGTTTGCTAACAGCTGACAACAAAGGACAAGGCCTGTTGGCAGGAGGGGGGGGCATGATTACAAACATTGTAGCAGTTGATTGTATTGACCAGTATCGGGCTCAATGATGTTGATAGCAAAAGAGAGGAGGAGGGAGAGAGGGGGGGAACTGTTGCAGCTACATTGTAGTAAATGTTCCATTTTTGGTGATGCCACTTATTAGTGAGTCTGTTAATAGGATGAGCAGCTTCAAAAATCAAACAATGGAAAGGCACTAAGGACAAAGACCGAGAAAGGTTGAAATATTAAAAAATTATGAAACAGAAACGAGAATATAGGAAAAGATTAAATTAATAATATAAGGTATCCATATGTACATTATTTTCTTTATTTTTATTTTCAAACCTTTAGAAATAATTTTAAAAATATTTATGAAGCCAATTCAAGGAATTTGTTTTTTTTTTTAATATTTTTTAGAAATTCTTTTGTTGGATTAAATCTATTATTCAACAAAAAATTGAATTTAATATCTACTTTATAATTCAATTAAAATTAAAAAAATAATATCTATAATCTAAAAAAATTATTTTTTTGGATTAAATAAATATCTATTATCCAACAAAAATATAATTTAATATCTGTAATCCAACAAGAATTATTTTTTTGGATTAAATAAATATCTATTATCCAACAAAAAAATTAATTTAATATCTATAATCCAACAAAAATTATTTTTTTGGATTAAATAAATATCTATAATCCGACCAAAAAATTTAATTTAATATCTATAATCTAAGAAAAACATTTAATTTTTTAACGACATGATTAATTTCAAGCGAGTATAAGCCAAGAAGGTATGTTTTAATTGATTATTACAAATTAAGGGTATCCACAGAATCAACAAGGTGCAAAAAAAGGTGTTATAATTTTAATGACTGATTAACCTTATTAAAAAGCAATCAGTCATACAAAGAAAGAAATTAAATTCTTTTCTTTAGTAAGGAGCAACAACACGGCTTAATTTAATTGTATAGCATAAAAATAACAACAGAGAAAGAAGAAACAAAAACATATTCATCCTTTTTATATTCAACATATCTTCCCCATTTCGGATTCGCAGACTTGTTTTTCTCTGTGCTTTCAGGGATATTCCTTTTGATTAATAACATAAAGAACACAATATCATACCAATAACTGAATGCAAAACAATCCTTACCAAGACATGATGGCTGTTTACAATTCCAAGCCAGATACACACAATGTATTTGGAGAAACGAGTGGCCGAAGGGACGACCTATCTGTGGGCTTCAGGGTAGAATCCAGGCCCCCAGAAAAAATACTCCAGTCTCGGAGCTGTACAAGATCCAGAAGAGACAATACTGAAGCTCCTCGTCAACCGAAGGGTGAAAGAGATATGTATGGTTTTGGGGGGAAATTATGAAATGATACAAAACTAACACAGCAAGCAGGCAGCAAGGGTAGAGAATATGTTAGGTATCCCTGCCACATCCACATCCACAGTGTAGGTCGAGTAACTATGACAAATGGATCAATGCTGGATAAGAAGAAAAAGAAGAAAACTGAAAAACAAGGAATGGTGGAAGGCAGCACTGAATGGAGAAGAAGAACGTCATCTGTGTAACATAGCAGCAGCAGCAGCAGCACTCTCCGTGTGTGTGTGTGTGTGTGTGTGTGATATCTCTTTTACTTCTGCCACTACTGTGGTGAGAAGCAGGGAAAAATTCTTCTGAGTCAGTGGAGGCATGTGAGACGGCAAGAAATACTCTCAGATTCCTTCATCCAACATCAGAGAAAGTGCTACGGAATTGAAGTTGCATGTGTCAGAAGAAACGGTCGGGCAAGGAAAAACTTTTACTTTTTTTCTTTCATAAAAAAAAAAGAAAAGAAAAAAAAAACATTATTTAAAAAAAATTGACAAGGAAAATTTAAAAACATAAGATGAAAAATTCAATAGTTTTGGCTGAGAAATTCCTTTTATTATTGGGTTTTTAAATCCAATGTCCCTTCTGGACATAGCTGATCATGGCTCTCCACACATCCCTTTACTTTATTATATGTGAATTTCCATGACTACTTGGAAAAAAATGGATTGCAGTCATTTCATACGATTACCAAAGTTAAGCACCATCAAGCCTGAGACAAAGTACAAGGGTGACTATTTGGGAATATTAGATGATGTAAGCTTGGATGTACGTGTGGTATAAAGGGCTGATGACCATATCACGTTGAAACACTGGTTCTCCCACAGTCACCAAAGTTAAGCAACATTGAGCCTGGTCAATACCTAAATGAGTGACTGTTTGGGAATATTAAATGATGTAAGCTTGAATGTATGTGTGGTATAAAGGGCTAATGACCATATCATGTTGAAACATTGGTTCTCATATGATCATCAAAGTTAAGCAATACCGAGCCTGGTCAGTAGTACCTAGACATTAATTGCTTGAGATTACCAGGTGCTGTAAGCTTGGTTGTATGAGTGGTGTGATGGATAATGACTCAGAATTAGAAATTGGGCAGACGATAACTGTTTATTTCAAATTTATTTTTAAATTCCCAACATTGGGTTCCCATGAATCAATAACTTTATATCTTGTTTCTCTTTTGTGTTTACGTCTATATATGAAATTAAAAAAGAATAAATGTCAATAGCAAAGCTAGGAGGCACAGTGCAGTTATGGATAGTGGCTCAGATTGAGGAATCAGAGAGCCGAGTTCGAATTCCAGTAAAATCCATTACATTCACTTAAGTGCTAATACCCTTGGGAAAGGTATGAATCCTCTTCCTCCCCCCAGCCATGGATAAATAGCAGCAAAGACCAGGTTCTATAGCCTTGGATGGCAACTGGTCTACCACAGAAAGAAATGGCAACCTACTGCAGGAAAAAATCTGCCTCATCAGTGATGCATCAAAAGATACATGATCGCCTAAGCGTGTATAACCAAATGATTATAGATATTTAGGCTAGGAGCAATCCTAAAGTTGCAGATTATAGTTTCATACCACCAAAGATTAAATATAAATATTTCCCCTCCCCCTGAAAAAAAAAGCAAAATATTACAAACTGAAATACTCAGAGTATATTTATCATATAAATATATCCTGAAAATAATTTTACCAACAAGTGGTTAATACTGATTTTATTGTGAGATCATTGACTTACTTAATAAAATCTGACACCATATAATTTAAATAAAAGAATTAAACCACACATAAACCAGTTGGGTCCCTTTTAAAAGCAGGTCATGATACAAAATGACAAGGCAATAATATTATCAATTAAAATATGTGGAATTAATAATAATAATAATTACACATAATTAATTTCTATTTGCAATACAAGTATTACACAATATTACTTAGATCAAACACAATTAGAAATTAATAAGAAAAAATTTACTTTTTTTTAGAATGTAATTACAAACTGATATCACACTAAAAGTCTACCATTCAAGTAATAGTAGCCCCAGGATGACAATTTATACCAATTTAGTACTTACCATATTATAATTTTCAAAGATGAATTTCCCGACCCCATCTATTTAGGGAGATTCATATCTATTTAAATAACAAAATATGGATACCTCCTTTTTGAGCACTTAGTTTCATTTTTTTCTAGGTATTTTTTTCAAAATGATAATGATTTCTTTTACAAAAAAACCTTATTAGAAACAAAGTAAAGAGTATGGAACTTTTATGCGATATCTGGCCTCCTACATGGCAGTGAATGCTGGACAACCTCCTCAAAGATGAAGAAGTGACTTGAAGCAACAGAAATGTAGTTCTACAGAAGTATGCTGAGGACATCATGGACCAAATATGTGAGCAACAACAAAGTTTTAGAGAAAATGGAAATAAAAAGGAAACTTATACTTAACATCAAAAAGAGAAATCTGATACTCACAGGACAGGAAACAGTGAGCTTGAGTAAATGGATAGCAGGACAGAGTTTAGTAGAAATAACAAAGAGACAAAATTTATTAAGAGCTACAAAAGAAAGGAAGTTGTGGAGAGCCATAATCACCTATGTCCTGAGGTAACACGGCACACAAAGAAGAATGGTGGCAAATCAGCATGCATAGGTATTTAAATACTATCAAGTCATGTGACACAATTTTCCAGCCATTCAGATTATGTTTTACAATGACACACCCACATAACGTCTTCACCTATGCTGTACTTGCCAAACATCTGAAATGTTTGTCTATATCTCTGAGATGAGGTATTATGATTATTTACATTATTTATATTATTCGGACTGTTATCCTCATCTTCATTGCCATATGCACAACGTTTCAGACATTGCACACTGTTCTTCTTCAGGTGATTGGAATTTCAAACAGAACCCTTTATTTTGTCCACCGGGGTAGATTGTTCTAGTTCCACATCCCCAACGACACATGGCCCAGTGGATAAAGATGTTGGTTAGATCCGGTGACTAGATCCAAAGAGTTTTGAGTTCAATATCAGGCCACAGCAGTGGTGAACCAAAATTTGGAGAGTTGAGTTAAAGGGAAATAACTGAGACATCTGGAAGAGGCTTGGCACGTAGAACTAGAACAATCTACCCCAGTGGATGAAATAAAGGGTTTGGTTCAAAATTCCAATCACCTGAAGAAGGCTGAAGTGTACAATGGCCGAAACGTTGTGAATATGGCAATGAAGATGAGAATAACAGTCTGATGTCAATAATGCAAGTAATAATAATACCTCATCTCAGAGATCCAATCCCCTGAAGAAGACCAGGGTGTACAATAGCTGAAACGTTGTGAATATGGCAATGAAGATGAGGATAACAGTCCGAATAATGTAAATAACCCAAGATGCTTGTTTATAAAAGAAGTTCTGATGTAGTGTAGGGAATTGTATAAATATATGTCGTGTTATGTATATTTAAATTTATTTAATAGTGTTGTTAGAATGTATTATTAATATCTGTTAATTTTCATAAACAGGACAGTTGGAATATGATATACAAGTGTTTGGTTACATACATGGAAGGATATAAGAACGTGTATCAAACACAAATATTGAATTTCCTATTAAAAATGCCGTAAAAACAGATAAAAAGCCACAGCTCAAAGAACTCCTTGTCTAATTTTCATGAAATTTGGCACTGCACTCAGAAGGGGTTCAAGATACAATATGCTTTTAAATTGGTTGAGATATTACGCATTGTTTAAGCTGCATCTCAGGAACACACATACAGACATAAAAGATTACAGTTTTAGTATTACAGGCAGCCCTTGATTAATGCACATTTGATATGAGATAGAGTGAGAGAGAAATGGATGTGTTCCCTCTCATTTTATTTATTTACTTTTATATATATATATATATATATATATATATATAACTACTGTAATGAAAAAAGAAAACAATTCACTAACACGAAAATGTATTGAAAGTGCTTTAATCGCTAGATCATCCACTGTAAATGTGTGACCAGATTCTTACAACATTTTGTCATTCTCGTCAGATTTTCTCTTATCACAATGTGGGATATTTAATAACGAAGATGATGGGAAGAGAACTAATCTAAACAAAATTGGTTAGATTATTTACATAAAATACAGAAAAAAAAATTTGGTTCGAAATTTAAAATTCCAGGACCTCTTGTTTATGCACATGTGCAGTCACACACGTATTATATATATATATACATACACAGCAGACGTTTGCTCAGGCACATTTGTGCTTGTTCAACACCCACAGAGCCCACCTGCGGTTTATACTGCAACTATGCTAAGCAAACCTTACTTACAGTTTCTGAGAAAAAGCATGTTATCTAGCATGATCAACAATCTGAACAAGGCTAGTACGCACAAGCCTTTGGCTACAATGACTTGTGACTGTGCTATCACAGCTACTGACAGCCCCCAAGGGTTTTGTCTACCCAATTTCACTCAGAAGGCTTGGGTCAACCTGTGGCATAGTTTTCAGGCACTTTCCAAAGGTGCCACACACTGGGATCAACTCCTCCAGTGTGATAATATCAGGAAGCCTCCTTACTGTCAAATCAACCTGGTGAGATTCGAACCTGGGTCTCATGGTCAGAATGCGAATGTTCTAACTACTTGGCCACGTGCCCAAAATAAATATATATATATATATATATATATATATATATATATATATATTTATTTATTCAAAATTATAACATATACATGTTATAACATCACTACAAAAACTGCAGTTTTGTTACAACACTTCTGGTGTTGATTGGTAAAACCCTTTATTTTGCAATCAACGCTATCACTTAATAAGACACCAGTAGTGTTGAAACAAAATTACAATTTTTGTAGTGATGTTATAACATGCATATATTATAATTTGGAATAAATATTATTTGCTCTACTCAGTATTGAGCACTCTTTTAAGTATAGTGTTTTTGGTTATCAGAATTTTATTCCATCTGTACCAACCCTGTATTTGGGTGTATGTGTATATATATATATATATATATATATATACACACACTGGTAAGCATGTTTTCATTAAGACATGTTTTGTTGTACAGTTTAGACACTTCATGTCATTACTGAAATATGTATAAACACGTTGATTTTCTCTCATCTTTCAGTAATGACATCAAAAAAACTTATCCAAGAGTAGGAAAAGATCTTAACAAAAATGAGTAGACAGAATATCTCTAAACTCTATAACAAAACATCTTCACATATATATATATATATATATATATATATATATATATATATATATATATATATATATGGGAGAAAGAGTTACCTAGTTTCTGAAATTTTCTTTTGTGTTATCAAATATACAAAAAAGAAATCTTTCTTGAGTTTGAAAATGAGTTAGTGCTCTATATTATTATGACAGTTTTACTATCAAAAAGTTGAAAGCAAAGTTACAGTCATAAAATACAACTGAAAGCCATCTTTCATAAATTTTGAACTTTGATCCAGCTCATCCATTAAGTAGAGAAGCAGTTTATAGAATTAGGCTTACACTGGTTAATCAATTATTACTCACAAATTCATCATAGTAGCCATTTGTCAATTAATCACTTTTCATACTTGGTCATCTACTCTGTATGAATTTCTGGGTTGAAGAATTATCATTATTTACACTATTTACATGGACTATTGTCCTCATCTTTGTTGTTACTTTCACCTGACCGTCTTCTGTCTGAATTTCTGGGGTGAGGAGTTATCATTATTTACACTATTTACATGTGGACTATTATCCTCATCTTTGTTCTGACTATCACCTGACCATCTTCTGTCTGAATTTCTGGGGTCAGGAATTATCATTATTTACACTATTTACATGTGGACTATTGTCCTTATCTTTGTTGTTACTTTCACCTGATCATCTTCTGTCTGAATTCCTGGGGTGAGGAGTTATCATTATTTACACTATTTATATGTAGACTATTGTTGTCATCTTTCTTGATATTATCACAATGTTTCAGCCCTTTTCACATTTGGGCTTCATTAGGCATAAGCTGATCCAGGTAACATACAGAGAAATTCAAACTGAACCCTTTATTTAATCTACAGCGGGTAGAGATTAATGTAAATAAATCAGTTACACAACTATGGCTTAAGAATCATCATTTAACTTCGACATAGAATCAATTTCAGTAAAATTGATAGATTTCCATCATTCATGTCAATCTTTGAGATTAATTAATGACGATCAACCAATTAATTCATACAACCCTCTTAGTGAATGTACTAATCCCATAAGTGACTAATAAAACTGGTCCTTTCTGAAAGTTATTTCTACCCAACATTAAATTGATTAATAAATTATGTCAGTTGATAAATAAATAAAAAAATAACTAAAATTAAATTAAACCTTCTGGAAGAAGACTGATTTATAACATAACAAACTAAAGCTCATTTATGATGTTACAAACTAAGTATCATTTACAATGTTACAAATTAAAACACATTTATAATGTTACAAACTAAGTATCATTTACAATGTTACAAATTAAAACACATTTATAATGTTACAAACTAAGTATCATTTACAATGTTACAAATTAAAACACATTTATAATGTTACAAACTAAGTATCATTTACAATGTTACAAATTAAGGTCTTTTTATGATGCTACAAACTAAGGGTCACTTATGCTACAAACTAAGGCTCACTTATGATGTTACAAATTAAAATTCATTTACAATGTTACAAACTAAGGCTTACTTATGATGTTACAAATTAAAATTCATTTACAATGTTACAAACTAAGGCTCACTTATGATGTTACAAATTAAAATTCATTTACAATGTTACAAACTAAGGCTCACTTATGATGTTACAAACTAAGGCTCACTTATGATGTTACAAACTAAGGCTCACTTATGATGTTACAGACTAAGGCTCACTTATGATGTTACAAACTAAGGCTCGTTTACAATGTTACAAACTAAGGCTTACTTATGATGTTACAAACTAAGGATTGTTTACAATGGTACAAAGAAAATTTCATTTACAATGTTACAAACTAAGAATTTCTTATGATATTAGAAACTATGGCTCACAATGTTACAAACTAAAACTCATTTACGATTTTACTAAGACTCACTTATTTTGTTACAAGTATTAGTTTTTCAACTAAAAATATAATTTTAGAAATGATAAAAAAAATTCATAATATTATTCTATAGAAATTCACAAGAAGAATGTAACTTCATTCTTCCATCAAAATTTAAATGAATCTGGTCATATTCAGGTTTTTAATTCCCTGATTCAATAAAATAAAATCCAAATAGTTGCCCTACATCTGAGACAAAAAAAAATAAATCAACCTTTGTTCGTTAAATGTTTGTCATCTGTAAGCATAGTTTGGGAGTTACTTTGATCAGAAATGAATTGTTTGTTTTTTAATTTCCGTTTTCTTTTTTGTCAATTGAGGGAGTGGATCTCACTGCATATATGCAGAGAATCACGGGAAAGAGACATCTTTAGGAAAATTTTTTTTAAAGAATACCATCTCGTTTATTTTTCCCCCCCGAATTCATTTCTCATTACAAAATTCAATCAACAACAAACATCAGTGGACCATACAAGGTCATATGAACATTTGCCAATTAATAGGTCATCGATTCCACACACTTCCATGCTTAAGAATCATCTGCTATTAGGTTGGTGCAAAAATAATGACGTAATAATGTCGTTTTTTGACGTTAAAAAATACGTCAAAAAACGACATTATTACGTCATTATTTTTGCACCAACCTAATATCTTTGACATAGGATGAGTTTAAATGCTATTCCAATAGGTTTTCATTATTATTTTAGTTTTTGCCAATCTTTATTCGGAGTAATTAAATTAAAAAAAAATAAACAACTTTTTGTCTTTAGGTTTTTATTTTCCTATTATAGCCAGGATCAGATCCTGAGTTTTTCTCGGCTGATTATCTTCATCCTCAAGAGATGGACAAAGAATCGTATCTTTTATGGCAAAGATGATGTCATCTCTTTTGATTTCCTTACAACAGAATTTAAAATCATATGCAGTATTAAATCTTTTTAGAGGATGTTACTCTTAAAACTCTCTGTCAAATGTAGTTTTTTTCTTTTTCTCAATCCTAAATCTTCAATGAATGGTCCATATTAAAAACTCGAAAATTGCTATGCAAATAGAAATAAAAAATTTCAGATAATTTTTATTGTCTTCCAGAAAACAATTTGCTTCTGTAGTATACAAAAGGAATTTGCTGATTACTGAATCTGAATAGATAATTATGGCTCTCCATAACTTCCTATCTCATATGGCTCTTAGGAGTTCTTCTCCCTTTGCTAAAAACTCCAACCCACATTCCACCATCCAATCACACATCTATTTACTATCTGTGAATCACCATATATTCTCAAGAAAGATAGGGGAGTGGTTTTCTGTTGCCTTCTCGACTGTTTGAATTCAGAGTTTTCCTTCACTAAGACAGTTTTCCAGCTAAGTCTTGATTGGTTTGTTTTGTTTTATGGCATATCAACCTTAATGGGTTATTTAATGCCGACAACATTTTTAGGATAGATTCATATGAATAGAATATGTATTCTTTGTTTTAGATTGGTTACAGTTGTTTTGTTTTATGGCATATCAACCTCAATGAGTTTTTTAATGCCGACAACAATTTTAGGATAGATTTGTATGAATAGAATATGTATTCTTTGGTTTAGATTGGTTTGATTTATTTTGTTTCATGGCATATCAACCTCAATGGGTTATTTAATGTTGACAACATTTTTATTGCTAGTAATATTTTTCCCTTCAAAAATCTATTTCTGGTAATATTTTTTCAAAAAATGTATAGCTGGTAATGTCTTTTTTTTTTCTTCAAAAATTTATTGCTGGTAATAATTTTTTCTTCAAAAATTTATTGCTGGTAATAATTTTTACAAAATATTTCTGGTGTATTAGAACTTATTTTTACACTTTCATGGTGTTTTGACCCCAGTATGGGGTTAACTATTTGCCCATAGCTGGGACCCTAACAGGTGCTACCACTCCAAGTCAGGGTGGACGTGGGAACACCAGCAATTAAGAGGTGGTTCAACACTCCTTAAAACCTCCTGATCAGAGGCCTTGCTGTTGGATGTAGTTTATTATCTTACCCAGGATGCAGATGTAGTTTATCATCATAACCAGGATAGGCTAAGGCTTAAGAGCCCAGTTAACCATGGTATTTAACCTATAGCTGGGGAGAGGTGACGGATTCATACCTTTCCCAAGGGTATTTGTGCAAAAGTGAATGCAACAGAGTAGGCTGGAATTTGAACTTAGCTTGTCTATTTCCCTTTCTGCACTGATATCTGTTACATTATCTGCCCATAGCCGATTACTGATTAATCATCAAATAATTTTAAGATAATTGGTAATCGGATAATTTGCTTACTGGTGCAATACCGGTTATATATAACAATAAAATTGAAAGTTCAAAATTTAATCTCTATACATGTATTTATCATAACATTGTGCTGTTTTTCTTAAACCAGTAAATAACTCCCAAAAGGAACTTCTCTAATTCCTTCCAATCGAGTGAGTATTTATTAGTGGAGAGCAAAATTATACAAATAACTTGACAGCCTCCCTGCACCCATACATTACCTGTCATTCTGACAGTTTCAAAGCACCTGCCTCTGGCTTGTCATGTTGCATACTGTCTTTCCAAGAACAGCCATTATATGTAATCAGATCTCAGAAACTACTTACAGCTCTGTAATCAACTTCTAGAAGTTCAAGTTATAGACTACATTATAATTGTGTAATATGCTTGAAAATTCGCTCAGCACAAATTTATGGCAAACATTGCCCTTCTTCATATTTTCCCAGTAAAGCAAAGAAAATAAAATTCATCTTAATACTAAACAAAAGATCATCTTATGCATCAAATTCTTCTCCTATAGGTGATAATGGCTCTTCACAACTTCCTATTCTTTGTAGCTCTTAATAAGGTTTGCCTTTTTGCTATTTCTCATAGGGAGTTACAGTGGAGTAATGAATAGCCATTCAGATTGGGGAATTGGAGAGCTGAGTTCAAATTCCATTCATTACATTCACTTATGTGCAAATACTTTTGAAAAAAAGATATGAATTCAGTCCTTCTGCCTTCCCTAGCTATGGGTAAATAGCAAGACAGAAGAATGGGTCCTACAGTATTAGTGGAGGAATTTCTATAAAGTATGTCTGGTTTTCCTTTTGTGGGAAGGTTTATATGTTGAAACACTGATTCTTGTATGATCACCAAAGTTAAGCAATGTTGAGCCTCATCATGACTTAGATGAGTGACTGCCTCAAAATACCAGGTGCTTAGATGTGCAGGTGGTGTAATGGATAACAGCTTGGAATTGGAAATCAGAGAGCCAGGTTCAAATTCCAGTAGGGTCTGTTATATTCGATTGATCATGAATCGTGTGACCCTTCAGGGTTGTAGGTGCACCATGTGTACTGAGGTCACAATAGAAGTAGTGCTTCTTGTGCAAGATAGCCTGACAGGGCCCAACCCTCTCCAAGTCAGTTTTGAATTCAGAGTTATCTTCTAAACCGTTTGCCACTCAAAGCTATAGAATCCAATCTGTCCTGGGGCAAAGAAGAGGATTCATACCTTTCCCTAGGGTATTAGCATGTAAGTGAATGTAATGGACACGACTGGAATTCAAACTCTGCTCTTCAATTCTCCAATCAGAGCTGCTATCTGTTACTCCACCATTCTCTGGGTCTGTTATATCCACTTATGTGCAAATACCCATGTGAAAGTTATGAATCCATCTCTTCTCACTCCAGCTACAGGTAAATAGCAGTATAGACCATATCCTATAGCCTTGGTTGGCAACTGGTCTAGCAGAAGGACAAAACCTCCAACTATAGGTTAAATAGCCTTACCAACCCACAATTGGCCAAACATGGTGTGTATAGCTACACCTGCTGAAGACATGGTCAATCAGAGAAGAGTTCCTCAAACAAGAGTCAAAAGACCCTGGAATTGGATTCTGATATCTTTCATAAGCCCTGTTCTGCCATCAGTTTACACAAGCTGCTTCTTCTATGTGCTGTGTCTTTTCAAGATAGTAGCCAATCATGGCTCACCACAATTTCCTGTCTTTTAGAGCTCAGTAAAGTTTGTCCCTCTCCTAATCCCTGTTCTGCCAACCATTTACATAAGCTCATTAGGTAGGTTTGCTTTCCTCTGGCCCTCTTGCTTTCAATATTTCCTGGGAGTGTCAAATTCTCCAAGCCTTCTTTCCCTATTATGTGCCCTAGAAATTTCAATTGGCTCTTTCTGATTCTCTGTATGAATGCTCTTTTTGTTTCCATTTTCTCTAAAACTTTATCTTGGTCACATATTCAGTCTGTAATCCTTCTGTAGAACCACATTTCTGTTGCCTCAAGTCTCTTCATCTGTGAGATGATTGTCCAGTATTCACTTCTTTATATAACAATTCAGCACTTTGTCCTTTGTTTCTAACTAAATTTTCCTGCTTCTTAATATTTACCGTAGTTTTGGGAAGGCATATTTTGCACCTTTGAATTTGCCATCCCATGTTAAAATAGTACCGAGATATTAATTTTTTTTCTACTTTCTAGATTTTGACATCTCTAATTTGTAATTTGCATGTTGGACTGCCCCTTTTGCTAACAACCATGAATTCTGCCTTCTTACAATTGATATTTACTCCTTTCTTCTTGCTTTCCTTTACTGACTTCTGTAGAAGTCCCTTTACTTTCCTGTGTCTGCTATCAACAATATGTCATATGCTTGCCATATCTTGTGAAGATTGTGGCCACTAATATTGAATTCTGATCGGACTTTTATCCACCAAATACTAAGTGATAAAAAAATAAATAAAATCACCGAAATAGTCAAATGAAAATTTGTATGTTTAAAGCAAAATTAACATGGAAAAGGTTTAATGAAATTTTTAAAAGTGTGATGAAGTATCTGGTGGTGTGGCAGTGCTATTGTGGTGCTTCTAGGGTTTAACACTTTTTTTTTTTTTTAAGCGTTTCACCCCAAGCAAGGCAGAAAGCCACTAGGACACAAGGGGTTACAGAAAATTTGGAGCAAGATCAGATAGGAGTGATAGAAGAAAGGATGAGGAGAAGGGTAGTGGATAAATCAAGGCAACTGGAAATGTCAATTGACATTACATTTGAATAGCTGGAGATTATAGCTCTCAGGGAAACTGGAATAGGGAAGGGAGTTCCACAGGCAAGAGGTGCGAGACATGAAGCTATTGGAGTAGAAGAGACAGCTACATTTAGGAGTTTCGACAGTGAAGGGGTGAGAGCGGGATGCCAGCCTCGTAGGGCGCTTGAATTCATGAAGTCTGGGAACCAGCGAATGCAGCTCCTCAGAGCAATTGCCATGAAAGTATTTGTAGTACAGACAGAGAGAGGCAATGGTGCATCTGTGAGAAAGTGACTGTAGACGAGATGCCAGAGCAGGGCCAATTATATTGCATATCCGCCTCTGGAGCTTATCAAGAACCCCGAGGCAAACAGAAGGGGCTCCAGACCATATATGGCAGCAATACTCCATGCAAGGGCGAATTGTTGATTTGTAGATCTGAAGGATCGATTCCGGGGAGAAAATTTTCCTGGCACGGCACAAGGAGCCAACTTTCCCTGTGGTGGACGAAGCAATTGACTCAATGTATTTGTTCCATCTCAGGTCAGCAGTCAACGTGAGACCAAGCAGCCACAGAGAGTTGCTCTCAAGAAGTCGAGCATCAGACATTTTAATGGAGGGAAGGGAAGGATCTCTGTGGTGATTAATAGAGAGCAGTTTTGTCTTAGAAGCGTTAAAGTTGACCAACCAATTCCTGCCCCAGTTCACAACCGATTGGAGGTCCTTTTCGAGATGCACGGCCAGGTGAGTTTTGTCAGTGACACTAGATTTGTTTCTGAGGCAGGAATAAATTGTGGTGTCATCCACATCAATGCCAACTTGGGAATTTATGGCATCAGGAAGATCATTTATATGGATAAGGAATAGAGTGGGGCCTAGGATGGAGCCTTGAGGAACACCTGCGTTCGCTGGATAGGAACTGGAGGAGAATCTGTTGAGAACAACCTTCAATTCACGGTTTGACAGGAATGATTGTATTAGGTCAAACAATCGACCTGTAATGCCATAACCCAGGAGCTCACGAAAAAGGTCGGCATGCCAAACCATATCAAATGCTTTGGAGATGTCTAGGGGCACAGCACGAGCTTCCCCATTATTTTGAAGAGCTCGGTAGACAGTTTCAGTGATGTCTGTAAGCACATCAGCTGTAGATCGGGCAAAGCGGAAGCCATATTGCTTGTCTGAGAGCAGATCATGGGATGTGAGGTGGTTAACCACCTTGATATTGATTAAGGCTTCGAAGACTTTGCTGAAGAGGGGTAGGAGACTGACAGGACGGTAATTAGAAGGGTCAGAGTGGTCGCCAGAATTCTTGAAGACAGGAACAATCGAAGAGGACTTCCAGCAGTCAGGAAAACAAGATTCCTTGAGGCAGTAGTTGTATAGTCTAGAAAGGGCGGGCGCTAGTTTAGGCACACATTTCTTCAAGACAATGGCTGGTATCCCATCGCCACCACTAGCCTTGTTAGGGTCTAAATTGGAGATAACATCCAATACCAAAGACAGGGTTATGTGTAGCCCACTCAATAGGGCCTCAGTTCTATGAGGGAAGTCGGGTATGGGTACACCGAAAGAGTCGTGTCGAGTTGAATGAAAATTTCCAAGCAAAGCATTCAGCCTTGTCGGCAGAGGAGGTCAGGACTTCGAACTGGTTGAACAAAGGAGGTATAGAGGGTTTGCAATTGTTCAATACACTCTTGCAGAGACACCAATAATCTTTGTAGCCAAATTTGCGAGATGCAATACGCTCCTTCATCCGAGCAGCAAATAGTGACTTAGCATCATTGAGGACACACTTACACTCGTTACGGGCGGAGGCAAAGAAACGTCTATTGCAGTCAGACATGTTGCTATGGCATAGGTGAAAGAAGTAGTTCCTATGGGCGATGGCAGCTGAACAAGCAGCGGAGAACCAGGGGGAAGGAGTGCAACTTGACCCTATATTTCCTTGAGGGAATGAAAGTGTCGATTCCAGCTTTAATCCAGGATGAGACCTCAGAAGCACATTCTTGGATGGTGAGCGTAAAGACACCATCCCAGGGGACATCGCGGAGGAAATCACAGAATGCATCCCAGTCAGCTCGTTGATAGTAGAATGAAGTTCTAATGGTAGGAGGTTCTTTGCAGGGGGTGGAGGGTAAATGTTTTATCTAGTTCATAGCTACCAAAAATAAGAAGTTTACGAATTGAGACAGTATTTTGAGAAAATGCACACTGATCATTTCAAGAAGGTCAAATTGACAGCTGATCTCAAAAGTGATTAAAATCTACTCTGAATGGCTTGTTAATTTCACCCCCCCCCCCAAAACAAAACTACTATCTTTAAATCATTTGAGAGAAACCTTTCTGCCTTTTATTAACATGGCTGATGCTAATCTTCAAGAGAGTGACTTGTTGTGCCTTCCTAGGTTAATGTTTTCTGCTAACATGAAGTGGAAAGAATATATTGAATCAATTGCTAGCCATTTACAGATAAGGTAGGTGTTTGTCTTTAGGTCCTTTTCTTTTTCTGTCCTTTTGAGATTTTATCTTGTTTAAGTGTATTTAGGTCTGTTTTTAATTTTTCTTTAATGTATACATATATATATATTCATACACGTTTCATTAAATAATATAGACAAGTGTTGTCTATTTATTTTATGTAAATTTTAGGCATTTAAAACAACATGCCTGCCCGCACACACAATTCCGTAAAATACTTGATGAAAACACAATTATACTTCGACATGAAAATAGACAAAAAATAAAAATCCTTGAAGCATTATTCATCAAACAGTTGAAACCCAACCTAAACAAAATCAATTATGGCATCTCTACAAATATTCTTAAATGTGTATAATTGGTAACAGAAGCCATTGGTTTATACCAACGGCTTCCCATACTTCTACAATTCACTCTCGTGTAGTCATGTGTGACGTCATGAGATGTGGTGCGTTTTTCGCTTCTAGCATCTTATATGCGCGTGTTTATCGTTGCTTAGAAATCATCTATGTAAACATTACACAGACTATTATCACTTTCTTGTCCGTATATTGCTTAATATGTTGTAATTGACATCTTTGATAATGGCTTAAGTAAGCCGAAAGCTTAGATTGTATTAAAAAATATGGATCACTATTGTGAATTTCTTTCTTCGTTCAACGATAATGTTATTAAACTTATCAGATATTACAAAAAAATTTACATAAAATAGACAACACTGGTCTATATTATTTAATAAAACGTGTATGAATGAAAAGATGCTGCCTAATTACACACAATATATATATATATATATAGGGGAGGCATGGTGGAGTAAAGGATAGCAGCTTGGATTGAGGAATCGGAAAGCAGAGTTCGAATTCCATTTATTAAATTTTATATAAAACTACTTCCAGGGTATATGTTATTTATACAAAACTACCTTTGAGGGATATATATATATATATATATATATATATATATATGTGTGTGTGTGTGTGTGTGTGTATAAGCTGTGTTATGAAACATAAAGGGATATTGTGTTTATGTTTGGGTTTCATTCCCAAGCCGTTCCATTTCGACAAATCCATTACATTCATATATGTGCTAATACGCTTGAGAAAGGTATGAATCCTCCTCTTATCCCTGCCCCCAGCTATGGGTAAATAGCAGGACAGACTGGGTTCTATAATCTTAGGTGGAAACTGGCCTAGGAAATGGAAAAACTCTGAATTCAAAATCGGTCTGGAGAGGGTTGGGCTCCATCAGGCTATCTTGCCCAAGAAACACCACTTCTACTGTGGCTGCAGTACACATGGTGCACCTACAACCATATGGGTCAAGGGATATATATATTATTTCCAAGATGAAGGATTGTAATTATTTACACTATTTACATCTTTGTTGTCATATTCACATGGCCCAAAGTGTTGTTTGAATCCAGTGACTTGACCCAAAGAGTTGTGAGTTAAATACCTGGCTACAGCAGAGGTGAACAAAACTTGGAGAATTGAGTTAAAGGGAAATAACTGATATCCAGAAGAGTCATGCCACATGGAACTAAAACAATCTACCTTGGTGGCTGATATAAAAGGTTTGGTTCAAAATTCTAATCACCTGAAGAAGGCCAGTGCATACAACAGCTGAAACATTGTGAATATGGCAACAAAGATGATGACAACATTCCAAACAATATATATATATATATATATATACATATGTATATATATATATATATATATATATGTTTGTGTGTGTGTCTGTGTGTGTGTATGATAAAAACATACATGCATGCGCAACACAAAAATTGCAGCAACTGCATGAAACTTCCAGTCAGGTTATCGATGTTAGATATTATGTATATTAACTAATATATATATATATATATATATATATCTAAATGATAGAAAGAACAGATGGAGTAAAATTTCACTGTAGCATTTACTGTTAAAAAAGTGCTCAATAAAAAGTAGAGCAATATATTTTTATTGTAAGAGATTATAATAAACACATTGAAATTGCTACACAAAAGCTTTCATGTTTCAATACTTTGATTGTACTTCTTCAGGTGTTGGTGAGTACTTACCATCACCTGAAGAAGTACAATCATAGTATTGAAACATGAAAGCTTTTGTGTAGCAATTTCAATGTGTTTTTATTATAATCTTTTATAATAAAAATAATAATAATATATATATCATAATTAATTCATTGAGGCTAGAAGAAACCTCTTTGTCACCAAAGCCCATTGGTACAGTTGGTATGACGCTTGTGTTGTGTTGTAATGGTCCAGGTTCAATTCTTGGTAGTGGATGTGCACAGCTGATGAGTCCCAAATATAGGTTGAAATGGTCATCCAGTGCTTTCTGCATTCTGTTGAGGTTTCTTCTAAACTCAATAAATTACTTAATTATGATTATCTCAAATCCTCCTAATAATTTCTATCACACCCACACATATATATATAAGTTATGAAAAACTTGGCAATCCGTATCGGTAGTACCAAGGAGGATGAAATCCTGAGAGCTCAATGTAAATTCAGAGCTAATAATTTAAGGAAAAACAGACCACTTTAAGGCTCTATTGTAATAGTTTATTTCACCAGAGACTTTTTAAAGTAGCCTGGATCCTCAGACATCACTTTCAACATTTTTCATTTCACCTGTTGGAAGTGATGTCTGAGGATCCAAGGTACATTAAAAAGTCTCTGGTGAAATAAACTATTACAATGGAGCCTTAAATGGTCTGTTTTTCCTTAAATATATATATATATATATATATATATATATATATCAAGCATTACACTTCAAGTAAAATTGAATTGAGTTCTATGAGCAGCTGGTGTGTTTTGTATAGAGAAAGACATTAAAATTCCCTTCCTTCCCTGCCGTGCGATGATGGCCTAAAGGTAAGAGATCTGATTTATGTTAAATCACTCAGGTTTTGATCCCAGCTTGTAGCAATTGAATGTCTAGCCACACTGAGGAGCTGTGATATAGTGAAACAGTCTGTGGATGACTATATATATATATATATATATATATATATATATATATATATATATATATATATATATATATATATATATATATATATATATATATATACACACTATAATTACTACAGTAAAAGGTTTGTCATATAGCTGATTGATGTTTTGTAGCTGGACCCATCTGTTCACCCTTCAGTTCTTATACTTCACAATTTTTCTTTTTTTATATGCACTTATCATCAGTGCAAGTTTTTTTTCCACAGTGTATGTGTGGGTATCTACATGAATGTGCATATAAGAATGTCTTGTTTAAATATGCTTAAAGTTATTTTGTTCTAGTATTGAGTAACTGTGTTGGTTTGTCAAGAGTACAATGTCCAAGTTACATCTAAAGCAATGATCAATTATAGATTTTTTGGCACAAGAAGGGCATATACCAATCAATATTCCTAGTCATATAAAAAGCAGTGAAACCTTGCAAGCACTCAAGCAACACATCTACAGAATAGGACGTGAAAAGATTAGATTTATTTGCACCACAATAACCAAAAGGTTTCATTGCATTTGTCAAATGGTGAGAAGCCAGAAATTCACAACTATTGTACGCTTTCTATAAAACACCAATTTCACACCCTCTGCGATCTAGCTGTTCCCAAAATTAAAAGAGTCATTGAAAGGTAAACATTTTACATCTGATGCCGAAGTTGAAGTTGCTGTGTGCAATTAGATCAAAAGTAAACCAGAAAGTTTTCAATGAAAAACTGGATAGAATATTTGGGAAAATGGGTGGCAGAAAATTGTGACAATGTCGCAATATAAACTTTTAATTTTGAAGAGAAATAAATTGACTTCATTTTGATACCAGTTTAATTATTCTATCTGGTCTAAAACTTGTTTTATAGGATTGGAGACCTTACTTATCAATCAGCCCATGTCATTTTGAAGAGAAATAAATTGACTTCATTTTGATACCAGTTTCATTATTCTATCTGGTCTAAAACTCGTTTTATAGGATTGGAGATCTTACTTAGCAATCAAGCCTTGCAATATTTTATTTGTTTTCTTTATTAAAATATCTTTGTTAAATATTCTATTACCATTAAAGAACTAGCTACCCAGTATAAAAAATATTGATGATAACACTTAAATTCTCAGCTTCTATGCTGAGAGCTTATATATTATGAAGTCCATTTGAACTGTTATGTTGGTGCAAAAATAATGACGGTTTTTGACGTTAAAAAATACGTCAAAAACCGTCATTATTTTTGCACCAACCTAATATTTCACCAACATCCAAATCTCCAGTTATCTTACCTTGAAATTTAAAGATACTTTTGGCCCAAACCAAGAAATACCTATGTAGAATATGAAAAGAAGTATTACAGAGAAGACTTCATGCAACATAAAATTTGTGGTAAAAATTTAATTATAACAGGTATTAGCTGACAACAGAAAAAGAAATGTCACGTTTAACCCACTGTACAACAAAAACGTAAAGACAAATGGAGGAAAATATTCATTAAACTTATCTGCAAACACTTTTCTTCCCATCAAGCACTCTCCACAAGAAAGTCAACAGAAAAACAGTAAAAAATCAGCTACATTTTTTAATCAATTCACCTCAAATAAGGCAATAATACCACTAAGATGTAAGAGGTTACTAGGAGTAAAAGAGATGGAACCAATATTTGACAGGAAACAAGGGATAAACTTCTACTCCAGTTCAAAAGACCAGGGTGGTGTGAATCAGATGATAGGCAAACCAATTGCAGTGAGAACATGACACAAATAATAAAAAAGCACAATAGATAAATAACCATAAACCACCTTTAACTGCAAGGCAAAGCATAAATGTTCCTCAAAATGGTAATTGATTGGAAAACAATATAATATTCCAAGCCACTATAAAATGAACAGATAATGAGAAAAAATATACATAGGAGTAACTGAATGACCCTGGAAACAGAAACTGTGCATACAAAATATAATTTACAAATAATAGATATGGGAACCCTTTCTAAACATATATGGGAAAACAAAAACTAAAATACCCAGAAATATCATGGAAAACGAGGAAAATAGCATCAGTCTATAACAATAAATTCAAACACTGTCCCGAGTAGAAAATATTAATCTTTTTTATATTGGAATAAAAATTTTCTTCCATGATTTGGAAAATTACTCATTTTGTAGAAAACTCAAGATAGTTATAAATAAGGCAGATACATGAAGGCCAGAAAGTAAAATAATTGAAATATTGTGAGGATAAGAGACAGAATCATTGTACTGGTCCTAATTGCAGAGCATGTAATAATGATAATAATTCTCCTCAGAAATGTCTACTAAAATGGAATGTTTTTAGTATTTGTAAGAAAATTTCCTTATTTACTTTTAGAAACCATTTTCATTGGTGTTTTAAAAAAATAAAAAAAAATAAACTAGTTCCCCCACCAGGCTTTTCTGGTGAGAAGAGTGGCTAGACATCCATCAGAATTAAAGACAAGACCAATCAAAGGACAGATAAATCCTTTCATGGGATTAACAGCCACCTCTCACATGTCTGAGGATGTAGAAATACCTGGGTTGACATCCATTTGTGTGGTAAATCTGTTCTGTGTGCTGGAATCCTTAGCCTTTGTTAAATCATGTCACATACACACACACATATATTCATGTCTTCATTTATCTCAGATATAAATACAACAGACATTTAAAATTGGTAAATTACCATGGAATAAGGTCTACTAAAATAAGAGGTTGGTTGATTTGTTTTCCATGACTTATCCACCCTTTGCAGGTTATTTAAAACTAAAAAATATTTTTATATTGTAAGAATTTTTTAAAAATAATAATGGTTTAGTGCTACAAGTCTTATTAATTAACCTATAGCTTGGGGGAGATGAGATGGATTCATACCTTTCCCAATAGTACTTGCACATAAGTGAATATAACAAACCCAACAGGAATTAGAACTCTGCTCTCCAATTAACTATACCAAGCCATTATCCATTACACCACCCATGCCTCCAAGCTTACAATACCTGGTATTCTTGGGCAATCACTCATCAAGGTACTGACCATGCTTGACATTGCTTAACTTTGGGGATCATATGGGAACCAGTGTTTCAACATGATGTGGCTCTAAGCCAAGAAAGAGATCATAAAGGGACAAGTATTACTGAATGACAAGAAGCTGTGGAGAACTATGTTCTGAAATGATATGATATATTGAGAGAAAAAATACTGATATGGAAGAGTAGAAGTTAGATATATTTTTGTCTGAAAGAATGGCAGGCAAGTTATTGTGAATATCTATTTAAGAAAACATGGAAAATGCGTAGATGCATAAACAACTGGCTTTCGTGATCATTTTTTTAACATTAAAAGACAGAAAAATGTTGTATTGTATCTTAAAATATTTCATGTTTTTGAAATGACTTACTCATAATTCTTCTTTTTATAATATTATTACAGAAATAAAAATAATATTACCTTCTTTTCTACAAAAAAATATTTTCCTTTTTTAAATATTATTTGTGATATATCCTAAGATCATTATAGATTTATGTAGGTATGTATGGGAGAGAGAGGAAAAGGTGGAATATATACATATACTCATCAAACATATTTTTAAAAAAAATAAATTTACCCAAGTCATATTCAGAAAAACTTTTTTCCTTTATGCAAGTAAGATATTAAATGGAGCTTAAATTTTTCTAAATCGTTTTAGTATCCAAATCCAGTGCTTTCTCAATCCTGTTGGAAGAACCCCTCCCTGACTGACCATTTCTTCAGGGGTATAGCCATACTCACCATGCTTGGACAATTGCAGATTGGTGAGGCTATTTAACTCATAGTTGGAGATTTTGGATTCAGAATTGTTCTTCTCCTAGACTGGTTACCACTCAAGGCTATAAGACCCAGTTTGTCCTGCTATTCAACCCATATCTGGGGGAGAAGAGATGGATTCTTAACATTCCAATAAGTATTTGCACATAAATGAATGTAATGAACTTGACTAGAATTTGAACTCAGTTCTGTAATTCCCCAATCTGAGCTGCTATTCATTACTCAATTGCTCCTCCAAAACGTTTTCAATATATCATACTAAGATATGAAAACAGGAAAAATAATATCAGCTTAAAAAAAGAACAAAAAAAATTTCCTTTATTCTGAGTCCATTACCTTCTGGTGTCAGTTTAATCTGATGTTTATTTCCTTCCATAGATGCATTCACCTGTTATCCATTTCACACTCCTCCTTGGCTTCTTGAATTTTATCCCTTGTTTTACTTTTTAGGATTGCGTTTCTGGTTCCTTTTAAAGTCTACTTCAACTCTTTACTTCAAATGTCTCCACCTGAAGTTTTATTTACTAATTATTAATTTTCACAACAATAGGAGTAAATACGTTTGGCTGTCACCCAGTTCATATTCCTCCCAGGTCTTTTGAACAGGAGTAGAGGCTTATCCCTTATTTTCTGTTTAGGATTGGGTTTCTGGTTCCTTTTAAAGTCTACTTCAACTCTATACTTCTAATGTCTCCACCTGAAATTTTATTTACTAATTATTAATTTATTTTTCTCATCAATAAGAATAAATACATTCAATTGTCACCCAGTTCATATTCCTCCCAGGTCTTCTGAACAGGAGTAGATTTTATCCCTTGTTTCCTGTTTAGGATTTGGTTACTGGTTCCTTCTAAAGTCTATTTTAACTCTACACTTTTAATGTCTCTACCTGAAAATTTATTTACTATTAATCTATTTTTCTCCTTAATAGGAGTAAATATGCTTGGCTGTCACCCAGTTCATATTCCTCCCAGGTCTTTTGAACAGGAGTAGAGGTTTATCCCTTGTTTCCTGTTTAGGATTGGGTTTCCAGTTCCTTCTAAAGTTTTTTCATTCTCTTTCACTTCCAGTGGTCTTTACATCTTAGTGGCATTATCACTCATGTAACCTTCTTATAGAGTTTGATTTTTTTATGCCATATGATTACATTAATCAAAAAACAATACCAGATTTCTACCAATATTGGCTAGATAATCATCAACAATACAGAAATTTCATATAATGTAAATTGTTAAAATATATATATATATATATATATATATATATATATATATATTTAAACACCATAATTGCAAAGAACTACATCAAATAAAATACTCAATAATTCACATATTGTCCAGTTCACAAGCCTCCCCAGTGTTTCAAACAGGTGTAGAGGTTTTATCCTTTGTTTCCTGTTTAGGATTGAATTTCTGATTCCTTTTAAATTCTCTTCTTTCTCTTTCATTCCCATTTGTCCCTTGTGGCATTATCGTCTTCCTTGAGGTGAACTGATTAAAAAAATAATTATTGTGAAAAATTTGCTTAAAATTCATATTTTCTTTTTTTCATATTTTCGAAAATTTTTCAGTGAAATTTTCTTTTTCCAAAATTCTACTTTATAATTATAGTTTAGATATATGGAAAAAAAAAGTAATTGTCAGGTTGACACATATCTTCATGGGGTCTGTTTTAACAGGTACTTTCTATTTTTTCCATATAGGGAGACTATTTTACTTAAAGTTTGTATTTTCTTGATTTTAGATGAAAATTTAGATATTTTACAATGTGTGTTTGTAGGATATATAATAGTATCCAAAGCAAAAAAAAAAAATATGTCTATAATATATATAAAGAAATAATCATACATTGAATCAATTAGCAATATTAATGCGATTAATGGTGAAATCTCTTCGCTAACAGACTTAATATAAGCATTAACCTACTAACAATCTACTGAATGATGCGATCCTTATGTATAAAATTGTTGTAAGATGGATCTGGTGTATTTTTTATATAAGCAAGTACTTTCAAAGACATGTCATCATCAGGCTGTAATTTTTCCTTTAAAATCAAAACTTATTTAAAATAAATGTGTTTTAGACCAAAGGATGTTTTTTAAAGAATGTGCTATTTATTAATGGTTGTATAATATTGGAACGTGCAAGTCGCAACACTAAAGTTCAAATATTTCAAGTGAGAATTTTTATATGAATTTTGTAATCTGTTAAATCCACAAATTCTTTTGTTGTAATTGTTTTCCAGTTAACGTGACATGAACTAAGTACATAGTTCAATTAATAAAGTGATATGTCTTAGTAGTCTTTTTTTTTTTTCTCCAGAACACACAGGTTGAGTTTCCTTTATCCGAAATACCAAAATTTGAAAACCGCCGAAATCCAAGAAAGTCTTTCAGGTGCTGACATAATTTGCCACAGATGGAAAATTTCAGAAAGGTTCCTAAGTGATATGCAGCTGTTGTAAGTGATCTCATCTTCCAAGTTACAGAGCTTATGTCGATACCAGTTTTTTTGTTAGCTATTGTCACAGCAACACTTTCATTTGTTGATTATCATGTTTGATGGCATATAAAGTGCACTTTTTTTTTTACTAAAAATATCTTTTAAAATTCCCCTGCGTCTTATATGTCATATGCAGGTTTACTAATTTTACTAATTACTAATTTTTTCTTGATTTGCCCTGCTGAAATTGGGATGTGTCTTATATGCCGTCAAATATGGTACTTACCAGATGTTCCTTGTTCAGTAAAGGTATTATTTAGAATGTCAAAAAGTCTGGCTTTTATACATTTTTCATAAGTAGTGATCATATTATTTGTATACATACAGAAAGTAAAAAACATTTTTACATGAAATCCTAATTTCCCCACATAAAAATCCATGTGAGCATTACATGACTATATCATCATCCGTATATACAGAAAATTAAGTAAATTTTATATAAAACTACTTTCAGGGTATATGTTATTTATATAAAACAACTTCCAGGATATATGTATAAACTGGGTTATGGAATGTAAAGGGATATTTTGTTTATGCTTGGGTTCCATTCCCAAGCTGCTCCAATTCGACTCGAATCCATTACATTCACATACGTGCTAATACCCTTGAGAAAGGTATGAATCCTCTTCTTCAAGCTATGGGTAAATAGCAGGAGAGACCGAGTTCTATAACCTTGGATGGCAACTGGTCTACTGCAGAAAGAAATGGCAAGCTACTGCGGGAAAAATTTGCCTCGTCAGCCATGTTACAAAAGATACATGATCACCTAAGCATTTATCCTGCATAGCACATAACTGACAGACTGACTTTTCAGTCTAATCCATTACATTCACTTACATGCTAATACCCTTGGGAAAGGTATGAATCCTCTTCTTCTTCCCCCAGCTATGGGTAAATAGCAGGACAAACCGGGTACCGCAAAAAGAAATGGCAAACCTTCTGCAGGAAAAAATCTGCCTTGTCAGTCATGTATTGAAAGATATATGATTGCCTAAGTGTGGATCATGTACGGCACGTAACTGACAGAAAGCATAGAATATTATTTTTACATGAGATCCTAATTTCCCCACTTAAAAATCCATGTGAGCATTACATGACTAGCATCATTATCTGTATAAATGGATATTGTGTTTATGTTTGGGTTCTATTCCCAAGCTGCCCCATTTTATAGATGCTATATACAAATTAAATAGTGTTTATTCCAAAATCTGAAAAAAATCTGAAAACTGAAGCAATTCTGGTCCCAAGAATTTTGGATAAAGAATTCTCAATCTGTATTATACGGTTGTGCGTGTCAGAATGGTCACATATACATATATAAGTGCTTCATATGTTCCATAAATCCTTTAACCAAAAGCATCTTGCTGTCATAGTAGCCCTCTACATAAAACATCTGACACCCAGTATTAATCTCACTTTATTTAGCAATGGAAATAATGTGTAAAGTTTTTAAAATAGAAAGACACCAACTCAAATTCCAGCCATCTTCCTTTTGTGGGGACTCAGAATAAACTGCTACTATATAGTCATCAGGCAACTAGATCTTAATGATTGCGTCTAGCATGAAACAGACTGTCGCATCTAGGTGCTGACTTCTATGTGTACTTTTGTATTTACACACACTATCTCTGATACTGAGCACTTTATCCCATAAATATAACACATCTTAAGACTGTATTTATTCATATATATATATTTAGAAAAATATGACAAACTGGAAATTTTTCTAAATACTGTTTGTTGATATGTAAAATTATACAAAATTATATATATATATAATAGAAATAGTTGTATATTTATATATGTGTATACAGGTATACATTAAAAAAATGGCTTTATGGTGTGTGTGTGTGTATGCATATATGTAAATTTATACACAGGTATATCAATGTACATCTATATATGTACATGTATATACAAGTCTGCCAAAAATATTACAAAATGAGCCTAATATATGTATATGCCTGGGTAAATGTTGATGTATGTACACTGTGTGATGTGTGTGTATATATATATATATATATATATATATATATATATATATATATATATATATATATAGTAACTATACTTGGTGAAAAAACTAGATCTTGCAATGCACAAATAGAAATATATTTTAACAAATTGGTATCTGGGAAAAAAATTTGAAAAAAAAGAAAGAACTAAAAACATCTGCGAAGGGCAAAATCATGCAGTGCCTTTCCAGTCCAAAGAAAAAAAATCCAATCGAGTAAATAAGATAAAATGTAAAGTGCGCAATGCAATAAGTAGAGCAGAAAATTTTAAAAAAAATTATTTATTTATTTATATCACTGATGAGCTGTGATACAGCAAAGCAGTTTGTTTGTGGATGACTATATATATATATATATATATATATATATATGTGTGTGCATGTTTCATTAAAAACAACAGACAAGGTACTAGGATTAAGCTTTTTATTTAATTTTTCTTGTGCTCGAAAAAGTGTTTTCTTTTTTGGACACAGAGTGTGTAGAAACTGTCCAAATGTTCTATAATTTTGAGCACTTTCAGTTATACTTTTAGCCATTATCAAGGATGATTTTTTTTTTTCAGTTTAATTGAGTGTGTGTGTTGTATGTATGTTTTGTTTTTAGTGTTATAGAGATTTTTTTTATTTTCCCTGATTTTAGATCCTACAATACCAAACAGCTCTGATACACATATGAATAAAACAAACACACTGGCAGACGGACACTCTACCTGTCTAGACATTAGGAGGGGATAAGCAAGGGTAATTAATTTGATTTATGATACCCACTTATCGTCAGCAATCCCAAGACATTTTCCTCACAAACAGTTTTGTCTTTCTTTCATTTTAGTCTGGGGAAGCCAAGGAGAGCAGATACTTCTCTGGTGAAACACATCATTAATAAAATCATAAAATTACCTTCATATTTTCCAATATAGTTTGGTGAAATTTTACCTTTCAAAAATTATAGTTTATAATTGCAGTTTAGATCTATGGAAAAGGATGATGCCAGTTTAAACTGACACCAAGAAAATTTGTATTAACAACTCTTCTTCAAGTAACCATTAATAAAATATTTTCTGTCCTGAGTATGACGATAAACTACATCCACATCCTGGGTAAAACGATAAACTACATCCAGCAGCAAGGTCTCTAATCAGGAGGTTTTGACGAGCATGGAACCACCTCTTAATTGCTAGTGTTCCCAGGTCCACCCTGACCCAGGGTGGTAGCACCTGTTAGGGTCCCAGCTATGGGAAAATAGTTAACATCCAAACTGGTGTCAAAACTATGAAAGTGCAAAAGTAGGTTTAATACCAGAAATACTTTGTTAAAACAATTATTACCAGCAATACAAACAGCTATATATTCTTTGAAAAAAATATAGATTTTAAATTTTTTAAAATAGATTTTTAAAGAAAAAATACTCTCAGAAATAGAGTATTGAAGAAAAAAAAATATTACCAGCAATACATTTTTGAAAAAAAAAATATTACCAACAATACATTTTTGAAAAAAAATATTACCAGCAATACATTTTTGAAAAAAAATATTACCAGCAATACATTCTTGAAAAAAGAAATATTACCAGCAATACATTCTTGAAAAAAGAAATATTACCAGCAATACATTTTTGAAAAAAAATAATATTACCAGCAATACATTTTTGAAAAAAAATATTACCAGCAATATATTCTTGAAAAAAAAAAAAAATATTACCAACAATACATTCTTGAAAAAGAAAATATTACCAGCAATACATTTTGGAAAAAAAAAAATATTACCAGCAATACATTTTTGAAAAAAAAAATATTACCAACAATACATTTTTGAAAAAAAATATTACCAGCAATACATTTTTGAAAAAAAATATTACCAGCAATACATTTTTGAAAAAAAAAATATTACCAACAATACATTTTTGAAAAAAAATATTACCAGCAATATATTCTTGAAAAAAAAAAAAAAAAAAAATATTACCAACAATACATTCTTGAAAAAGAAAATATTACCAGCAATACATTTTTGAAAAAAAAAAATATTACCAGCAATAAAAATTTTGTCGGCATTAAATCACCCAATGAGGTTGATATACGATAAACCAAACCAAAATATATTTATTCCACTCTCTTTATCTCATTATTCCAAAGCCCTAAACAAGCAAAAAGAAGAGAAGAATTGAAATAAAATCAAAGACACATAAAAAAAAAAGGAGGAGTATGAGCCTGACTACGTTTACTTAAGGTGTAACGGTCTTGAAGGAAATGAAAGAAAAAAGAAGAAAAAGTGAAAAATATTGAATAAAGCAAAGGCTTCCATCAGTGACTCTGCAGATTGAATTGATGACTTTCTTTATGTTTGTATTTCTGCAGAAACTGACAACATTTGACAATATGACTATTTTCAGTCACAGACTGAGGAGACAATGTGTACAGAATGTGGAAAATTAAACAAAGAATCTTTCCTCCATCACCCTAGACTTCTCTCTACTCTTCTACACCATCTCCCGATGTTTCCGAGTTTTATAAAATTATTTCCAAGCCTATCTTTTATGAAAATCAGACAGTGTGGGAGTAAAAAGTAGGTGGGAAGAAAGTGGCACACGATGAAACAATAATCAAAAGAACGATAATGGATTTGGGAATGGTTTGATGCGTTGGTTGTGAAAATATCATTCTTAGTTGATAAGTAAAACAAGATGAAGATAAGTGTGTGTATGTTGGGGGTGTGTATAGAAACGTTAAAAGGATAGGGCGTAGGGGTTTAGTAAAGGTCGTAAAAATGATTCTTATATTGTGTCGTAAGAGTGTGTTAAGGTTGGGGGAAACACCTAACCGATTGCTCTCATCTCCCTGCAGCTATGGGGTTGGGGTGGACAATAAGCAGAGAGGGGAAAGAGATGGGAGGTAATATAACAACACTGCCTCTGAAATGCCCATGGGATAGAATTCAAAAGACAGTGTTTTGCCAACTGCTGATTTTTACCCCTGTTTTTATTGGCATGAGGCATCTTACAAAAACCTGGATCTTGACCAGTTGCAAAGAGGCCTGTATCTAGATGTTAAACTGTCCTGCTGCTTATGGGAAAAACCTGGATATAACTTGTGTTGGCAAACATTTCTGCATGCAATCCAAGGCCTCTTTCGTGCTTTTACTGACATGCATTCTTTGCGTACTGACTACTGAAAATCAAAGAATAACTATCAACACCTATAAATTAATCATAAACGTGCCTATTCTTACACAAGACATTTTCTGTGTTCTTCGTAAAACACATTCAGATTTCCATTTAAAAGTCCTTAAAAACTACATATATTAAGTCCCTACAGCCCTCTCTCTTTAAACAGAAGAGGTAGCTTTAGGATCTGAATATTATTTGGTTTCACTGCCAGCAGGTGTTGACATTCATTGTCCAACCAAACAGCATGTCTGATATTTCTTTTTCTTCTATATTTCCAATCAAAACAGAATGGTTCATTATTTCATTTTTTTTTTTTTTTTCACCAATACAAGGTATAAGAGTCACACATGGTAGAAAGCTTCTGGACATAAGAGGAGGACAAAGGAAGTGAAGATTACGAGGATAAGGAGGCTCTTGACTTGAAAAGGTTAAAAACGTAATGTTCCGGAAAGCATCCAGAGAGGAGTTTGTTCCAAAGTAGCAGTTCTTGGAGAAAAGTTGGCTGAATGGAACTTATTCTTTACAAATGGAATATGGAAGAAATGTGGGGGATTCAGCTCCATAGATGTAGCATGAATCCTAGGTACAATAGACTAAACTGGTAAAACTGAAGAGTGGAGGTCATCTGAACATATATCTAAGATAATGTCAGGGTGGAATGCATGTGTTAACTAAATTACTAACTTGTTAGTAATTTAGTTAACTAAATAGAAGAACTATAAGAATTATAATACAATGTCATGGTGTTAAATAGGTAAACCAATTACAGGTAATGAAATATGAGGTGAACTAATGACATTTCAAAGTATTGTCTGATATTGTAGATTGGTCCCTTAACCCGAGAACACTAACCATCAATTAAAGTTACACCGCTACTAACCATCGGTATATCATACCAGATTTTGAAAATATCAAAAAAAATATTAAATATAAATCTTTATTTGAAATATTTTACGTGCAGGCACTTCAAACTTTGTACTTTGATTTAACATTAATAGGAACTGAAAAACATATTATTTAGGTAAGAAAATCAGGTACTGAAAATTGTAATTAAAAATAGGAAAATTTGCACTGGGTACTATATACTCATGGTTAGTGTTCTAGGGTTAACAATGTTGCAATAGTAGTGAACCGATAGACTAGTGATTCTCAACCATTGTGTTACACAATCGTCTTAAGTATGCAGCAAAATATTGTCATGGAAGATGTGTGGGTGTGGCACTAGTAATTGTACAGCATTAGTATTTAAATAATTAAATGAGTATCACATTTTTTCAAATAATTCTTTTCACTATTCTTCAATTGTTATTTTAAATACTTTGTTTTAATATTCATTTTTTAAACAAATATTTTTATTTTTTTAATTTAACTTTTTAAAATTTTCCTTTATTTGAATAAATGAATATTAACCTTCATTTCATATAATTGTATTCAACATTTTTTGTTTACTTCAAACTTTTTACAAAGTTATATTGAATTATGAATTAATATTGTCAAAGTTTCTGAAATGCACACTGAGCATTTGATTTTAAAATTTTCCAATTTTTTAAATGTATATTACTCTGAAATTTGTATAAAATGAAAATGATATTAATCTATTAATCGCACTGAAAATTCTTGTTAGTTTTTTCATGCCAATATTTTATTGCATTTTTGTGCACCTGTAATTTGAAATGAAGCTAAGTGTGCCGTGATATTTTCATTTGTTCTTAAGTGTGCCATTGCTTAAGAAGGTTGAGAAACACTGCAATAGATGATGAGAGGTTTCCAGAAAGAATCGAGCTTTTCCTTTCGTATCGATTCATGAATTTGATTAACAAAGCAGAAGGATTTTGACACAACCTAATGAGTTTTCAAGAAACTTACAAACACAAACACTAACCTTTTCAACAGGTGACATTTAAGTTGCTAATGGTAACAAGAACATAATGAACCTTTCAGAATAGGAACCTTTTTGAGTGATGCATAATTCTACAAAGACAAGACTAAATTATTGACAGATATCTTGCCTTTCAGCCATGTATCATCGAATCCATAACAACTACGCTGTTCTCTTTTTCCCCAGAGTGACACAATGTCTGTTGTGTCAGTTCTCATGGTGACTGTTCAACGGAGACGAGACCAAAATGACACTTGAAAGATTGTCATTCGGTTATGTCAGCTTACAGCACATCCAAAATGTCAGAAAAAAAAAAAAAAGAACAAAATTCCTCACTTGGTAATTATGCAAGGATGTCAACTTGCATGTCCTTGTTGCACAAGTGTTGGAAAAAAAAATGACATCTGATTTTTATGGAAGACTTTAAGTTACATTTGACATCAAAACCAATGACACTTTAGAGGAAATGAAAATAAACTCACAATAAAATACATAATTATTTTGCCTCAGCAAATCATAAAGGAGTGAAAATCCATTATTATATGTTTTGCACTTCCAACTAGCATGTTCATCTTGGTTGTTATACTCATGTTTCGACTATCATGACTTCCAGCCTTCTTCAGGTGTCTGTTTTATTATATACTTTCCTCTGCTGACCAGCATGTTCATCTCGGTTGTTATACTCATGTTTCGACTATCATGGGTTCCAGCCTTCTTCAGGTGTCTATTTTATTATATACTTTGCTCTGCTGACCAGCACGTTCATCTCGGTTGTTATACTCATGTTTCTACTATCAAGGGTTCCAGCCTTATTCAGGTGACTATTTTATTATATACTTTGCTCTGCTGACCAGCATGTTCATCTCGGTTGTTATACTCATGTTTCAACTATCAAGGGTTCCAGACTTCTTCAGGTGTCTGTTTTATTATATACTTTGCTCTGCTGAGCAGCACGTTCAACTCGGTTGTTATACTCATTTTTCGACTATCAAAGGTTCCAACCTTCTTCAGGTGTCTATTATATACTTTGCTCTGCTGACCAGCACGTTCATCTCGGATGTTATACTCACAACGTTTCAACTATTGTGTCCTCCAGTCTTCCTCAGATGACTGTTTTATTGACTGACTTCCACTCAGAGACCAGTAATAAGATCAGGGTTTTTAAAAAACTTTTGTAACCAAATATAATTTTCAGATGCATTGTTATCTGCATGAGTCAGCATCTTTTGTGCCAAACTTTTCAGCACATCCATATATAGCACATAAAACTGACCTTTGGTTGTCTCCTATGAGCTAGCATAGAGATGTACTTTTTGTCCTAAATCCACTTAAGTGTAAACCTCCATAACAGCCAATATATATCAACATCAAAAAATATAATGTCATTCATTGGACACATTTTCTGCTCTTCTATATTGGAGAGTCAATAAAGGCCAACAAAAAATAAAGTGAAAAATGACAATAAAAAAAAAAAAAGAAAAAAAAAAAAAAGGAAAATAAAAGAAAGTCTCTCAATTCGACTGGCTTTCTCCAAATAAAGCCAAAATACAAAATAAATGACATCCGGATTGAAGAAAATCAATCAGCATTATCTTGTTTGGGGCAATTTTCTCTGAAACATGAGACTTTGGTATTTATCATTGGAGATATGATTCAGGCAAATTTCATAACAGACATAATTCCTCGCAATTTGCATTGATTCTCCTGAGGAAATGGAGATTCTTCCAGTGTTACATCTCTCTCCATTTCTGTGATTCTTTTTTATTTATTTTTTATCAGAGATTGGTCATTTACCAAGATGGAGCAGAAGTTATTTCTGACTCAGATGGTCCCACACTACAAAACAGATTCCCTAACGGCAATCCAGTACAAAAGAGAAAATACTCATTTATGAAATAAAAATATTAGACAACAGAAAACAGAAACAAACATGTTTGTCCAAGTACTTTTCTGAATACCATGTCCCTGCAGAATGTAAACAATCACCATATCTTCTTCCTTTTCTTTATTATCTGTAAATTGCCATGACTTTTAGTGAAAGATAGCAGAGTGGTTTCCATTGTCTTCTCCACAGTTTGCAATTCAGAGTTGTCATTCTCACAGATTCCACTTTTTATTATCTGTGAATTGCCATGACTTCTTAGGAAAGATAGGGGAGTGGTTTCCCATTGCGTTCTCCACAGTTTGGAATTCAGAGTTGTCCTTCTCACAGATTCCTTTTCTTTATTATCTGTGAATTGTCATGACTTCTTGGGAAAGATAGGGGAGTGGTTTCCCATTGCCTTCTCCACGGTTTGGAATGCAGAATTGTCCTTCTCACAGATTCCTTTTCTTTATTATCTGTGAATTGCCATGACTTCTTGGGAAAGATAGGGGAATGGTTTCCCATTGCCTTCTCTACATTTTGGAATTCAGAGTTGTCCTTCTCACAGATTCCTTTTCTGTATTATCTGTGAATTGCCATGACTTCTTGGGAAAAATAGGGGAGTGGTTTCCCATTGCCTTCTCCACAATTTGGAATTCAGAGTTGTCCTTCTCACTGATTCTTTTTCTTGATTATCTGTGAATTGCCATGACATCTTGGGAAAGATAGGGAAGTGGTTTCCCATTGCCTTCTCCACAGTTTGGAATTTAGAGTTGTCCTTCTCACAGATTCCTTTTCTTTATTATCTGTGAATTGTCATGACTTCTTGGGAAAGATAGGGGAGTGGTTTCCCATTGCCTTCTCCACAATTTGGAATTTACAATTGTCCTTCAAGACTGAATGCCATGCAAGGCTAGAGAGACCAGTTTACCTTGTTATCTAACCATAACAATGATTATTGATATTTTTTAAGAATTTTTACATTAGCACTCAAGAGCTTAAAAAAGTTTTTTCAACTATCTTGACTCTTCAGAAGAGAAGGTATTGTAGCTCTCTAATGATTTGTTTTCTTTATTATCATAAATTGCAATGGTTTGAAATTCAGAATTATTTTTATCTTAGTCATCTAAATCTATACTTCTATCTAATCCATAGCTCAGGGAAGAAGAAGAAGAACTGGATTAATGCCTTTTCTAAGAATTCAGAGTTGTCCTTCTCACAGATTCCTTTTCTTTATTATCTGTGAATTGCCATGATTCCTTGGGAAAGATAAGAGAATGGTTTCCCATTGCCTTCTCCACAGTTTGGAATTCAAGACAGTGAATGCAATAGATTAGGTGGGATTTGAACTCAATTTACTAATTTCACTTTCTAGACCATTAACCATTTTCTTAACCAGAGATCCTGTCTAAGTATGCAAGGTTGCTTTTGGTAAAATTGTATTTACTGTTACTAGGTCAGAGTGTCAAAGGATAAAATGTCAAAAGATCATGAATGGACAAAATGTCAATCAGACTAATTATGAAATTGACAAATTGTAGAATGGAAAGAAAGAGTCAAACTGACTAAATGTGGAATGGACATAATGTCAAAAAACAAAGTTTCAAAAAGTCAAAATGTTAAAGAAAGTAAAAAAAAAAAACATCGTCATAATTTTAAAAGCTCCGTTCAAGTAACCAATTAAGCTATTCCAAATTTTTTATTGCTTTCCTTTGGCATCATTTAATAAATAATAGCCTTAAAAGTGATTAAGTCCTCATAATCATTGGAAAGACTAAAAATCATTTCGATAGATACATCATCAGTACTGAATTAGAATATCTTAAAGCTCTCTAAAGTTTCCTTTTCTTTATTATCTATAAATTGCAATGGTTTGAAATTCAGAATAAAGACATGAGATGAAAAATTATTCTTATCTGATGTGATTTATCTTCTAAGAGACTTTATTAAGTCAAATGTATGATTTATTGTCTTGAGTGGACATAATGTTGAAAAGACAAAGTAACAAATGAACAAAGTGTCAAATGGACAAAGTGCAGAACGGAAAAAATGAGTCAAACTGACAAAACGACGAATGGACATAATGTCGAAAAGACAAAGTTTCAAAAAGTCAAAATGTTATAGAAAGTAAAAACAAACATATTGTCATGATTTTAAAAGCTCTGTTCAAGTAACCAATTAAGCTATTCCAAATGTTTTATTGCTTACCTTTGTCATCATTTAATAAATAATAGCCTTAAAAGTGATTATGCCTCCATAATCATCAGTTAGCAGTTCAATTTTGGTGGGAGGGGTCATTTATTATACTTTATTTTTTTACCAAACTGAATTGAGAGTTTTCCCTACTCATTCCCCTAGCCAAACCGAGCAGCATGTTTCTCCATTGGATCTATTGTTTACCTCCTCTCCCCACTCTTGCCAAGCTTCACAATACTGCCCTCTTGATAACATGAACCACTGTGGTAGCTATTGATATCTCCTTCCAAGCATTCATTAAACAGGAACCTGCTATCTTTCCAGTACCAGCATGCTGATTGGCTCATTCTGGGATTGTCTTTGTAATGCCCCTTGAACTAATATCTTCAACCTTCCAATTGAAAATTATGCATTCCCTCCTCCAAACTCAGAAATTTGGAGAGGGGAGTTGCGAAAAAGATATTTCAACAAAGTTTTGTAAAATAACACATTAAGCATAAAATTCATTAGTTAATGAATATGCTGACCTGAATTTAATTTAAATATAGAGAAATTTATTTACTGAAAAAAAAAGTTTGAACAAAGTAACTATAAACAATTTTTTTGTTGTTATCCTCTGCCAGCCGCAATGATGAACAAAGCATTACCTCGAACCATTGCCAGTGAGACACGCTGCAAGAGCCACTCCGTTTCACAAGGCTCATCCCTTAATCGAGATGCAATCGCGCCAATCCTCCGAAGGAATGTCATCGAACGAGGGCCAATAACCCCAGAAGTCTCCACTGCCACAGGAGTAAAAAAAAAAAATCTATCAGCAAGAGAAGAATATTTAAATTTAATCTTTATTGAAAATTATGTCACTGAGGTTTCTTCTTGGGTCAAAGCCAGCATGGAAGCTTTCATCCCTTCTTGGAAATACCAGGTGAAACTTCAATCATCTCCATGATTCACACGAGCATGCTCATCCACTATAGCACACAGGAACCACTTTCTTTCCAGCTATACCAGCATGACAGCTCTTATCATAACAGGAGCTTATTTGCTACTGCTTGTAAAATATGTGAGTCCTCAAAGAAGCTAAGACCATGTTTGCTGAGAGAATGAGGCACCACATTAGCTTTTGTGACTACTGGCATCTCTAATAGTTTACTCAATAAATGCAAGGTCTCTATTCCCCACCCCTCTTCAATTTATTTGAGATGTTATCCCTTTGCTGATAAAGCTGAATGCTTTAACCATAAATTCTCCTCAAACTCTACTCCTGACAACTGGAGTATTCCTGCCTAACTTCCCACTTAGAACTGATTCTCTGCTGAGTGATAGGCACATAACCCCTTCCATCATCTCTGTTATCATCTCTAACCTTGCTCCCCACAAAGTATGTGGACCCAGTGGCATCCCTGTAGTGTGGAAGTGTGCTCCCAAATGAGCTCTTGTTCTCTCTGAACTGTATAATAAATGCCTTGCTCCCTCTTGCTTTCCTGATTGTTAGATGTCATTGTCAGAGCTTCCAGTTTTTTTTTTTACAGCATATCAACCTCAATTGGTTATTTAATTCCGAAAAAATTTTTTTTATTGCCGGTAATATTTTTTTCCAAAAATGTAATGCCAACAACATTTTTAGGATAGATTCGTATGAATAGAATATGTATTCTTTGGTTTAGATTGGTTTGGTTTATTTTGTTTTACAGCATATCAACCTAAATGGGTTATTTAATTCCAACAAAATTTTTTTATTGCTGGTAATATTGTTTTTCAAAAATGCATTGCTGGAAATAATTTTTTTACAAAGTATTTCTGGTATTACACTTTCATAATATTTTGACTAGTTTGGAGGTTAACTATTTGCCCATAGCTGGGACCCTAAAAGGTGCTACCACCCAAGATCAGGGTGGACCTGGGAACACCAGCAATTAAGAGGTGCTTCCACACTCCTCAAAACCTCCTGATCAGAGGCCTTGCTGTTGGACGTAGTTTATCATCTTACCTAGGACAGGGAGGTAGTGGGCCATCTACCTGATGAACATATGTGAACAAAATAAGGAGTTTGTGGGGTGGTAAATAAACATTACTAAAAGCTACAAAGGATAGGAGAACCATTAATGCACACACCTTAAAGGTGCACAACACACAAGAGATTATACAATTAAAATTGATGGCAAAATAATAGATCACATCTTAGTGATTCAGTTATGGCTTTTTATTCCAAAGAGCTTATCAATTCCTGTCATGTATATCTCCATTAATTTCATAATGGAATTCTGCATGTCTTGTTCCATATGTGCTGCAGAGGAAGATCATGAAATCAATTGTGTGGGTCACTTCCTGGCAAGTTGAGGTCCACCTTAAACAAATTCACACCATCAGCACTTTATTATACAATGATTTTCGTACACCTCCAACCAACTCTTGCAAAGCCAAATGGTGATAGGGAATGGATGATGGGAGAAGGTTTTGGTGAAATTGGAAGCTTCTAGTCTTGGATCTGCACTTGTTGGCATTGAATGTAGTCATCAATGCCATTATCATAAAGGAAGCAATCGGCAAAAAGAAATCAAATTCTTGAATACATGATAAAGCCGACAAGATGATACCATAAAATAACCGATTCTTTCAGTCCTGCTTTATCTCTACCAGAGTCAGATTATTTTTGTCCAAATTTCTGGAATGGGATCTTTTTTTTTGTTATTCTCACGTTTTGGACATTTTGCCCTCTTGTCTCCATCAGGTGTTTGTTCATCTGGGTAACCTTTGGGGCAATTTTGAACTGAACCTTTTATTTAATCTACAATGCTTGATTATTCTTGTTCTGTTGTCTATGTTTAGGGACACCTCGTCTAGTTCTTATTTAGTACTGCTCCGATCGACAATAGTCTTGTGAATTAAACATCAAAGATTAGCTGATTTTTCCTTACCCCATTTCAACAATAAAATAGTTTAATAGAAAATAAAGAATATTAAATGGCAAAATCCAGCCATTTTTTTTTTTTTTATAAATGAGTTATTTTTTACCAAATCCAAGGAAGTAAGGTAAAAAACATTTTTTATTTCACGATTTAGATATCATTTCACTGGATTTTATTCCACAGAAATTTATAAATTAAATATCTGTAAAAAAAAAAACAAAAAAAAAACAAATAAAAGTTTTAACATCTGTATTTAAAAAAATAAAAAAAAAGAAGTTATTAAGACAGTTCTGAAGTGAAAATTATCATTTTCAAGTCTGTAAATTAATTTCATAACTGTATCCCATAACAGTTGGTACATTTTTATACACATTTCATATACTAAATGTATCAACTATTATGGGACAGATGTAATATTAATTTACTATCTGTCCCAAAATATTTGCTACATGTCCATGTACACATCATAGACTAATTGTATCAACTATTATGGGACATATATAATATTAATTACTATATCAGTCCCACAAGAGTTGGTACATTTTCATACATTTTTCTTAAACTATGTACCAACTATTATGGGACAGATATCATATATTTCTGTCCCATAATAGCTGTTACATTTTTACATATTAAATAGCTAGTGTTATGGGACAAAGGTAGTATTAATTACTACCTCTATCCAATCATAGTTATTATATTTGTGTGTGACCACTCTAGTATTAATTACTACCTCTATCCCATAATAGTTATTATATTTGTGTGTGACCACTACATCACTACAATCTTAACCTGTTCAAGTCTAGGGTTAATCACTACCTTCCGCACATATACGCATAAAACTATGCCTCTTACACTATAACCCTCTATCTCAAGCAGTTCCCAGGCCTTGTACAGAGTGAACCTTAATGTAAAAAAAATAAAAAACAATTTTCATATTCTACAAATTGGTCAATTAGTTTTGAGATTTTAATTACTTTTTCTATTTAATTACACAAGTAGGCAAAGTAAAAATTGTTTCTCTTGGGATTTGACTTTTTCCTGATAGACATCAAATTGAAAATAAGTAAATTTTGATAACTGAACCGTGAAAAGTCAATATTCAACCGAAGATAATTTCCTTCCCCTTGTGTTAAACCAGGAATTCTCAAGACTCTGGTTCTTGAAGAAATCAAAGCCAAAAGTGTGGAAAAATCTGCATTGCTTTCGATAAAAATCAATAATTTCAAGACTTGAAACAGTTTTCTTGACTATTTCATCTTAAACTGATACTTTTTAAAAATTTAAACACTTTTTGTTGTATTTTATATTTTCTTGATAAATGTGTAATTCGATGAATGCAAACTTCAATAATCTTAAACTTGTGTTATTGATTTTAAATATATTGACAAATATATTTTATAGAAATGAGATCATGGATTGCAATCTAAAAGAAAAACATTCATTCATAGCATAGCATTTTTTTTCTTGTGGCAGTGCTGAAAAAAATGTCTATCAATGTATCGATAATAGTATTTATGAGTTTAGGTTTTAACTCGATTCAAACATTAAAAAGTAAATAAAAAAAATTGTAAATATTGATTCTACAGCAATGATTGTTAATGGAAATTTTGGTTTATAAGCATTTATTGATTTCATCTACCTTGGAGGCAAAAATATGTTTGGAGAAAGAATTTTCTTTTGCTGCCAAGAAAATAAAATAAATAAAAAACTGACGTAAAAGAGAAAATGATTTGGAAAAAGAAAAGAAACAGTAGAAGAGAGAGAGAGAGAGCAGAATAAGTAAAAGAAAGCATAGAGAGTGAGTGAGAGAGATGCAAAGGATAAAGAGGGTAAAGGAAAAGATACAGAGTGGAACAAGAAAGAAAGAAAATACAGAGTCAAGAATGCATGAACCAAAAAAAAAAACCTTGGTTAAATTCTTTAAAATCATTTCTTAATCAAATTGAAAAATACACATAGAAAATTTAATTATCATCTAAAAATCTAATTATTTTTCAGTTCAAAATGGAGGTGATCTCAATCTCAAACAAATCAAAGACAAAGTCTGTGCTATATTTGGTATTCAGACATTTTTCTTCTTGACAAAACGTTTGACAAATATTGATAAAGTGTGTGTGTGTGTATGTGTATATATATATATATACACACACACACATACATACACACAGAGTCTGGCAAAAAAATCTATACGCACTTCAGGATAAGAAAAATTAGTATAGATACTGTAATACTAAATTTATTCAGACATTACAAAATTAATTAATTATCTTTGGACGCTGCAATCACGAGAGATGCTTAAAATGGTGGCCTTAGCTTTCAGACATTTATTAGTACGACAAACTATTGCTGGGGCAATGTTGGTCAAAGTGTCCAGTGGGATTGCTGCACAAGCATTTTCAATTTCTTGTCTAAGGCCTGCCAATGTAGTCAGTTTTCAGCAATATATAACAACATTTAGGGTCCTCCCCGCATAGGCAAAAGTCTGCAGGTGTTAAAATCAGAAGAATGTAGGGGGGAACACGACTGCACCTTTTCATCTTAGCCAGTGTCCTTCCAAATTCTCATTCAGATAAGCTCACATGATAGTGTTGATTTGCAGCATCTTGTTGCAAGAAAAATTCATCATTTGCATAAAGTTCATGCATGGAAGTGTTACTGCTATTTGATAAAACTACAAAAGATAAGTCTTTCTTTTCAGAGAGAGAGTCTGTCTCAAAAATGTATACACACTTCAGGTGTATACATTTTTGAGACAGACTCTCTCTCTCTCTCTCTCTATATATATATATATATATATATATATATATATATATGTGTGTGTGTGTGTGATTTAAGTATATTTAGGTTATTTATGTGTATATATATATATATATATATATATATATATATATATATTTAAGTAAAATAACTGTTACACTTTCAATGAGCATTTTTAGAATATTTATAAATAATATTAAAGAGTAAAAATTCTAACAAAAATGCTGGAGTAGAAAGTCAGGGGAGAGAAAAGAGAATTAGAAGAAAAAGTTACAAAGAGAGAAAGAGAGAAAAAAAGGGAGTAAGGAGGAAAGAGAAGTTGGAAAGAAAGAAAGTGAGAGGGTGAAAAGATGTTGGGAAGAGAAAATGGGAGAGAAAGAAAAGAGGGAATAAGAAGAAAATGTTAGAAAGAGAGAAAAAAAGGGTAAAGAGAAAAAGAGTTAGAGAAAAAAATGAGAGAGAGGAAATAAGAAGAAAAAATTTTTTTAATTGCTGGGCACAATTTTTTGTCCTTGATTTTTGCTCTGATGTCATTTTCCACATTTTCCAAGTGACCTGAGTATCACATTTTCCAAGACCTCTTTCCTCATTATGTTCCTTAGAAATTTCAATTTTTTCTTTTTGATGTTAAGTAAAAGTGGCTAGGATGCAGACGTGTCTGAGCAATCTCCACCAAGTTCTCTGGACGATAAATGCAATGGTCTCTGAAATGGCCCTACATATAAGCACTTTATTGGATAGAGGGTTGAAGGGAGGTAGAAAACTTTCAATATTCTTCTGAGGCACTTGGTCTGAAACAACGCCAACTCTCTCTCTCTTGTGCAACAGTTAACTTCTGGCTCTGATACATAGATAAGAACACTCATGGCATTGCTCATGAAGATCATGATCTTGCTGTGGCTACTGAGATTGTTTGATCTTAGATATATTTCATGATAGCGTAAGTAGAACAGAAACATTAATTGAATATTGTTAAAGTTCATTTATCTGAATTGGTAGTATTTTGTTTCCTGATTGGTGATGTAAAAATACAAACTTTTATTTTGGACACCAAGTTAAAAAGATTAGTATTCCTGATATACACCAACAGCAACAAGAAATTTTGCTTCAAGGATTAAAAATTGATGAAAACAATGTAAAATAAATACTAATAAGTTTCTCTGTCCAAGAATTGTTGAACTTTAATGTACAAAATTGCATATCCAAATTAACTGTATTTGATAATTGTAAGAGTCAACACTAAAATAATAATAAAAAAATATAATTAAATGGCAGATAATTTTAAACTCAACATGAGTTATGCCCCTTAGTGCATTTCTAATCTCCCATCTTTTGTTTTTTACCCCTTCCTTGAACATGACGAGTTGAACTGCCATGCAATCACACATGTAATTTCAATCAATGCTGAATCCAACTACATCAACATCCATTTGTATTGTGCAAACCTACTTACGTATGAACATATACATACAAACACAAAAACACATGTACAATGCCAAACGATCATTGGCTAATAAATCACTGATGCATTTTCTACATGCAATTTACAAATCGCAGTAATATGACAATTTTGGAATTGCTTTATTTTTGAAGTAGTCAAATTTGTGCACTTTTGCGAGAAGTGGCTCCCAGAAGTTTCCTTAAGTCTCCCCAAAGTTTGCTCACTGATTGATTGATGCCAACCAATCAGATCATTTGCACATGAAGAATAATTTTTCCTGTGCAACGAATCCGAGCCTATAGTCGCTTATTTAAGCCAAGATTTTTCTCAAATCAATTAGTGAGACCTCAACTGCTAAACGAATCTACAACAATTGGAACTCCAGTTCTAACCACTCGCCAACCTTCTCACTCACACGCACACCCACATGCTGATGATAATTTGTACAACTTCACTAAAAACTTCATTTGACACAACAATACTTTTCAACAGTAATATCACAAGAACGATCATATCATGAAACACTTATGAACATTTATCCAGTGAACTTTAAACCAAATAATTATCTCTCACTGAACTCTTAAATTGCAGTCAAAGAGAGGCAACACTTGATTAATTCAACCTTTCTTACTTAAATGCATGTTTTCTTTCACATCATTGTTTGATATTGTACATCTTGTTAATATACATATATTTTATGTGCAACAATGTGTTGCGGTTATTCTTGCATGAGTCCTGCTTTCTTATCAAAGTTAAATTAATGTGGTGAAGTATGTCTTTATAAATTTAAATCTGTTATGCAAAGTATCTCCTATGTTGTCGATTCAGTTTTTATATTTCTAATCACACACACTTCAGAAGCAACATTATTCCACCATGTGAGGCCATTTATATTTAACACACAAGTTAAGACCCCTTCTGTCATTAAGATTAGTTTATATCCTATAACAGATTGATGATGAGATCATAACAGTAAGTCTTTTAGAATTTTGAACTGAACCCTTTATTCAAGGGAGTAAATTGTTCTCATTCAACTTACCATGCTTAGGAAATATCATTTATCAATTAATACACACACTTTAACTTTTTAGCAGAACCTAATACTGGGACTGAACTCACAACTGACAAGTATGTGTATATTATCCATGTGTTTGGTCAAATGCATGGCTGTAATTTTAGAGTCATAAATGTAAATTCTGTACTCAGTTGGCAGATATTAAAATTCCAATTATAAGCAATGGGCACTTGAAAAAGGCCAAAGTATACAACAGCTGAAGTGTCATAAATATACGAGATAATCAACAACCTGATAATTACTAATAACACGATGCCAATGAGATCCAAACACCACGCCACCAATCTCCCTTTCAAGTTTACCTCCCCTCCCCACCCCACTGTGTTTTTTTGTTTGTTTGTTTTATGGCATATCAACCTCAATGGGTTATTTAAAGCCGACAACATTTTTAGGATAGATTCATATGAATAGAATATGTATTGTTTAGTTTAGATTGGTTTGGTTTATTTTGTATTACGGCATATCAACCTTAATGGGTTATTTAATGCCGACAACATTTTTAGGATAGGTTCATATGAATAGAATATGTATTCTTTGGTTTAGATTGGTTTGGTTTATTTTACGGCATATCAACCTCAATGGATTATTTAATGCTGACAACATTTTTAGGATAGATTTGTATGAATAGAATATGTATTCTTTGGTTTAGATTGGTTTGGTTTATTTTGTTTTATGGCATATCAACCTCAATGGCTTATTTAACGCCGACAAAAATTTTTATTGCTGGTAATATTTTTGTTTCAAAAATCTATTTCTGGGAATATTTTTTTCTTCAAGAAATCTATAGCTGGTATTTTTTTTTTTTAAATGTAAAGCTGTTTGTATTTCTGGTATTATTTTTTTTAAGTATTGCCAATAATAATTTTTCCTTCAAAAATTATTGTTGGTAATTTTTTTTTTGTTACAAAGTATTTTTGGTATTAAAATCTATTTACCTCAGTTTCGAAGTTAACTATTTGTTGATAGCTGGGACCCTAACAGGTGCTACCACCCAGGGTCAGGGTGGACCGGTGAACACCAGCAATTAAGAGGTGGTTCCATGCTCCTCAAAACCTCCTGATCAGAGGCCTTGCTGTTGGACGTAGTTTATCGTCTTACCCAGGATACCCCCAGCCCCATGGGACTTCGAACCCATCAATAAAAATAAGAATGAATAGATTGGACATGCAAGTTCTCTCAGCGGGATTTTAACCAACCACTTAAGTGATCTTAGCGCAATAAGAAAGCAAATACTCACACCCAGCTTTGATCAGTCATAAGAAAAATCCTTAGCAGACTGTATAAAGTGGTGGCATTAGGGGGTCACTAGGGGAACCTGTTTTATATACAGCCTTCTAAGATAGTTATTGTACTTGGTTTGAAGATTGTATAGAAGTGTGAAACTGACAGTTACTATGCAGTGTTAATTCATACGCCCACACTATCTATAAACACTATCTCCAATACTGAGCACTCTTCCTATACCGCATTCTCTATAAATATATCCTCAAGGACACATGGCTCAGTGGTTAGATCCATTGACTAGACCCAAAGAGTTGTGAGTTCAATACCAGATCACAGCAATGGTGAACCAAAAACTTGGAGAGTTAAGTAAAAGGGGAATAACTGAGACATCCAGAAGAGGCATGGCATGTGGAACTAGAACAAGCTATGGTGGAGGAAATAAAGGGTTTGGTTTGAAATTCCAATTATCCAAAGAAGGCTGGAGCATAATAATCTCAGAGATATAGACAGATGTTTCATCCCCTGTTTAAAATAATTGGAATGTCTACTCAAATACAGGTATTGACTAAAAATAATGTTTGCTGTAATAAAAATATGTCGGATTAAAAACTAAAATTCATTAATTCTTCAGAAAGTGATCAGATATAATTTTTGAGAAAAAGTCTAAATGTGCTTTAAATGTAAAGTAGAATTTTTTTCATTTCCTCTTAAAGGGATTCATTAAATTTATCTTAAAGTTCCAATTAGATTTTTTTAAACAAATAAAATTTTAGCTGAATTTTTAAATCTGGAAAAGTCCAGAATAGGATTTCAAGAAATTCTACCACTTTTCTTTGCGAATTGAACAAACTTTCAACTTCGGAAGCCCCAATGAGTATTGATGCTGACACACCCATAAGCACTTAAACATTAACAAGATATATAATATGTCAAGAATTTGCAGGAAAAAAATTATAAAATTCAACAGACGTCAGAAAATATTTGAGTGTTTAAAAACATATCCCATGGGAGTTAAAAGTTTGAAAATGTTAAAATCTGTGAAAGATGTTTAAAACTGAACTTAACGAGCCAAAAAATTTTTCTAGAGAGAGAAAATGAATTATTTATACTTTAAATATAAATTGTACCACTCCTACATAAAGGCTTAGGTCAAGATTTAAGCTATAAATTACAGTTTTTGCAGAAAAAAATTATTTTTCTAAAATAATTTTGTTTTAAATCAGAAAAAGTTTCATTTCTTCCAGAAATTTGTCAGTTTAAACAATGTCTTCTGAGAAGGTCCTATTTACAACATAACTATAATGTGAAATTGAAAATCTGTTATGCAAAAATATGGCTTAGAATTTCACTTTCTCTCAATTCTTATGCCAATATAGTAGGTTTTTTTTCATATTTTGATGTACAGGGTGCAATGGATAAAGTCATGTAAATTACGCAAAAATGAAAATAACACTGCCATCTCATTTTAACAGATATATTTACCAAAATTACACCAAAATATTTTGGAACACTAAAGAGGAAATTCATTCTATTGTCTTCAACCATGACCTCCAGTCAACTTTGGAATCTCCTGCAACTCATCTGGATGTTCTCCTTGTTTAAGGTAATGAATGCTGCCATAATCGTTGCCTTCAGTTCATCTTTAGTGTTACAAGGAGTTTTGTTGGTCTTTCACTCAACTGTGCCACACACATAATAATCAATGGAGTTGCTGTTGGGGAGTTAAGTAGCCAGATGTAAAGGGTGATGTGGTCGTAGAAATTGTCTGACAGCCATGACTAGGTTCTCCTGCTTGTATGGGATGGTGCAGAGTCCAGTTGCCAGACATAGGGCCTTCCAGCAACCAACTACTTGACCCAGAGCAGCACTACCTCATCAAGGCACTTGATGTAGGCCTTCATGTTGAGTCTGAGGCCCTCACCAACAAATTTAGAAGTTCTTTTCTTATCAGAATGATCAAAGTGAATTTTCTAAGCTGCTGTACCATCGTAATCACCATTAGACTCATCAAACTCTTTCCGAATCTTCTGCACTGTCCTCAGATTGACACAGAAACACTCTGAAATGTTTGCATTGTGGCTTCTGGCATAAAGGCCAATCAGTACAGAATGCCATTTCCAAATTTCTGGCAGAGTGAATTGTGTCGTGGTGCTCTTTTTCTCACATATTTACCTATTGCATCCTGATTTTTATTGAATGAGAAATAGACATTTTATATACTATTTACATTATTCGGTCTATTGTCATGTTTGTCGCCATATATATTACAGTGTAACCCGGATATAAGAGAAACCCGGATATAAGAGAGATTTGATCTGGTCCCAAATTAGAGCCATACTTACCTAAACAAAATAGACCAAACCTGGATATAAGAGACTTCTTATCCGGTCCCGACAACTCTCTTATATCTGGGTTACACTGTACAACGTTTCAGCCGTTGTACACACCGACCTTCTTCAGGTGGTTGGAATGTCGAACTGAACCCTTTATTTCGCTCACTGGGGTAGACTGTTCTAGTTCCACATGCCATGTCTAATTCCTGTTAATTCCCCTCTCCAAGTTCTCCATTGCCTTAGCCAGGTATTGAACTCACACTCTTTGGATCCTGTCACTGGATCTAACTAATGCCTTTATCCACTGTGCCATGTGTCCTTAAGGACATCTGTGTATGAATTTCAGGGTATTACAAACCTAATGTCTTCAGCAACCATTTTTACCAGAGCTCATATTGCAATTTCTGTTGTTAATATCACTTTTCTCTGAGAAAGGCATTAGTTAGATCCAGTAACAAAACCCAAAGGGTGTGAGTTCAATATTCAGTTAAGGCAATGGAGAACTTGCAGAGTGAAATAAAGGGTTCAGTTTGACATTCCAACCACCTGAAGAAGGCTGGAGCATACAACGGCCGAAATGTTGTAATAAATATGCCAACAAAGATGAGGACAATAGTCTGAATAATGTAAATAGTGTACATAATACCTCATCTCAGAAATATAGACAGATAGACATTTTATCTTTTAATCTATACCAGCATTTCTCAAACATTGCACCTGGAAATACTAATGCACCATGAAGATAAACCAACTGCATCCAAAGTTAGCAGAAGAGTAATTTATGAATCATTTTTATATCTAAAAAAATCTTTATTTTTAAAAAAAAAAAAACTAAGACACCAAGCACATGGCTTCCATGTCTAAGTCAAGTCTTTGTCATTTGATATTTTACATTAGATGCTAAATTCCTTCATTTTTAAGCAGGGGATAATCCTTTCCCTTTTGCCTTCCTCAAGGGATTTAAATCCGTCATTATCAGCCTCTCTGGAAAGAAAACTCTACAGCTAATCTTGGGAATGGTAAACCAAAATTTCATATTTCCAAATTTCATGATTCAGTTTTCCTTATTAAGATTTAAAATGCACCCAAGAGTTTCAGTTATTTTACAAGTGCACCCTGAAGTAAAAAAAAAGTTGAGAAACATTGATTTAGATGAAGAGACCGCTTTGGAACAGCAAAGAGGCAAAAGGGTTTACTACCTATATATATATATATATATATATATATATATATATATATATATATATATGGAGTGAAAAAATGTATGACAAAGTGGAAAAAAGTTTTTGCATGATGTCGTTCATCCTTGAGGACTTCACCCGACTAAATTTGTTGCATTGATTCAACTACACATGCACACGAAGAAAGGGTGCTGGGAATTTTTAATTTAAAAACTAATAATAATAATAAAAATTAGCTATAGTTGATGACCATCAGCAGAAAAAGATCCACTTCTCTCCTTGCTTCTGACACTAAACTAGGTAGCCAACTCCAAAATTAGTGCATCCAAGGCTCTCACCAGAAAGACAGTAACTACGGTTAATTCAGGTTGTCTACACTCGGAGACTGGACTACTAGTACCGTGATGGTACGGACTCTCTGGGTAGAAGACTTTACTTGGCAACAGCCAGGACGGAGTGCTCCCTCAATGGAATCAACAGCCATGTTTCAGTGACTGTTACAGACATCATAAAGCAGCAGTTCTCAACCTGTGCACTCGGGCACACTAATGTGCCTTGAAAGGTAGCCATTAACAGAAGAGTAATATATGAATTATTTTTATATTTAAAAAATCTTTAAAACTGAGGAAAATCACACTGTGAGGTGCCCAGACCAAAGGAGCAGCACCCTCTCATTGCATCAGCGAGAAGGATTGGTGTACGGGATCGGGGAATTTTTGTCCTTAGCCCGAATGTATGCACTAGGGTTCCCCACATGTAGGCGAAAATGGTTATTTACTAAAGGTATCTTTAATTCCAATTGTAAAGAAAATTTGCCCTGTTTAATGAAAATAAACATTGAGCACTCTTTTATGAGTCAGTTTTAACATATTTCAAATTCTATGTTGTGTTAATAGGACTCACTTGGATTATACCAACAGATTACTAACTATATATATATATATATATATATATTTATATATATATGTATATATATATATGTATATATATAAATAAAAAGAAAGAAAAAAAATATATGTATATATAAATAAAAAGAAAAAAAAAATTGTTACCTAATAATATACATACTTATAGTTGATGTGAAAATAACTATATACTTTAAGGGATTCCAATACATTTACTTACTCTTAAAAGAAATATAGTATATTAAAAATTAAAAGTGAAAATATTTTTCAAATTGTAGTTAAATAAAACGTATTCTAACCTAAATACCCCCACCCAAATTTTTAAATATACAAATAGAAAAAATGCCTTCAGAATCTTTGCTGTTAACAATAAAATTTTTTTTTAAAAATCCAGACGACATGGATTTAACGGATGTCAGATTTCATTGAAGAATACATCCCTACCGCGACCAAAAATGATACATCAAAATACAGACATAATGAATACGCAAACACCCCTCGTCTGGTTGAAATTAATTTCTCTGTTTCATTGGAAACGTAAATTATGATTTTTGCTGACTTTAAAACCGAGTAATTTTATAAGTTACTCCAAAATTCGCTTGAGGATGAAATGGAACTAATGTCTTTAATTTAATTACAAAATTAAATTTGGACCTTCCATTTTTGAATCATGGTTAGAACAGTGTAGCGGAAAAACCATATTTTAAATCAATAATTTATAATATATATATATATATATATATATATATATATATATATATATGGAGGGGAAAATGTATGACAAAGTGGAAAAAAGTTTTTGTATGACGTGTTTCATCCTTTATGACTTCACCCAACTAAATTTGTTATATTAGTGCAACTACACAAGCACGTGAAGAAGGGGCACTGGGAATTTTTAATTTAAAATAAAAATTTATAATTAATATGAATAATGACAAAAGGAAAACCTACCTTAGCCAATGTGTTTCATTCTCTGTGGAACTTTATCAAGATAAATGCAAGGATTTTATTTTGTAACAAGTATTTATATACAAGAGCAAAAATGTTATTGGTTTTTCAAAATTTTTAGGTGTAGGAACACTCATAAATATTCATCACGTTAACTGAAAAATAAGGCAAGTTATGGAAGACTTGAAGTGATACAATTCAATGTCTAATAAATGAAAGTGAATAAGTGATTTTTTATATATGCAAATTAGTTTTTATATTATTTCAGTTTGTGATTAATTTATGTGTTATACATTTTGAATAACATAAGGTTAAGGATTTGACCATTTTCTTTTAATTTTTTAGAATTTTTGTAGTTATGTATTTTGGCTTTAGGAATGGAGACTTTGGAAAAATTCTTTAGCACAGATTTATATTTTGATAAGGTTTGATAGCGGCACTTTCAAGAATTTTTCTTCTAAGTCAGTTACTTTCTCTTTTAATAAATGTGACATTCATTAATTTGTGATTAAATTTATTTCTATGTATAACTAATGTATTTGATAAATTAGTGTGTATCAATCAGGTCTCTTTTGTGTTCATAGATAAGTTTTTTTTTAAATTTCTACAAGTTTCTTCAATGTATTGTGAGGAACAATTCTGGCAATTTATTTTATATATACCTACTTCAGAATTATTATTGTTGTGGGTATTTTTACTTATGATCATATCCATAATAATTTTGGATGTTGTTATATTAGGTTGGTGCAAAAATAATGTCGTTTTCTCACAGTAACATATGTGAGAAAACGACATTATTTTTGCACCAACCTAATAATTATTTTTCAATTGTTTTGGATATTGAATGTCATGGAGAAGATTAAGTTTATAATTGAACTGTTAATGCTGTCAAAAGAAACACAGAGTAAATGATATTTTTAAAGCAGATTAATTCTATTCCCTTCTTTGTACCCAGACCACCTTTGTTTGAATATTCTTTTTATTCACATGTGATCAAATTTCTTTCTATAATTTTCAAGAAATCCAAATTAAATTTTCTGTCTCAGCAACTGCAGTTGATATCACAATTGGATCATTGTGAAATCCATGATCCTTTTGTTGGCTACATAGTCTGTATGCTTTGTCAGGGCTATCTTCATGGTTTTGAATTCAAAGTCGTCATTCTTTTAGATTAATTGCTAATCACCGTCAGAGACCTCATAAAAATTAGCTGATTTAAAGTTTAATTAATCTGAATTGAAACAAATATTAATTACTATTCATTTAAAATATCACAAAAAAACATTTTTTTTAAGGAGGGATGTTTTTGATGTGTTTACAGCTTGATATTTGGGCAATTTAAGTAAGGGGCACATAATTGCAAAAAAATTAGATAACAAATATGTTTTGGTTTTATATAATTTTTTAAATACCCAATAATCTTAATGTAAAATATTTTATATATATATATATATATATATATATATATATATATATGTAAAATGAAAATTTTTCAAATCGTAGTTAAATAAAATGTATTCTAACCCAAACACCCCCAAAAATCTTTAAATATAAAAAATGCCATAAGAATTTTTGCCGTTAACAATAAATTTAAAAAAATCCAGACGACATGCATTCAACGGATGTCAGATTTCATTGAAAAATACATCCCTACCCCCTACCAAAACGTAACTAATAACGGATACATCAAATTACAGACATAATGAACACCCAGACACCCCTTGTCTAGTTGAAGTAGAGTTATCTGTAACCTTGGAAACATGAATTATGATTTTAGCTGTGTCTTAAAAACCCAGTAATTTTAAAAAGTTACTCCAAAATTCGCTTGAGGATGAAATGGAACTAATGTCTTTAATTTAATTACAAAATTAAATTCGTAGCTTTTAGCTTCCATTTTTGAAACATGGTTAGAACTGTGTAGTGAAAAAAACCATATATTAAATCAATTTATAATATATATATATATATATATATTATGCCTTTAAATTCCTTGAGGAACATAGGGCTGCAAGATATCACTGCAGTTTCTATAACAAGCCAGTTTTTAAGTGAGTAGGTTGTTAGCCTACTGCACAACCCCCTACCTGGAGGATCAGGTTTTGAATTCAGAGTTGTCCTTCTCCTAGGCCAGTTGCCATCCAAGGCTATAGAACCTGGTCTGTCCTGCTATTACTCATACCTGGGAGGAAGAGGAGAAGAGGATTCATACCTTTTCTAAGGGTATTAGCACATAAGTGAATGCAATGGATTCAACTGGAATTCAAACTTGGCTCTCCGATTCCTCAATCCAAGCTGCTATCCATTACTCTACTGTGCCTCGTATTAATATTTTAAGCACTGTAATATTTTCTCAAAGTTTAGGTACTTTGGCTTTATAAACTTATTTACGAAGAACTTAGCTGAAGTAATGTTACAAAATTACCTATAAATTTTATATAGTACCTCTCTTGTTTGCTGATAATGCTGTGTGTGGACATCCATATTTACAAAAATTGACATGATCATACACACACAAAAATAATCAAAATTCTGCACTGCTAATTAATCCATAGCAGGGGGAGATTCATCTTTTTCCTAAGAGTATTTGTGCAAAAGTGAATGTAACAAACTAGAGTTGATTTCAAACTCAGCTTGCAGATTTCTTGTTTCGAGTTGTTAACCATTACACCTCCTGTACATCCAGATTATATTTGTGTTATTTCGACTAATAGCTGATTAGTTCTTAAAATTAGTTTTCATGAAAACTAGTCTGGTTAAATTTATTACTAGAGAAGGATGTGCACTTATGTTTTATTGCATTATGTCAAAAGCTTTTGAAAAAGTCGGAGCACAAGGATCTATTTGAACTGCTGGGAAAACTGAATCTATTTGGAAAAGTTATAAGAATAATCCAGAACTTATATTGGGAGAAAACTGCTCCTGGGATAAAATGAATTGAGTAGCATGTATTTGGGCATATCTGTACGAGTCAAATGTAACCTGCCCACCACCTTTTCATTGTTCACTTTTGATGTTTCCTTTCTCTCACTTCCTCTTCTTTCAGACTGTTTTTTACTTCCTTTAGCTGCTCTTTTAATCTTTGTCTATCTTTAAGTCATATGAGTTCCAACAAGGGAGATAATCGTTGTCATGACTCATGATGTCATGACTCATAATCGTCTGTGTGTCTTTCTCACTTTTTCACAGAGTGCCCAGCAGACATCTTTTTTTTGTTCTTTGCGCCATTTTATTTTTTATAAACATTATAATGTCTATGTTACTTTACATTCATTTATATCTCCTCATTTAGATCTATATCATTATTGAATTTCCTTATGTATTCTTTATCTGTCTTTCTAAACTTTCTCTCTTCCTTTGTCTATAAGATAGAAAATGAATTGAGTAGCAAAAATAGAAAGGAGCATGAGATAAGTATGCATCTTCTCACCAGATTTATTCAACCCCTGGTGTGGTAGCACCTGTTAGAGTCCCAGCTATGGGCAAATACTTAACCCCCAAACTGGGGTCAAAAGTTTAAAAATAGGTTTTTATTGTAAAAATAATAGCACACATTTTTAGAAAAATATTATCAGCAGTAAGTTTTTGAAAAACAAATTATTACCATTTATTATTTACTTAAAAAAAAATATTACCAGCAATACATTTAGAAAAAAAATATTAATACATATTCTATTCATACAAACCTATCCTAAAAATCTTGTTACCATTAAAAAAACCCACTGTGGTTGATATGCAAAAAAATACAAAATTAACCAAACCAAACCTATTTAACTTTTGCAGCAAGGTTATCCTAAGTGAACTGGAGACCTTACCAGGATTTATTATTGGTGGGTGTAATCTGAACAATATAAGATACACAGATAACACTGTGTTAATTCAGAAAGGAAAATATAGCACCTCCTAGACAGGGTAGTAAAAGAAAGCAAGAGAAAAGACTATCAATTGCAAGAAAAAGGAAAGTATGGTCATCAGCAAGAGAAAAAGCCCAAGATATGATTTATGAATCAAGTAGGTGTTCAAAATATTTGGATGACATTTTACAAGAGGATGGAAATGGAACACTGAGATTTGAATATACATTGAACTCGGCATTCCAAAAATTAAGCAAGATTCTAAGAAACTGAAAATTTCATTAGAAACAAAGAAAATAATGCTGGATTGCTATATGGTATCCATCCTCTTATATTTTTTTTACCATGAGGTTCACCCTGTACAAGGCTCGAGAGCCACTCGGGGTAGAGGGTTACAGAGTAAAAGACAGTTTGTATGAATAAGAGGCGAAGATAACTGTTAACCCGAGACTTGAACAAGTTAAGATTGTAGTGGTTTGGGAAACATCTTTGTAGGAGTCAATTCCACAGAGGAGTGGTTCCTGGAAGAAGCTGTTCAAATGGAACTTACTTCTTACCAATGAAATACGGAGGGAATGTGGGTGGTTTGCTACAATGTAAATGGTATGTCGGGTCCTAGCCATAAGGGTTAGACTTGGTGGAATCAAGGAATGTAGTTTTTGTGAAAGTAGTGATAGAGCAGCAAGAGGTTTGCCACATCCCACCTGTGAGAGGGTAGAGAATAATTTGTCACCCACAAGGGCTGAGACACTTTTCAAGGCTAGAAAGTGAGGTCTGGGCAGCTCCCACCCAAATATGACAACAATACTCCATTTTTGGTCTGATCTGGCTCTGGTAAAGATAGAGGATAGCACATGGAGTCAGGTATTTGCTGGAATGATACAGAGAGCTGCCCATTTCACCTGCATCCTTAGCGATGACTCAATATGTACAAGTTCCACTTGAGGTCAGGTGTGAGTTTGGGGCACATTAGTCTCTCAATGGCAGTGAATGTTGAACAATTTCCCAAAAGATGAGGAAAAAACTGGAAGCAGCAGAAATGCAGTTTTACAGAAGGATGCTGAAAATTCCATGGATGGAGAGAGTAAGCAACATGGAAGTCTTAAAGAAAATGGCAAGAGAAAGAACATTTATGCTCAGAATCAGGAAGAGACAACTGAAATTCCTTAGGCATATTGAGGAAAGTTGGCTTGGAAAGCTTAACCCTCACAAGACATATTGAAGGCAGAAAGATAAGGGAAGGCAGTGATCCATTTATCTGACAAGCTTGTGGAATGGAGTGGAGGCAACCTAGCAAAGAGAGAAAAACTGCTAAGAGTCACACAACATAGAAAGCTGTGGAGAGCTGTGATCGCCTGTGTCCTAAAGAAATGCAACACATGGAAGAAGCAGCTGGCTAACTGTTTGCTTGTATGTAACTTATGACTGGTAAAATGGCTAGAGCTTGATGCTGGGTAATTAGACATAATGGTTTAACCCCTGGATGAAAACGGATTTGAACGCATCTTGCATGTAAAATATTCCCAAAAAGATAATGGTGGTTTTACAAGTCATATATTTAAAAAAAAAGATAGATCTCAGAGTCAGATGCATTCACAAGAATCTCTTTCCACCTATGCAAATTTGGACCATCATTGAATCTATAAAAAGTGCAACTGTGGTAGCAAACAGGAAACACGTGTTGAATTGTTTGACTGTTGGTTGAAGGTTGAAGGAAACAGATTGGGAACTTTATTATCAAGCCAGAGGAAACTGACTACATAGACTATTAGGGAATAGGTGACACTAACTTCTAGGGTCACCTATCTCAGAATCACTAAAATTCAAATTATTCTCAAAACTGTTATTTCCACCCGATCTGTTAAAAAGGACTTTTTACACCAAACTACATAAACCCCAAATATCCCAGTTGTAGTCTATACAAGTATTTCTAAAAAGTGTGGAGGTGCTGGTGAATAATAAGAACTGATGTGTCGAGTTCAAGCTTCAACTGAGATAATTTATGTTCATTTTGTACTAATGCCTTTGGGAAAGTCAGGAACAAGAATAAAAGATTCAACTGAAAATGCTGGAATAGTCTCTAAATTAATGCTGGCAAAACAGAATTTATCAGCTACAACCAAGACAGAAAAATTAAGTTGAAAAATGGCAACAATATCAAATCCGTCCAGGAATTTGTTTACCTTGGCAGCAACATCCAGTCAACAGAGAGAGACATCAAAATCCACGAGGGCAAGGCCTGGGGGTGTCCTTAATGGTCTGAGCACCATTTGGAAGTCCTCTATCTCTGAAAATCTTAAGAGGGGCTTTTTTAAGGGCCATGGTAGAATCTGCCTTGCTCTACGGCTCAACAAAATGGACACTAACAAAACACCAAGAAGCATCACTTTGGACATCAGCTGGAAGAAACACCCAACAAAGAAACGCCTGTATGGACCCTATCTCAGTCTCGATAAGAGAGAGAAGCTTCAGCTAGTTGGTCACTCCTGGAGAAGTAAGAACTTGTGAGTGACACCCTCCTGTGGAACCCATTCCTCGGCAAAAGATTGATCCGAAGACCTCATCACACTTACATTGACCAACTTGTAGATGACTCTGGATGCCATCTGGAGGACCTGCCAACAGCAATATCTGACAAAGATGATTGAAAGGAACAAGTCAGGAGAACCTGAGAATAATTCTCAACCTGATGGTGATTGTACTAATGCTCTTGGGAAAGTCATGATCAGGAATAAAAGATTCAACCAAAAATGCTGCAATGGACAAACGTCTTAATAATCCACTTTACTAGATGAAATGAAACATGACATGGCCAGATCTGTCTTGCTCTATGATAGCACCTGATGAACACTGACAAGACGATTGAAAAAGAAGGTAGGTGGAATGTATACAAGAATGATTTATGTTGCACTGAAACTCACCTAGATACTGCACCCTAAAATACACAGCTCTTCATCTTCCTCCATCTTGTGTCACAAATGATTTTGAAAAAAAAAAGATTTGTCAAGGATTTATCCAGAAGTAAGGATGAGATTATCAGTGATGTTTTGTTGCAGACACACAATCATGTATACACTAGCATTGGTTGTCCATTCAAAAGATACATCCAGCAAAATATTGTCTGAGAGAGTACTTTACATGTCTAATGCTAACCTCCAGGAGAGTGACTCATTGTGCCTTCTCGGACTAATGTTTTCCAACACAAAATGGAAAGACTATATTTAATCAATTGTTAGGGTAGTTGCTAGGAAAGTTGGTTCACTGTGCCATGCTAGACAATTTTTCTTGTCAGAATCTATTTTACATACTTATAAGTCTACCATTCGTCCATGCTTTGAATTGTGCCACCACATATGCTCCTGCTATTAGAGATTCTTGATAAAATCCAAAGAATCTGCAATGTTATCGATTCTAACTGGTTATCTCAGCTTTAGTCACTTTCCCACGACCGAAATGTAGCTTCCCTGTGCCTTTTCAATAAAGAATTTCATGGTAATTGTTCTGATGAACTTTTCTTGATGGTACATAGATTCTATGAATTTAAGTGAAGTACTAGATTAGCGTTAGGATCTCATCTCTTGAATTGGTCAAGTTCTATGCTAACAGTTTCTTTTCTCGTACTTCCCACTTGTGAAACTCTTTTCTGGCTTCTTGCTTTCCAGCCATGTTTGATCTTCAAAAATTTAAATGCAATGTCATTATCGTTATCTTCTGTCTTCTTAATTTCTGTTCTTTTATTATTCTCATGCCTTTTTTCTTTTTCTTATATTCTTTCATAATCAGTAACTCCCTGCATCTTAGTGGCTTTATTGCCTTGTTTAGAGTGAAATGATTAAAAAAAGTATATGAAGATACAGAATGCTAGCATGTAGAAGACCTAGCAGGTAAGATGGATAGTCTGGAGATTGGAGTCATGAAGTTCTGTGCAAACCAGAATGATGATGATCAGATAGAAATCTTCGTAAGGCTTGTGAGTTCTTGATTAAAAGAAAGACAAGAGTGGAGTCCAAGAAAGTGTATCCAACGCTAATAAGGCTTACTATTACACCTTTACATCCAAAATTAATTTTTGTTAAGTGAAAATCAATTTAAAACCTTTTTGCTCAAAAATAATCTTATAATTTTAATGTCTTTCTTCCTGACATGTTGATATTCAGTATATTGATATGGTCAGAAAGAAAGACAATGGACTGAACTCAAAAAAACAGCAAAGCCTCTTGCAAAAAAGTTAAAGAAATTCAGGACTTTGATTAATCTATCTGTCCAAGTTTGAATCAATACATCTGTAGTCTTATCACAATGTTCTCTGATCTGACATCTATTTTCTAATGTGGTTGCTGCTGCTTATCAAGCCTTGCTGTCACATATATTTCTTTATTTACTAATGGCTCCTATATCCTATTTATTTTTTATGCTAGACCTACATTGAAGGTCCTCATAGCCTTGTATATGCACTGATTCTTTCTTTCAAACAAGAATCAGCATGTTTTCACTCAGGTTAACATGTAAAATAATTTATTCACCTTTATGGGATGTTGATCAAATATGTTTCTATGGCCTGTATCTTTTGGAATCATTTATAAATAAAAACTTATGTTGTATAATAAAATGTGGCACGCCAATAAACAAATCTGAAATATTGCTACCACATCTCGTCTGGTGCTTCTGCTATATATTTTACAGATTCTGTAAGGTTATCGGTCCTGACCTGACATCTCATCTCATCTCTGGTCACTTTCTCATCACCATAATGTACCTTATTTGTGCTTTTTCTATAAATATATTCATGGTAATTGTTCAGATGAACTCTTCACTATGGTACCTAGACATAATGAATTTAAGTGTAATACTAGATTGGCAGCTAGGTCTCATCATTTTACAATTGAAATAGCTAGGTGTAATCATAAGTTTCATGCTAACAGTTTCTTCTCTCTCAATTCTAACTTGGGGGACTATTTCAGCTTCTTGGTTTCCCCATTAACTTTTATCTTAAAAAATTTAAATGCAATTGTCATCTTTTGCCTTCTTAATTCCTGTTCTTCTTGAACTCTCTCTTTTATAATTTTTTCTTATATTCTTTTATACTCAGTAACCCCTTGTGTCTTAGAGGCTTTATCACCTTGCTTGGGATGGAATTATTAAATAACATCCTGATATACAGACATTAGCTGAATTTTGATCTGAATTTTTCATTGTATAATGTGCAACTATATTATTAATATTCACTACTGAATTAAGTGCATTGACAAGAAAGGAGATCATGTTTAAAATATTTTTATGTAAAATAAATGCTTTTTTCTTGTTTATGCCACAATCTTATTAATGTATCTATGTATGTGATTAATATTCACTACAGAATTAAGTGCATTAACAAGAAAGGAGATCATGTTGAAAAATATTTGATGTTTAAATAAAAGTTTTCTTCATTGTGGACTTCTTCATGTAGCTATATATAAAATTAATATTCACCACAGAATGAAGTGCATTAACAAAGGAATAGATAACAGTGAAAAATAAATATTTGTTGCGAAAAATAAAAACTTTTTTCATCATTAGGCTATGAATTTACCAATGCAATTATGTATGGGATTTATATTTATCACTGGATTAAGCGCATTAACAAAAGAGATTATTTACACTATTTACATTGTTCGGACTGTTGTCCTCATCTTTATTGCCATATTCATGACTGATGTAATGGAATAACCTGTCACCCCCATGAGTAACTGCACTATAGGTAGTAACTAACTATAAGTAGCTGTAAGCCAACGGACTACAGAGACTGGCTGGGATCTATTCCAACTAGACAGTTGAACTCTCTGCCTTCAGGCAGAGAGGAACCCGGATGAGGCCCCGCTGAAGGACAGAGTCTCGTTCAGGGAAGTAGACTGCCCCTGAACCCATTTACATGGGTTCAAAAAGGGAATATTTTTGGCTGAGCCTATGGACTTGGAGAACCCATGTTAAACCAGCCTTGTGCCACATGCAACCCTCATAGGGGAGGTAGCTAAATATACTAGCTGGGATCTGTTGAGTACAACTGGAACTTACATGAGAACTACCAACCTTCCACTGGTAGCACCCACTACTGGATTGACTTGCGGCGACCTTGTGCATAACTTATCTTTATTCTTATTGTACTGGTTTTTACAATAAACCTTTACTTATTTTATCCACCTTGTTTTTCAAGTATATATTCCTATTAGCACGGAATCAATAACATTTCGGCTATTGTACACGCCAGCCTTCTTCAGGTGATATACATTGTAATTTTGAAGGCCAGAGTGTACAACAGCTAAAACATTGTGAGTACAACAATAAAGATGAGGACAACAGTCCAAACAATGTAAATAGTATAAATACTTACTGTTGTGGATTCCGAGATGAAATCGGTCTCCAAGGAATGACAAACGCAATAATTAAATATAAGAAATAAAATGTATTTACACAATCATACAAAGAGTAATACTGTTAGTAAGTCCAGGAACGTGGTTAGTAGCAAATACAGATAGATATATACAGTCTCGAAGTAGGACTTCCTTAGAGTCTACGTGCTTGTAACTGACTTCTACAAGAGGTTACCTCACTATCTCTGTTCATATATTCTCTCACTCTCCGTATATCCTCTCTCTATCCGACTACCGACTGTAACTCTGGGTATTTAACAGCAGCAGTCCAGGTACACTTGGTAGAGTCCACTTATATAGAAAAAGGGGTGGACCCCATAACACTTACAATACCTCATCTCAGAAATATAGACGAATTTTAAAGGAGATTATGTTGAAAAATATTTGTTGTATAAAATGTTTTTCTATCATTAGGCCAGAGACTTATTGATGAACTTATGTATATGATTTGTATTCATCATGGAATTAAGTGCATTAACAAAAATGGAGATTATGATAAAAATAGATATCTGTTACATAAAATGCTTTTTTCATGTTTAGCGAACCACCTCTTTGTATTCAATTGGTGAGATGTAAATTCTACTCAAGCAGCTTCTTTTCATGAACCACTGCATTGTGAAACCGACTCCCAAGAGGATGCTTCCCCAATCACTACAATCTTATCCTGTTAAAATCTATGGTTAACCATTATCTTCTTCATATATTTATATAAACTGTACTCTGCAACCATCTACCTTGAGTAGATCTTGGGCTTTGCACAGGGTAAAATAAAATACTATGGATTTATTGATGTACCTATGTATATAATTTAGATTTACCACTGAATTAAGTACATTGACAAAAGAGGGGATTGTTTCACTGTGCTTAGGGTGGAAAGATAAATTCTATTAGACTCGCTTCTGAAATGTTGAAGCAACACAAAGACGATACAAGACGTGGTAAACTTAACAACTATTTTAATTCAAACTGAGGCTTGATCCGTTTTGCTCCCAGCATTCCCTACTTGGACCGGAAATACTTACGATCATCATAATCAACATTATAGATGTTGTTATAAACAGAGATTATGTTGATAAACAGATATTTATTGTGCAAAATGGTTTTGTATATTTAGGCTATGAACTTGTTGATATAACTATATATGAAATTTATATTCACTGCTGAATTAAGTGAATTAACAAAAAAAGGAGATTATGTTAAAAATACATATTTGTTCTATAAAATGAGTTTTTCATGTTTAGGCTATGGGTTTATTAATGTACCTATGTATCTGATTTAGATTCACCATTGAATTAAGTGCATTAACAAAAAATGAGATTATGCTAAAAATACATATTTGTTCTATAAAATGATTTTTTAATATTTAGGCTATGGGTTTATTGATGCACCTATGTACATATAAAATCTCACTTTGTTTTCATAGTTGTCAGTTGTTCATGATTACCAATGCAGGTGATACATTTCTGTGGTATGACATTTTTAACTTCATTTTCACCTCTTAATGATAAATATTTACATACAATCAAAACTTTACAATTAGTATAAAGTTAATTGCTTAAGTATTTTCTAAAATTGATGATGTGTAAAATATTAAGAAAACTGAACCCCCAAATTTAATTTTATTTATAAAATTCAGAACCAAACAAATTTAACATTGATAAGAAACTTAACAACAACTCTGATTATGCAAATTGTGAGTGTCCATTGTTCTCATAAAATGAATTTTTTAAAACAGATCTTCAAACATGAATTACAAGCATGGTCTGCCAAGAAGCTAAGAGACGTGCACTGAGTTGGGTTAATATGTTAGAAACTGTTTTTCTGCAGTTGTCAGTTGGCCTGTGTCAACCAATAGGTTAGCTGTGCATTCAGTTGTAAAGAAGAAAAGAAAAAGTGAACAAAGGTAGGTCAGGAATAGACAAGTCTACTACTAAAACCATAGGCAGCAATATACTGTTCAGGGTGGTTGGTGGGTTACCAACCCATGCAAGCAGTTTGCAGTTGCTAGGTAACTAAACATCATAGAACCTCATAAGACATAGAGGACAAAAAAAAAAAAAAGACAAAAAGAATTTTGTTGTTCGGTTAATGCCCTTCCTTAGAAGAAAAACAATTGTAAAGCTAATGAGAAAATAAAATCTTGCTAACATCAGTTGACATAAATGGCTTGATGAAGAACAAGGTAAGTAAATGATTAAATAAATGAATGCAAAAAAATCATTTAGCAGAACAGTGAATAAGGTAAATGAAAGACTAAATAAGAAAGTAATCATTGAGTAGAATGAGAGTGAACAAGGTAAATGACAGATTGAATAGGGAACAAAATAATAATCGTTGTGTAGAATGATAACAAATAAGGTAAAAGTATGTTCAAATAATAGCAATAACAAATACCGAGTAAGTGATTGTGAACAAGGTAAATGAATGACTGAATATCATCCTGGGTAAGACGTTAAACTAAATCCAACAGCAAGGCCTCTGATCAGGAGCTTTTGAGGAGTGTGGAACCACCTCTTAATTGCTGGTGTTCCCAGGACCACCCTGACCAGGGCACCAGCTATGGGCAAATAGTTAACTCCCAAACTTGAGTTAAAACATTATGAATGTGTAAAAATAGGTTTTAATACCAGCAATAAATTTTTTGAAGGAAAAATTATTACCAGCAATACATTTTTGAAGGGAAAAATATTACCAGTAATATATTTTTGGAAAAAATATTACCAGCAATAAAAATCTTGTCAGCATTAAATAACCCAATGAGGTTAATGTGCCATAAAACAAACCAAACTGACTGAATATATCAAGTAAACTGTGAAAAACAATTACCAATATTAAAAGCATTAACTATAAAATACAAATAACTCAATATCAATAAAATGTTATTAAATTTAGAAACAAACTTACTAAATATATTTTATAAATAATAAACACACAAGAACACAAACTGACACATGAAGATGCTTTAAAAAAGCCATCATGATGCGTGAAGATGTGATACTTAAAAAATGATGCAGCACAAAAAAGCAAAAAAAATTGGTAAAAGCTTTTGAAAGGCAAAAGTACTCAGACATTGAATGAGTTAAACTTTCAAAGGAAACCATGAAAAACATAGTGAAAATAAAAGTCCAAAATATAGTAAAAAATAAACAGGTCTGCTGCTAGGAATGTTGGTTTCTGGTGCCATGCCAGACAATCTTTCTCACCAAAACCTTATCTTACATATTCATAAGTCTACCATTTTTCCAGGCTTCAAATATTGCCTGGTGCTCCTGCTATATATTTAGAGATTCTTAATAAAATCCAAAGAAGAATCTGCAATGTTACTGGTCCTGACCTGACATCCTGGCTTCAGTTATTTTCACACTACCATAGAATAGCACCCCTATAACTTTTGTATAAGTAATTGTTCTGATGAACTTTGGTACCCTGTGGTACCTAGACTATGAATTTAAGCAGAGTAATAGATTGTTGGCAAGATTTCATCATTTTATAGTTGAAGTATTTAGATGTCACCATAAGTTCTTTGCTAACAGTTACTTGTCTTCAACTTTTCAATTGTGAAATTCTCTTTCAGCTTCTTGCTTTTCAGCCAACTTCAAACATTTAACATTTTCTGGGTAGCATCCATATCTTTTTAATTAGCATTGAATATTTTTCCTAGACACTTAACTTTTTTTTCTTTTAATAATGGGATAACAGTTCCTACAATCTTGAAACAGAACTTTTCTATCACAATCTCTCTCTTCAGTATTAATGACCTCAATTTTGTCATTTTAAACTTCATTCTTACCCAAGTCGTTATCTTTTCTAAACCCTGCAATATCCACCAACATCCAGGGACTGTAGATGTAGTAACTGTCAGGTCATCCATGTATGCACGAATTGGGGGTTGTCAACTCCATTTCTCATCACTGGACTTCGACACTCAACTTCTGCTGATTTTATTTACATGTTCATGGTTAAAGTAAATAATATCACTGAGATTGTACATCCAGTTACTTTCTAGCCGATGCCTTGTCAGAAGATATCAAAATATATTTTTTGTATATTCTTTTAATATGTAAAAAAAATGGTTGGTTCCCTGCATCTGACTCTACCTTTACAAGAACCAGATAAGGCTGAAAATTGTGTACTACTGCCATGTATGAACAGGAGCTACACAGTCTTCACTTTTGAGTCTCAATAAAGACCAAAAGCATCTCCTGATATCTTCTACTTTTACAAGAAGCAGATCAGGCTGAAAGTTGGAATGTGATTAACTTGTTAATCATTTTATTAATTATTTACAATTAAAATTTATTTTATTTTAATTGCGTTCCAATTTTCTCTCCTCTTTCATTATTATTGCAGTGTCTTGATTGTTTTGTATTTTGTCAATGACTGCCTTTGAAAAAGCGTTAGCCAAAAGGATCCTAAGGTAGAAAATGACGTCAATTTTGTTTAAATATATAACAAAATATAAGCAATATATAAAGATTAAATATAAATAAATATCAGAAATCCATAATTTATTTATCACTTCTACAACGATTAATAATAAATGGTAATTACCCTCCCCACCTGTAAAAACTGAATAAATTATTTGTTTAATGATCAGGAAAGATGTTGGAAAATCTGATTGGTTAAAAATGATTGATAAAGAAACAAATGACTCATCAAAACGAAAATAAAGAGAGCAGCACAAATAAATTTGATGAATTTTTTAACGACTCCTTATCCCAAAAGAACATTTTATAACTCATGGTAAGCATGAATAAATCTTGAGAATATAAGAGTAGAAAAATATTTTATAATTACTCATAAATCTTTATAAATTTTCAGAATTTAAGAATAGAAAATGTTATAACTACAAAGAGATTTTAATAAACTTTTAGAATATAGGAAAAAAAAAAATTTCGGAAGGATAGTGACTCCCAATAAAAATAAAGTTATAAAAATAAAATATAAACAAAAATGAAAAAAATTAAAATTAAAATAAGGCATTTGTGCTTTCTTTTAAAACCCTTGTCGCTTTCATTCTCTAAACTTCTCTTTCTATATGATGTAGTGAATATGCATACACCCCCTCAGAATAATATGATTGTCTGGTGTCAGCCATAAATAGACTGATGTGGAGGTACATGGGCTATGCCTATTGCCTACCACTATGACGAGGACCAGTCCATTATGGTTACCTGCTAGATTGTCCTACCCGGTTACAGTAGTCAACAACCACTTTGCTACTTTAAACAAATATATCCCTTTTCAGGACATATCACTATACTTCCCTCTTGACCGATGAGAAGGCAACCCTCAAATAAAAAGAGAATGATGAAGAAAAGATTGAACCCAGCCAAAAACATTGAAAGTTTGCAGGAGCAGAGCTTACTTATTTGTGACTGCAAAATACCAAAAATCAGGGAAGTTCCATGCATTAACATCCATTAAAAAAAAAAAAAAAAAAAAAATTGAAAAAGAAAGGAATGTTGTAAAATAAAATAATTTGTCTAATCAAAACAAAATGACACAATTTCTTGAGCCTATTCAAAAGGATATAAAACTTGACACTTCTAGGCCAGAGGTAGATGGGAAGAGGAGAAGACCAAAATGACACCAGGAGAGGACAGAACAAAAGTCATGCATGATGCATGAAGAAGCAGTCAAGAGGTCATCTGTTACTGACATTTTTGCCCTGTTAAGAGCAAAAAAGAACACATCAGATTGACTCTGACCTAATTCCTCACATTACTACTAACCCTATCTTGGTCTGATGTCAAAACTACCAAAACAGTCATTTCTCTAGACTGTTATCAATATCCGCCTTATTAATGAACTTTTTGCTACAGAAAATATCAAAAGGACTCACTCAGCACTCTAAAGAAAATAAATAAAAACATATTATTTATTTTAAAGTGTCCCATAAAATAATTATCCTACCACCTATCCATACTAACAATGTTCAGAAATTAACACAATATTCCCCATAAGTATTATAAATCTTAATAAATATTTAGAATATAAGAATATTAGAACATTTTATAAGTATTAATAAATCTTAATAAACCTTTAGAACAGAAGAATATTAAAATAGAACATTTTATAGGTCATATTAAATGTTGTTAGACCTTCAGAATGTAAGGAAATTTAATATTTACTAATTAATAAAGTTTCAGAATATAGCTTAGTGTAAGAAACATAGCAATTGTCTGTTGAAACCAGCTTCCTTTTCTGGATAACCATAATCTGATACAAAATCAGATCGATAATCAATGTAAAATCTGAAATATTGAAACAGACCTTTCACTTGATTTTTGTAATTGAAAAACATTCACTTACCTGTTTCTTGGTAAAAACATTGCACTCTCAATGAACACTGAGCCTGATAACAAAATGTACCAACAGGTGCTCAGCTCACCTTGACTGGAAAGAAAAAAAAAAACAAGAATGAAGATGCTAAAATTGCAATAAGAAATGAAATATATTCAAGAAAATTGCCAACTTATTGTATTTCATATTGAAATGTTTCCCATGAGAATATCATTAGTCTGTGGCAATGTTGTGCTGCAGGATTGTCAAGGAGGAGGGTGCTGTTGGTCACCATATTTGTAGCATGAGGAGGAAAACTTTCAAAGTTTTATGAAAAGAAAGAACTTCTCAGAATATGAGGCTAAGTAAAGAAATCTAAGGGAGGTAATTCAATATTTGGTATGCAAAAAACATTCTGGACATGAAAAACTATTTATTTGAATATTATAAATTAAATGACTTTTTTCTTTTTAAACAAACCTGCTCAACTATTATGATAATCCACTATATATATCAAAAATTAAATTATGTAATGGTCAATCTTAAATCAGTGCATGAAGCTCAGTCATACTACAAGTGAGGAAAAAGTGTGTGTGTGTGTGTGTGTGTGTATATATATATATATATATATATATATATATATATATGCAAGCTTCATTAAATATGACAGACAAGGTGCTTTAATTTTTTTTTTCTCTTCTGTAGATAAATTATACAAAAAACATCCAAATGTTTGGCTATACCTTTAGCTATTATTAAGGATGAATTAGATTTACTGTTAACTGGAAATGGATTGTTGTATGTATCTATGCAGCATTATATATATATATATATATATATATATATATATATATATATATATATACACACACACACACACACACAATACATCAACAAAATTACTTATCTGATTGACTCAAGATTTTTGTGTCAAAATGCTCATCAGAGCCAGATGTTTGATAAATCTAACAAAATTATTACCAAATCTCCTGGAACAAAAGTTTCAAATTTTCAAAATGAAAATCAGGAGTTGGTGAATCAGTTAAGTATAGGATGCGATGGGTAAATTGTTGACATTTTATATTTTTCATTTCTTACATGCATATTGTTTGTTTTTGATTCTGTTGACTCTACAGTATCGTAGGGTCAGTTGGGCACCATCTGTGAGAAAAAGATGACCATGACACAATTCCCTCCACCAGAAATCTGGAAATAGCATGCTGTACTGCTTGCCATTTGCACTGGAATACAAACATTTCAAAATGTTTAGGTGTCAATCTGGGGGCAGTGCAGAGGATACAGAGTTGGATTTTGGAGTGATCCCTAGTGATAGCAATGTTATGCTTCTATTTATCTTGCAACAGGGCCTCGTACTCAACATGGAGGCCTATACTGAGTGCCTTGAGGAGGTAGTGCTGCTTTGGGTCAAGAGGGTGGCTGCAAGAAGATCTAATGTCTGGCAACGGGACTCTGCACCATGCCACACAAGCAGGAGAACACAGTGATGGTTTTCAGACAATTTCTGTGATCATATCACCCCTTACATGTGGCTATCTAACTCCCCAGACTGCAACCCCCATGATTAGTGTAGGGCAAATTTGAGCAATAGACCAACAAACTACTTGTAGCACCAAAGAAGGCAAGGCAAGGATGATGGCAGCATTCACCAACGTAAACAAAGAAATCATCCAGAAGAGATGCAAATGATTCAGAAAGTCATCAAGAGGCCATGGTTGAAACCAATGGTGATTTTATTGAATAAATTTACTCTTTGGTATTTCAAGATATTCTTGTATAATTTTGGTAAATATATTCTCTTAAAATGAGATGTCAGTGTTATTTTCATTTTTGCCTCATTTAGACGACAATTTATCCATCGCACCCTGCATATCTGTTAAAATGAGATATCTGTTATTTCCATTTTTGAACATTTAGACGACAATTTATCCATCGCACCCTGTATGTCTGAGATGTCAGTGTTATTTTCATTTTTGCATCATTTAGACGACAATTTATCCATCGCACCCTATAGAATTGAACATTATGAGATTGACTGAATATTAGAGCTTGCATTATCTATTTTTGGCAGAAATTCTGCTGACATGAAAAAATACATAAATTCTCGTAATATCCATGCATATTTTTTTTTAGTTGCATTATTATCATCATTGTTATTATTATTATATTTTTATATAAAGAATAACATAATCAAGAAAGAAAACATACTTGTGTGTACACAAATAGCTGAAAAATGAAGAAAAATATTTATAGACTTTGTTGTCAGAAAATGTATGTATGTGATGTGGCTGGTTGAAATTAAGATGGCTTGCTGCAGGAAGAAATCTCCCCTGGCAGAGAGAATTCCTGTTGTTTTTGCAACTATGTAATGAAGCAAAAGAGAAAGCAGGAGTAACCTTTTATAGTCCTGAATAGAACACCACCTAGCTGGTATCCAGACAGATAAGGTGGGGGCAATCATACAAGTCTATGGAACACATGTCGGAGATTATCTCAAGCAGGAAGACAAATGATGGATCTCCAAATTGCAAAATTACATAATTTCTGGTTCCTTGCCTCCTGGTGGCCACTTGATTTGTTCAGTTATTTCTTCTTTCCTTTCTGAAAAGATGTTAATATTCGCAGAGTTTCATAAGGAACTGATTCAATAAGTGTAATGAAATGAAATCAATAATGCCAAACAAAACGATATTTCTTCTCGCAAAAGTAAAACACCATTAAGAAAATAGTGAACATATTTAGTTGGTTTGGTTTATGGCATATCAACACCTCAATGGGTTATTTAATGCTGATAAGATTTTTATTGCTGGTAATAATTTTTCCTTCAAAAAATTTATTGCTGGTATTATACCTTTCAAAGTGTTTTAACTCCAGTTTGGGGGTTAACTATTTGCCCATAGTTGGGACTCTAACAGGTGCTACCACCCAAGGTCAGGGTGAACCTGGAAACACCAGTGATTAAGAGGTGGTTCCACACTCCTCAGAACCTTTTGATCAGAGGCCTTGCTGTTGGATGTACTTTATTGTCTTATCCACAACACCGGATGTACTTTATCGTCATATCCTGGACACCAGATGTACTTTATCGTCATATCCTGGACACCAGATGTACTTTATCGTCATATCCTGGACACCAGATGTACTTTATCGTCATATCCTGGACACCAGATGTACTTTATCGTCTTATCCTGGACACCGGATGTACTTTATCGTCTTATCCTGGACACCGGATGTACTTTATTGTCTTATTCACGACACCAGATGTACTTTATCATCTTAGTCAGGATGATATTTACTTGGACTTGGTAGTGAAAAGTTGGTAGATCAAAATAATCGAAGCAGCAAATATTAATGCTTTCCTCAGAAGAAAACTGTTTTAAAGACGAAATCCACCAAAATTAAATTACCATATTCTTCTTCTTCTATATGCTGTGTCCCTTCAAGGCATGTATGATCATGGTTCTCTACAACTTCTTATCCTTTGTAGCTCTTAGTAAAGTTTATCTTTTTACTGTACATCCCACCATGAATTTACACAAGCACATCAAGTAGATGTCCCACTACCTCCTCCTGTACCTTTTGATTTCACTGTCCTGTGAGTGTTAAATTCTCCCAGCCTTCCTTCCTCATTATATGTCTAAAAAATTTCAATGGTCTTCTGATGCTATGTGTCTTTTTTGTTTTCATTTTCTTTAAGACATTCTCGTTGCTTTATGCATTTTTTTTAATCATTTCACCCCAAGTAAGGAAATAAAGCTACAAAGATGCAAGGGGTTACTGAGTGTTAGAGAATATGAGGAAAAATACTATTAAGGAGAGAGGACAATAAAAGAACAAGAATTAAGAAGACAATATAATGATTGACATTGCATTGAAATTTTTGAAGATCAAAGGGAATAAAGCCACTACGATGCAAGGGGTTACTGAGTGTTAGAGAATATGAGAAAAATTACTATTAAGGATGGAGAACAATAAAAGAACAAGAATTCAATCATGAAAATTAAACTTAAAATACAAATTTCCGTTCCATTATCAAGTGATGCTAAGAACATCGCTTGATAATGGAACGAAACTTTGTATTTTAAGTTTAATTTTTTTGATTGAATTTGAATTGAAATTTCAGTTTTGAAACATGGGAATTTCAGAATTGCGATGGTTATATATTTTTAAAAAACAATTATAATATTATACTCTGTTGTATAGAGTACTGTATTTTAAAAATAAAAATATATGCTAAGAAATCTGAATTATAAATCTTATTGTTCTTTCCTATTATTTTATATATATATATATATATATATAAATGTAAGGACCTATTGGTTAAAAGATTTATTTTTGGAACATTGGGGTTACCAATTGTAATGGTGTCCATTTGTAGATAGACCAATACTATTTATATTATTATACTTTCAACGTATAGGATTCAAGTAAACAACAAAAACCCCAAACTGTGAATCAACAAGTATATATTGAAATAACATATAAGAACAAACATGCAATAAAATTGTATTCAATGTATAGATTAAGGGAAAGAAGTTGTTCCCCTTTAATTGTATTTTGATTTGTAATTGATTGTTCAAAGAAAGGTCTTTTTGAGAGAAAAATGTTCGGGAATCAATATTAGAAAAAGGTCTGTTAGTTAGAATAGATAACACAAGAATACAATTTGTCAAAAATGTGTTGTGTTATAGAATGGTTCGAAATCAACAGAGTCCTGGTTGATTGAGCTTGGCTAAGTCACAGAGAGAAATGTAAGTTTATATTACTAAATTCTGTGTCTGTGTGTGTGTTTGAAATGTTATGAGCAAGATCGTGGACTTGTATGGGCAGGTGAATTTTACTGGATCTTACTGATGACTTGTGAAAAAGTTGCCTCTTTTATGGAAAAAGGATAGGCTCCCACGACAACGCGGGAAAACTTAATCTTGCACTAAAATATGTGAATGGTTAAAAATTAACCAATTACTACATTCGTACTAATAGAACAAGCAAGCAAGCTCAAAACCGAAGATTCAAAGAAATAACTGTGATGGCTAAATTGTCCTATATAAAAGTAGTAGTGATTTATTAGCCAATCGCAGGCGAATAAAATGTGGGCATGGAAAAAACACAGCAATCGCTACATATATATATATATATATATATATATATATATAGATATAGATATACCAAATCAGTTATGTTTCGGGCCTAGCCTGAAGCAATTGGATGTCTAACCACACTGAGGAGCTGTGATACAGTGAAACAGTTTGTCTGTGTATGACATATATATATATATATATATATATATATATATATATATATATATATATATATATATATATATTACACTGGATGTCAGAGTGAACAGTCAGTCATCAAATGTAGCACTTTAAGAAATATTATTTTATATATATATATATATATATATATATCATATCATATCATACTTATTATAAAACCCAGGTTGTGTGTGTGTGTCTGTACACTTATATATTGGATCAGATTTCCTACATTTTTCAACCAATTTCAACAAAACTTCACAGGACTACGTAAAATTACCTTGCAGTGGTTCTGACAGCGCCAAAAATTTGAAAAACACAATTGTTTTTGCATGTAATCAATTTGAAAACACTATTAAGAGGCATCGCGAGAATGATAGGGGGGGGGCAACTCATATCGAGTTATACTTATTATAAAACCCAGTTTGTGTGTGTGTTCGTTTATATATGGGATCAGATTTCCAACATTTTTCAACCAATTTCAACAAAACTTCACTTCTTTTTGGCAGGTAGTGTTTCTTTTCGTCTTGCACACTTTTTTCTTTATTTTTACATTCAGAATGCTTTAAAAATTCCATTTACAAGACAATTATTTATAATAAAATTCTATTCAATCGGTAGACTCATAATGATTGAAAACAATGTTTTTGTTTGAGTTTGGGTTTGACCAATTTGTAAAAAAACAAAAAACAAAACAAAAAAAACAAACTAATTAAGACATGCGTGTCCGTCAACCTTAAACAATAATCTTTGTCAATTTTATTTTTCAGTCTTTATGATGGTTGATACTTGTTCTATCTCTTACTGTTACATCCCCGGGCAACACTGGGCTCTACTGCTAGTATATATATAAAATGATGATAATAGAAATCAATAAATAAAAAGGAAAAGAATAAAAGTATAGAATTATCATCAAATATACGAGAACATTTATTTTTTATTATTATTTTTGTTGTTAAAAATTGACTATTCTGAGCCAATATAAAAAATAATAAAATCAAAATGCTTTTTCAACAAATTTGAAAATTTCTCCTTGTTCAAGCAAAAATGTTACTTATAGTCAATAAATAAGAAAAGTATAAAAGAATAAAATTATAGGCAAATGTTGTTAAAAAAAGATGTTTGAATGCCAAGTCTAAAACTCAACCTTTTTTTCTTGAATTTTTTAAAGTTAATTTTTTGTTACTTGTCATTATTTAGTTTGTTTTTTTTTATAAAATTTCTCATTGCAGATATTTAAAAAAAAAAAAATGTAACCATGCTTTACCCAAGTAGTTGGTGGTATCAAGAACCTCTGTATGCCCTACCCACTGGTATGCTAGGGCAATTCCAAATCTCAATTTAAAATCAAGATACCATATTTTGCTGCTTATCAGACACATATTTTCCCTATAAAACGTCTCCAAAAACCACCCTGCATGCTATAAATCTAAGGTCAGTGACGGGAGTCATAAGTTTGGGGTATGAAGTGAGTGCTGGCTCCCCGGTTTCATCTGATTCGGAGCCCTTGAAAGTAAAGTTTTAACATTTTGAGAGAAGCTAAAAAAATTTTTTTAAGCAATTTCACCCCATACAAGGAAGGAGAGCCACTAGCACACAGGTGGTTACAGAGAGTGAAAGTGGGGGGAAAAGACTGAATATAGGGGGATTGAGGAAAGGATAAGAGAATGGCTATCATGGCAACAGAAGATGGCAACTGATGTTGCATTTAAATTGTTGTAGATTGTAGTTTTCAGAGAAGCAAGTAAGTGAAAGGTAGTTCCACAATCAGGAAGTGCGAGAAAAGAAACTGCTGTAGTAGAAGTGATGGTTGCATTTAATTATTTCAACAGTAAAAGTTGGGGACCTAAATGCCAATCTAGTAGCATGCTTAAATTCTTGTAGTTGGAGTATCAGGGAAAATAGCTCATCGGAAGAGTTGCCATGAAAATATTTATAGAAAAGACAGAGGGAAGCCACATAACATCTATGAAAGTGTGACTGAAGTCAAAATGACAAGTCAGGACCGATTACATTGCAGATCCTTTTTTGGATTTTGTTGAAAACTTTGAGATGAACAGTAGGGGAAGCAGACCAGATATGACAACAATATTAAATGCATGGACGAATGGTAGATTTGTAGATATGTAAGAAGGACTCTGACAAGAAAAACCTTCTGGCATGACACAGTGATCCGACTTTCCTTGCAGAAGATGCAGCTATTGATTCAATGTAGTTGTTTCACTTCAAGTCATTGGAAAATGCAAGGCAAAGAAGGCGTAGTGAGATACTCTCATCGTGATAAGCAACAACCATGCTGATGAGGGACAAGGAAGTTTTTCTGTGGCATTTAATGAGAGCAGTTTTATGCAGTTAGAATACTGGAATATTGACAGGAATGAAATTCCTGATTCCAGGTTTTCACTAACATTTGCTAATGCTGCATAGCCCAGATATTGATTTAAAAAAAGTAAAATTACAATTCTTTTTTAATTTTGATATTAAAGGTCACATAATGTTATCTCTTTATACAATGTTTATGTTAATTCTGAATGATTCAAACAGGCTTTCACTTATATTTGCAAATCTTGATGGTGCTACAGAAAGTCAAAATAATATTTTCATCACATGTTGATTAGTGTCCATGACTGTACTTTTTTTAGTGTTTTAACTAATTTTGTGTGAACATTACCTTTAGTAAATTTAACACCGTAAATTTAGTGCATGTGAAAAACTTGTTATGTTTACTGGTAATGAGGATTTCAAGCTATATCAGTATGCAGATTCAGTAGTAGAGTAAGTACTATCGTATCTTTTAATCTACACATGAATCAAACTTAACTTTAGTTCTTTATCCTAATTTACATGAATCTAATTTAAAATTAGAGGCTCCATCCTGGTTTCTGTTGAATTTGTGCCGTAATGGAATGTCGCACACTCCCTATCACCTATCTGGACTGACTATATCAGTAGCTATATACAGGGTGTCCGTAAAGTTCTTATGCACTTTAAAAAATGTATAACTTTATTTGTATTTGCAATAGAAATAATCTGTAAAAAATGTTATAAAGTTTAATGTACCTAGTTTTAAGTATAGCTAAAATAAGTAATGTGATTTCAGGCATTACTGTAAATCAGTTGGCAAATGTTTTCCATGAACTACAAAATGGTATTACCCTTTGTATTGCTAATGATGGAGGACATTGTGGAAACTTAAATAAAATTTCAATAAAACCTTAAAAAATATAGATTTACATCTTTCTAATCCTTTTTACAAATTATTTCTATTGCAAATACAAATAAAGTTATAAATTTTTTAAAGTGCACACAAACTTTATGGACACCCTGTATATACTGAGCAAATACCTGGAGGATTACTTTAGGAATTACTAGCCTGCCACCCAATTCCCTGTCTTTCAGTATTGTATTCTCTTTTACAAATAACCTTTCTTTCATCTTCATTCAAGTACCACCTTTGTTTGTAATGTCTTTAAGAATACAACAATTTGCCATGATAGTAAGGATTTCAGGCTGCAATAAGGTTTTGTTTCAGTCATATTATGCACTCTAATTATTACATTCGAAATAGTTACCAGAAATTTTATACTTCTTCACGGTCTGTGATGAATATATATATATATATATATAAAAACAATTGAATGAAATTTCTTAACCTGGACAAGTGAATTATTTTTTTTTTAAACAACAATGACAAAATTAACATTTTCGAGCCTGGACTTGTTTACAAAATTTGACAAAACATTATTATTAAATTTCTAAGTCTTAAATCATATTTTAACACAATGTGTAAGCAATCATTTTTATGTGCATTATCAATAAAAATAAAATAATTAAAATTTATGCTTTTCTAGTATAAAAATTGTTTTTTTTTTTATCGTTTTGTGATAAATAATTGAGAAAAGGTATGAATTCCACCCCACCCCACCCGACAAAAAAAAAAAGGCAAAGAAATTATAAATCTGAATCAGACATTCACTCCAAATTCATGAAGAAAGTTCATAACTTGAAAAATAAAATAAGCAAAAATTGGCTAGTGGTGATGTAAATTTTCTGATACTTCTTTGACAAAAGGCATGAATCGAATATAAGAAAAAGAAAATTATGAATTTGACCAAATTCAGGATTTCTGTCATAGGCATTAAAACTTCCCTTGATTTGGACTCTTCTGGAATTATCCACCTTTTGCTGTACTATATATATGTATATATATGTGTATGTATATATATATATATATATATATATATATATATATATATATATGTATACATATGTGTGTGTGTATATATATATATATATATATATATATGTATACATATGTGTGTGTGTGTATATATATATATATATATATATATATATATGTATACATATGTGTGTGTGTATTTATATATATATATATGTATACATATGTGTGTGTGTGTGTGTATATATATATATATATATATTAGGTTGGTGCAAAAATAATGTCGGTTTTTTATGTTAAAAAATACGTCAAAAAACGACATTAGTTTTGCACCAACCTAATATATATGAATTTGTAGGTCTGATGAATTGGATTGTGATTACAATTCCAATGTAATAGATTATAACCATGGAATATTAGTGTTTCAGCCTTTTATATTATATATATATATCCTCTTTTACTTGTATTCTTTATATTCCTATTTACTCTTAGCCCCATTGTGGGCCACTCTGTTTATTAAATCTTTTCCAAGGTACTTCTTTAGTTCTTTTCTTTATTACAGTTTCACTCCAAATTCATCAAAACAGGAATACTCATGTTTTATAAATGTTTAAAATGATGTTTTTATTCTGTTAGGATGATGGCAAAAATGATTAAGAAAATATTACATGCTCAAAAACATGAGACAATCAAGTTGACAAAATGCAGGATTTTAAAGGCCAGCAGGCACAAATAGCAACAGATTGATAAAAAGGCAATCAAAAACAAATGACTGAGCAGAACATTTTGAAAAGAAATCATTTCCGGACTCAAGTCATTTCACTGCTTCTATGAGTGGAGCGGACATTTGCAGTAAAGAGGAACAAATGCAGTGAATCATTCTAAAACAGATTTGAATAAAAACAAAGATTTCACACTTTTGTGATTCTATAGGCCTCTGCCATTCAGTTTTATTCTTGAATATTTATATTATACAATAGGATGTAATGCGCACGGAAATGAAAGACCAAGCATTCACTTGAACAGATTGAGGCAGAAAGATTACCCATGACAAGCAATAAAGTAACCAATTGCAAAATATACTTTATTGTTGTGATTGTTGTAGACTAGCAGAAATATCTGGCGTTGCCTGGGAGAAAAGACCAGAGAGGTAACATTAATGAAGGCACGATGATCATCTGAATACAAATTGGCTGATTTTTGTTCAAAATTGACAAAAAACTAAGAAAGGAGCCTGTTTAGCATTATAGCCATATTATAAATCAAACTTCTGCTCTCATAAAAAAAAAAAAAAGGAAAAAAAAAGACAGACTCAACGTCACATTCCAGTTTTGTTTAATCCAATAATGTTGTTTTTTGGTTTATTCCTGGGTCATGTTCGCTTCTCAACACATGTGGAAATTATTTTATAATGATGACCTAACAATCTTTTAAACAAGTTCCACAATTTACTTCTTCCCAGAGTTATTCAATCTCTACAGCAACGCCATCCCAAGAGAACTGGGTACCCTGCCAGGATTTATTATTGGTGATATAATATAAACAATTGTTACAGAATGCAAAGTCTAGGGTCAGAATGGTCAGCAACTGACCGGAATGCCTCAAGTATTAGGCATTCTGACAATGATGGATTGTCTGAGTTTTGAATATAAGTCCAAAACAGCATGAATTCAACAGAGGGTCACAAGAATTCTGAAGCGTTGATATACCTCCCACACTCAGGCTGGAAACCAGCTAAAACTACTTGCAGAGGGACACTGAGTCAACGTGCGACATGAGTTTATATGACATCAATCCTCCTACTGACTCTTAGAATCCAATCTGCCACTCTTAATAAAATGAATACCAAAAATATGACACTTTTCATTGATACTGCTTTATGAATAACATGGGATCTTGAGATGACACAGAACAGAAGACAATATAAGATACATACAGGGCACTGTGTTAATGGCCAATTCACAAAGTTCTACTATTATTGCATTTAAAAGGTTGTGTTTTAGTGTATTGGAAGTGTGTGCATGCTCACATATGATAAAGTTTTGGAGAGACATCATTGCCTCTGCCCTGAAAGTATCAGGTCATCCCAAAAAGTTCTGTCTGAATTTTGAATAAAGAAAACAAGTGACCAAATATTACATTTAATTACAGATTCAATCAACAATGTATTTTCCCTGATTATCTATGACTTCCTTCCATCTATTAACAAGCTTACTAATTCTATTACTGTAAAATTCTTTTGGCTTTGATTGGAAGAACTCACAAATGTCAGTTTTAACCTCTTCTTGTGTTACAAAAGCTGTTTCTTCCAAATGAGACAAATGGTTGTCTGAAGGAGCAAGATCGGGAGAATAAGGTGGATGAGGAATTTTCTTCCAACCAAGTTCTTCGATCTTTTGTGACGTGATTCTTGCTGTGTGGGGTCGCACATTGCCTTGATGAAACATCACCTCTTTCCGATTCACTGGAGCAGGTCTTTTTTTTCCTCAAAGCTTGGTTCAAATGCTCTAATTGCTGACAGTATATTTGAGCATTAATTGTTGCATTAGGTGGTAAGAATTCAAAGTGGATTATTCCTTGGCGATCCCACCAGATTGAAAGAAGAACCTTTTCCCCATGAAGTTCCCTTCTCGGCTGTGGCTGGGGTCCTTCCCCTTTACCAAGCCACTGTCTAAGATGCTTAACATTTCAATAAAAGATCCATTTTTCATCCCCAGTCACAAGTCTATCCAAAAAAGATGAAACAAGTTGGCAAGAATGGAGAGAAGAGCAGATGTCAACTTGGGATTTGAGGTTGTTTTCAGACAATTCCTGAGGCACCAATTTTCCAAGTTTAGGTACTTTTCCAAGTTGTTGAAGATGACGATGAACAGTTGTATGGTTTGAACTAAGAACCACTGCCAATTCCTCAACTGATAAAGCAGGATTTTCTTCAAGGGCTGCTTCAAGAAGCTTTTCATCAAACTCAACTGGACGTCCGGTTCGATCTTCATCTTCAAGAGTGAAATCTCCACCTCTGAAATTTACAAACCATCTTCTGTAATTTCTTTCATTCACACATTCCTCTCCATAAACTGAGTGAATGTTTCTAGCCACTTCGGCTGCTGAGTTTCCTTTCTTGAACTCATAAAGCATTATGTGCTTCAAATGATTCTTGGGTACTTCCATGTTAGCAGGGTTTTAATCAAACAAAATTTAATTTTATTGTTCTCTGAAATAAAATTTGACAGTTTAAATGCATCTAAACATAAAAATAATGGTCAGCTCCATTAGACAAAAAATACTCTTTAAATTTCTTTTATTTTAACAAAAAGTTAAAATTCAGACAGAACATATGAGATGACCTGATACATGGTACATAGAAAAAGAAATCAAGTTGACAACATGCATCAGACCACTACCCTGGATAGATAAGAATTGCCCAGTATGTACCAGCATGTATTAAAAAAAAAGTGAACAGAAAAAAATTTACTCTATTTACATTATTCGGACTATTGTCCTCATCTTTGTCGCTATATTTATTACAACGTTTCGGCCGTTGTACGCTCCGGCCTTCTTCAGGTTGGAATGTTGAACTGAAACCTTTATTTCGCTCCCTGCGATAGACTGTTCTAGTTCCACATGCCATGTTTAATGGATGTCAATTATCAGTTATCTCCTGTTAATTCCCCTCTCCAAGTTCTCCACCACCTTAATAGTGTACATAATACCTCATCTCAGAAAAATAGACAGATGCAGAAAAAAATTTGCATAAATGTTCTGCCATATGCATGTATGCAATCTCTGAACAACTTATTAAAAATTGGGAATATGTATCGTTCTTATAATGTATAAGGATTCATTCTAACTATTGTGAATCCATTAACACACATCGAAAACAACAAGGAGGATGAAAAATTCTCTATCACAAATTCAAAAGGCAGGGAAAGACAATTAATTTAGAAATCAGGAATTACAAGTCAAAAGTCTAATACGCCAAATAATATAGGATAAAACATGAATCTAACAGATTCTAATACACACACATCTAAAAAAAAAAAAAAAAAAAAAAAAAAAAAAAAAAAAAAATGACACTATTTAAACTATTTATTTGACACCTGAATACATTACATGAATTTGTGGAACAAGATAGGAAGGGGAAGTGTGAAAAGGCTGGTCGACATTGTCTATCCTTCTCCTAGATAATCTGACTCATGATCCATTCACTCAATTAATGCAATCACTGCAAGAACCCATCCTTCTCCATCTAATCCCATCATGTATCATAATAGCATATTTTCACAGGGGGACCTAATGAATTGAACAGAAACAAAGCAACAAGACCATAGGAAATTCTAATAGAGATGTGAATCTGTTAACACATGCTCAAAACAACAAGGATAGTGAAAAAGTCTGTATCACAAATCCAAAAGGTAGAAGAGTAGTATAGAAATCAGGAATCACAAGTCAAATATCAAGAGTACAAAAGACAAAATAAAAGAGGGTAAAAAATCCAACGTACACATTCTAATACAGTCAACTCACTCTTGCTCAAGAACCCAAAAATACACTCTCCTCATCAAGAGAAGCAATGGCTTTTATTGAGGATGTAAATTTTGCGACTGATCACAATAGTCAGAGAGAATAAAAAAAATGACCATATGTAAGGTATGCTTAAGGTAACACTTATTTAGAATTTACTTGTTCCTTTTCTTTGGAAAACCATGCATAGGACACAAACTCTTTTGGTAGACGATTTTCATATTTGCCACATATCACTTAAAAGTCCTCAAAAACAATTTATATTAAATAAAGACAATGATCCTTATGTGAACAAAAGGATTGATTGTTATGACTTTGTGTGATCTGTATATCAATATACCCATCTCAATATATTTTTAATATGTATTTCCTTCCACATGTATCACTTTTTAATCAGTGCACTATATTTTAATTTCCTCAATCAAGTTCAGACAACTGAAGGACAATAAGTGGTTAACTCATTTTATAATATTATTTTGCCAACTAATGTAGCTGAAGTTGTCCTCTTTTCCTTTTTTATTATGTTTGGTTTTATTGCATACATTTTGTACCTGTAATAAAATCCATACACAAACACTGAAAAACGAAACCTCTATTTTTTGTTTATCTTTCTCATTCTTTTTCACTTCACAAATTAATTTTTCCTTAAAAAAAAAAACTAAACAAAAAAACATTAAAAGATTTTCCAAAGAAAGAAAAAATTAAATCCAGACCAAACAAATCAAACTACAGGGTGGGGGAAGGTGTGTCTCAAAAAAATATATCATTATTTACATGTGGTCTGTTGTCCTCTTCTTTGTTGTTACTATCACCTGATCATCATCTGTCTGAATTTCTGGGGTGAGGAGTTATTATTTACACTATTTACAGGTAGACTTTTGTCCTTTTCTTTGTTACTTTTATCACATCATTTCCCCTATTGTGCCCACTGTCATCAGATGTATGTCAATCTGGGTAAACTACAAGGAATTCTGAACTGAATACTTTATTTAATCTATAGACATAGATTCCACTGCCTGAGATATCTCATCTAATTCATATTTTTTAGTACTAATCAGTTATTGCTTGTTCCATGTCCACTGAGCCCAAACACAGGCCCAAAAATTGAACTCATATCAGGAAGGTTAGGTTTAAGGCTCCAAGTTCTCCATACAGAAATGTTCCATGTGGCAATAACCTAGTGGGTTAAAGCAATGGTTTTCTGGATTTGGAGACATTGATAATTGTGAGTTCATTCAGCAAGAAATGCTAAGTTGGACAAGATATAAGATGCATGCAGGTAAATACAAATAATAAAACTGCATTTATTTGATATCCCAGTTTTATGTAATATGCAAATTATCTTGATGAAGCAAGATTTGCTAAGACGGGCAAGATTTAAGACATATACTGCTTATAGTTGCCCAAGATAAGACACATGCTGCTAGATATGAATAATTAAAGTCGGGCAAGATATAAGACACATGCTGCTAGATATAAATAATAAAATCCCATTTATCTGATGTTACAGTTTTATGTAATATTTGCACACACACAAACAGATAACCAACTTTAAATGTTTAATTAATTTTTTAAGTTTTGAATAGATACCCACGCACATACAAACTTTGAACTTTATGTATTAGATGATTATACTAATATCATTATTAATGTGACAGCTTGTATTACAGTAAATGTGTTATTAATATGATGATTACTTAGAATTGAAGCCAAAATGGTTCTATTCTTTATCTGCGATACATACTGTCACTTGCACAATAGAAAGAAAAAAATGGAGGCAGCCATATTGCATATTTTCTGTGAAGCCCAATCATATAATTGCATGCACGATTTTCAAAACGATTCAGGCAAGTCACTTAGCAGCCGAGAGAGAGACCGGCAAACATCCTGCTGTCTTTGAGCCGCCAATAACAGTGGATCGTTTTAAAAGTTGGAAAACTTCCAGCTGAAGATTCTGGCAAGAATCAGTAGAGATAATTTGTTCGGCTTCCAAACGGATTCATACGTAAAGATAAAAGGAAATACACAAATAAAAGCGTATTCTAGATAATTGCTCCACAATAAAATAAAAAGACATCGCACACTAATTGGTAAAGAATAAATAAATGCTTTTAAAAGAATAATAATAAAATTATTCTACAATGACTACAAAAATACTTGACTGGGTAGGAATGGTAATATATAATACTGTTTCCTGATAAGGCATTCTTTGACTGAGCAGCTTGTTACATTCAGTTGAAATTTATAAAATCTCTATTAAAAAATTTAATCAGAAAAACAGGTTTTGGGGATTTTTTTTTTAAAGATCGTCCAAAACAAAACAGTAAAGCCATGAAGACACAAGAGTGTGGAAGAATTAGAAAACAGAAATATTATTAAGGAGTGAGAACAATAGAAGAGTAATCAGGAAGGCAGATAAAGATGGACATTGCATTTAAATTTTTGAAGATCAAATCTGACTGGAAAACATAGAGCTGGAAGAGTCTTCCATAAGCAAGAAGTACAGTGCAGAGGATTCAGAAAGAGTTGGACAGTGCAGAGGATTCAGAAAGAGTTGGATGAGTCTAACGGTGAGTTTTCCAAGTTGCTGTATCTTTGCAATCACCATTAGAGACATCCAGTGCTTTCTATAAATACTTTCATGGTAATTGTTCTTATGAATTTTCCTCTGTGGTACCTAGACTTTATGAAATTAAGTGCAGTACTAGATTGGCAAGAAGGTTTCATCAATTTAAACTTGAGAGGGCTAGAGTTAACCATAATTTCTATGCTAACAGTTTCTTCTCTCACACTTCTCGCTTGTGCAACTCTCTTTTGGTTTCTTGTTTCCCAGTCAACTTTGATCTTCAAAAATTTAAATGCAATATCAATCGTCGTCTTCTGTCTTCTTAATAGTGTTTCTTTTTTCTTTTACACTCTAACACTCAGTAATCCCTTGCATCTTAGTGGCTTTATTGCCTTTGATCTTCAAAAATTTAAATGCAATGTCAATCATTATCTTCTATCTTCTTAATTCTTATCATTTAATTGTCCTCTCTCCTCGATAGCAGTTTTTCTTATATTCTCTAACACTCAGTAACCTCTTGCATCCTAGAGTCTTTATTGCCTTGCTTGGGGTGAAATGATTAATATATATATATATATATATATATATATATACTGAACTTTTTTGCAACAATGATATTAGGCTGGTTTATGAATCCGTCTGTAGAAGTCACATGATCAGATATTTTTTTTGTTACTTATTTTTCATTTTTTTTCCAATTTAAAAAAAATGTTTCAGCCAAGAAAAGAAAATGTTTAAAATAATTGCAAATTCAAATGCATTTTAGGACGGATGATCAAAGATGGCAGCCACAAATGTTCCAGACAGAAATGTCTTTGATGTCTTCATAGAAGGCTTGCAAACCAGTTGAATAAACTCTAGAAAGGTTGATAATTAAATGTGACCATATTAAATCATGGGAATCTTTGCTAAACAATCAGTCAGTTACCGACACAGCTATCAACATGGAATTACTGGACCAGTCAGTCAACAGGGGAAAATCCAGAAAAAAAAAAGTTGCAAGAAAAATAAGAAAAAGTGATATTAGTATCTGTCTATATTTCTGAGATGAGGTATTATGTACATTATTTGGACTATTGTCCTCATCTTTGTCGCCATATTTATTAGAATGTTTATATGCTCCGGCCTTCTTTAGGAGGTTGGAATGTCAAACTGAACCCTTTATTTCGCTCACTGTAGACTGTTCTAGTTACATGTGCCATGGCACAGTGGATAAAGTGACAGGACCCAAAGAGTGTGAGTTCAATACCTGGTTAAGGCAGTGGAGAACTTTCAGAGGGGAATTAACAGGAGATAACTGATAACTGACATCCATTAAACATGACACATGGAACTTGAACAGTCTACCCCAGTGAGCAAAATAAAGGGTTCAGTTCAACATTCCAACCACCTGAAGAAGGCCAGAACATACAACGGCCAAAACATTGTAATAAATATGGTGACAAAGATGAGAACAAGAGTCCAAATTATGTAAATAGTGAAAAGTCATATTAAACAAAAAAAATGCATTTTTTCCTGCGATGATGTGCATATAATACTAATGTAGGAATGCAGAAGGGGATACTACTTCTGTTTACTATGTCCCCTCAGGACATAGGCGATCATGGCTCTCCACAACTTCCTTGTAGCTCTTAGTAAGATTTGTCATTTTACTATCTCTCCTAATCCATGTTCTGCTAATCATTTATATGAAGTCATTCTTCTTCTTCTATCTATCATGTCACTTATTTTCAAATTTTCAGGTTAAGCTACTAACAAGACATACTTGATAATATTTATATTTTAAGGTATTAATTAATCTATCATATTTTTTGTTTTTTCAACTTCATATCAACTAAGAATATTAGACTGCAAAGGCACAACGAGCTACTCTTGTGGTGATTAGTATCAGCCATGCTGATAGGAGGCAGGAAGGGGCCTTTGCGTATAATATCACCTCCACTTTTTGTCATTAATTTTCATTCAAAATTTTTCATATTATGCACAAGAAAATATCGTATTTCTAGTCATACAATTCAATTATTTTTTTTTTTTTTTTTAATATGAGGGTATTTTTGTATAATCTAAACATAAAAAAATGAAATGTCTACAGGCGCTTACCAAACTCAGTTTCATTGTTCAAGAGAATAATCATTTCCATTGAAACTCCCAATTTCAATATCAAAGGCTTAAGAACTTTGTTTTTCCTTCTGTTGCCGAAAAAGAATGTGTTCAACATTAGCTTTTGTCATCTGACTTTTATCCTTCATTGGATGGATTTGGTTTCAAAGATGCAATCAGATCAAAGGGATATTTGCAGAACCCAAATATTACAAGAATAGCATAGCACGGATTTCTGTGCCTCCTTTTTTTTTAAAATCATTACTGCCTGCATGATTTCCGCCCTTCTTGATGACGCTCATCTCACCAGAACCATCATTATAATCAGATTTCTCAGCTTCTCCTATCTCTAGAGCTTCTCATTCATTGCCTGCAAAGATGGCATTATGTTTGTCAGAATCACAACTATGCTTGACACTAAGATGCCGCTGATTTGAAAGCTTAAATACAGAAAACATCTCAAGGACAAGCCATGCTTTCATCAGAATCAATCTGGTGACCAAGTTTGGTTGTAGGTCTATTGTAGCAAGTCTTGAGTAAAGTAGACCTGGCGGAGACCATCCTTCTCCAGGTCACTACTACTACTACTACTACTACTGTTCTTCCTTGATTATCTGAACACCTTGGGAAAATGTGTTCAGATAATTCAAGATCCCAGATAATTGAACGCCTAAATTACTGAAAACAAATGAAGTAAAAAAAAATTATTTTCTGAAATTTAATGTTTATATTGTGGGTATATTCATCAGGATGTTCTTGGTATTTATTATCAGAAACTTTTGACATAAAACGAACTGACACAAGTTTATAAAATAAATAATATATTTTATTTATTTGCCTTAGAGTGAGTCCTTTGGTATAGCAAAATCTTTGTTTATAATGTGGATATTGGTAGCAGTCTGGAGAAATGTCCATTTTGTTTTGGTAGTGATAGTTTTGAAGTCACACTGTGCTAGTGGAAAGTAGTCATATTAGAAATAGCTCAGTGTCAATCTGCTGTGTTTTTTTCTCAGCTCTCAGATGCAGAAAATATCATCCTCCTGACTAGACTCCAAGACTCTGGCATGAACCTTTGTTGTTACATAACATCAAAAGTCTCTCAGTGTTCATTTTTTTGATTGGCCAAAATTATTTTATTTTTTGGCATTACTCTCTTTTTCATTTTGTTATATAGCGGAAGTTTTCTCTTCATTTCACACCTGAATAATCAAATTCTGGAAAACCTAAGTATGAATAATCAATTGATAGATTTATTCATTTTTTAAGGCTTATCAACCCTTTAAAGCCAGAAAATATTTTCAAATTCTAAGAAGTCTTTTTAGAGATAATAAGGGTTTAGTGATACAAGTCTTACTAATTAATCCATAGCCAGGGGGTGGGAAAAGAGGTGGATTCATATCTTTCTCAAGGGTATTTGCACATAAGTGAATATAATGGACCTAACTGGAATTGGAACTCTGCTCTCTGATGAATAATTCCAAGTCATTAATGCATTACATCACCCATGCATCCAAGTTTATAGCACTTTGTATTCCCAAGAGGTCACCCACCAAGATACTGACCAAGCTCAACATTGTTTAACTTCAGTGATTATATGGGAACCTGTGTTTCAACATCATGTAACTGTAATCATAGATAATCAAGGAAGTACTCTACTACTACTACAATAATAATAATAATAATTGTAATAGTGTTAGAACAGACACAAAACAAGCCCTGGGTCGAATGCAAACATGTCTTTTGAAGCTAGTCACATCCAAGTTTTCCACCTTTAGCAGCAGAACAGCTTGGTATATCCATATACAGGCTTCTCTGCAACTTGTCAAGATATTGGTTTCTGTCATTTGTCTCATGTCAATAAAAGCAACGGGAAAACAGCAGTTGTTGCCAAGACTCACTTTGCTATTGTCAGAAATTCTGTGTCTTGTGAAGACACTCCCTTGAAGCATTTTGTTCTGTAAGTTGTATGCCCCCTGCCATGCTGTGGTTTCTAAGGCAGTGACCTCACTAGTCATTTCTCAGTTTTATTGTGCTTCCTCTCATCTCTTTCCCTTCTCTGCCTTTTACCCCCGTGATTCGTAAGAGAACAATTGGTTAAGTGTTTCTCCGACCTCAACACTCCCTTTATTTTACAACAAGTAGTAATAGTAACAGCAACAATAATAATTCCTATATTAATAGGTGCTCTTCAAATACCACCCAGAAACTTGAAAGAACGCTTAGGGAAAAATTGGAATTAAAACTTAAATTGTTGACCCCCAGAACATTGCCTTCATTTACATTGCTGGGATTCTCCCAAATGTTCTTGAGTTGTGAGATGTCTCGTTGGCACCATCCCTCAAGAACAGGATTTTCAATGACGACATCATTGTGTGACACCAACTATAGTAACAACAATTACTATTGTTGTAGTATTATAATAATAATAATAATAAACAACTGACCATCTTGTATCAGGTTGCACAGTATTAGCACCCACGGAATATAATACACAGCATGACAGAGTGGGCCAATATCTGCAACACTTACGGAAAGGAAACAAAGAAATTGGTATGAACACCACCCAGACCCGATTACAGAGATAGGACCTGTAACAATTTTATGGAACTACACAATACACACAAAATGATCAAAGCTAATTGCCAGGCATCATTATTAGAGACCACAAACAAAAAAATTGCCTCCTTATTGATATGACAGTCCCTGCAGACTGCAATGTATGTTTGAAGATCTTCAAAAAGCTATCAAAATATGAGGACCTTAAAATCGAAATCTCAAAAATGTGGCACATGAGAACATCAACAGTTGTAGTTGGAGCCTTCGGATTGGTTGGAAAAGATTCCAATAGACTGACTGAAGGAATTCCTGGTAGTCCATGCCTTAAAGAAATACAAAAAAATTGTTCTCATGAGTACAGCCCACACCTTATGAAGGGCTTTGTCTGTGTAAAATGTGTGTGTGTTTTTTTTTTAAATTGCTCAGTGGAAAATGTCATGATGCCATTTCTGACCTTAGGTCTCTGGGCGGGACCTGGAAAGAATGAGTACACATCAGAAATCAAAGGAAATAAAATAATAATAATAAATGACAATTAGTATATATTATATTTTTAGATGTAATTTCTTTTGTCAAGAATCAGGAGATATATACCAGGAGTAACAAACCAGATATCAACAATATTGCATTTTCAGCCTCACCTAATTCATGTAAAGATAAAACATGGCAGACGAAGTCAGCTACTCCGAGGGCCAGTATAGTAAACTGATCATTTTTTAATAATAATAATTATTATTAAAAAATGAATAATAATAATAATATTATTATTTTTTTTTTTATTTCCCTTGATTTCTGGTGTGTACACATTTCTTTCCGGGTCTCGCCCAGAGACCTAAGGTTAGAAATGGCATCATGACATTTTCCACTGAAAAAAAAAAAAAAATTCTACATGGTCCTTCGTAAGGAGTGGGCTGTGCTCATGAGAACAATTCTTTGTATTATTATTATTAATAATAATAATAATTAGTAATAACAAAAATATAAAGAGACTTTGTACAAAGTGAAGCTTAATTGACCAAAGATAAGTTGAATGCTTTAAGAGCCATATATCCCACAGGACTGGATGGCAGAGATCAGCTATTTCTATAAAAAATAATATGAAGTTAAAATGACCAAGCTTTTAAAGCTACAAAATATAGTTTTTAGCTTTAAATATTTAAAGAACAAGTGTTTGGAAACAAAGGTTTAATGCTCTGATAATAGACATTAATAAATTATCAGTACATTAAACCAAATATGTGCAAAATGCAAATGGCTCATCTTCTATTGTGAAGTGACCAAATAAGTATCAAGTTTGTTAAAGATAAGTGACCAAAACATTTTCCCTTCTTGTCAAGATGGCTTTTAGCCTTTTAAACCTGAAGCATCTGAGCAAGTTCCACACACTTATCATCCAGGAATGCCTGAATGTGTTTGCAATCAGGTAGCATTGTATTTCAATACACAGGGTTAATACCAATCACATGATCCACTAGAGGCGCCGGAAATCTACAACTTTTACAAAGTTGTAGTTTTCCAAAACCATATCTCATAACCTGAAGCACCGAGGAAGCTAAATTTGGGCTTGTTTCAAAGAGGAATCAATTTTCTCTAATATAAAACTAACTTGGATTACTTGATTTTCAACAGTTTTTGAGATATATCAATTTAATTTCATGTTCAGATTCTTTGAGAATTCTGTCAGAACTCCATGGATTTAACAAGTGAAAACTCTTAAGGGTTGATAGGATTAACAAAATCCGTTTTTATGCCTACTAAATAAAACAAGCAGTTGAAGAAGTGACTACCACAAAATACAATCTGTATATTTATTAGTGATATTTAACATTTTAAGGTCATGAGCATCCAGAAGTGTCTATAAGTTTCACACACTTTAGAGCCCAACTGGGTAGCACTATATTTCAATGCATGGCATTAAAACAAATCCCATGATCCACTAGAAGGGCTGGAAATCTACAACTTCACAAAAGATTTCCAAAACCATCTCATATAACCAGTAATACCAAGGATTCTAAATTTGGTATTGGTTGAAAGAGAAATTAAGTTAATTTCACATAAAATTAATTTTTAAGACTTGATTTTTAAGATATATCAATTTACCGTAATTCCCCATGTATAACATGCATTTTTTCTAAAAAAAAATGATAAGCAAAATTAGGGTGTGTATTATGCACAAAAAATCTTTTAAAAATTACCATTTCATAGGGTGATTTCAGTTGCGAAATGACTACTCACCACAAACATACAACAATTTGACACTAACATTCAGTGATTGCGAACCCATAAGGATATCAAATACAATCATATGAACCTAATAATACTTACAAAAGTAAAATAAAATAAGAATTATCATAAAATTAAATTAGAATAATAGTATCCTATGTTTAAAACCATTTTTTTTAATAAGAGTAGGAAATGCTGGCTGTAATGAAATTGGAGAGGTACAATTTATAGGGGTTGATTACCAAACAAGGGGTGCGTATTATGCGCGAGTAGAAGCATTATCCCCACACTTTCAGCACAATTTTAGGGGTGCATATTATGAATGAAGGCATATTATACATGGGGAATTACGGTAATTACACTAATATTACATATTCAGATTTTTCAAGAATTCAGTCAAGAGTTGTCAAAAAATCCACTACTCTATCACAATTACTATGGCAAATTTTCTAATGCGTTACATTCCTTTGTCTCACCAGTTCATGCCTTCACAGCTACAATGCACCCGGTGTAAATTCCTCCTCAGAACTCTTACTTTGTTCAACAGATACTTGAGAGAATGGTTCACTGACAAACTACAATCTTAACTACTTCAAGTCCAGGGTCAAGAGTTATCTGTCCTTCATTGTTGAAAATTGCACTAGTTTTCAACAGAGACAGATCTAGCTCCATCTTCCAAAAAATAGGATAGATGAATAGAATGGCCAGGTAACAATTGGTAGAGTTGTGAAAAAGATTCTCTTTGTGATAAAGCAGAACAGGTGAGTAGTTAACAATAATAGCCACTTTGTCTTTTAATTAGACCCCTTTTAGGCCTCAAAGGAAAATCACATTTTGTTGTAGAGTAGCTAGTACCCCTTCAGCAATATACCAGATGGCCTGGCTCCTAGCCGTAAATAGTCTACAATTGAGGACTTCAACAGTTGATACTAAGCTGATTAATATTAGGACTGATCTTACTTCATTTGGCTATATAGCATTTGACCCTCCTCTATTTCTTGTAAGTCATCTTGTTAATATTTTGTAACTTACTGTTCTGTGTTTTTGTATGTATCTGTTAGCACCAGATACTGGCGCTGAATAAATATATTAAGCACTCATTCTTCTCTGTGTATCATTCACCTTGACGATACAACACAACCAGGCATGAGAAAAGATTCAGTCAAATTTCCCGAGCAACCAACAGAAGTACTTCCACTCCTATGCCAAAAATTCTTCACTGGTGACTTTTATTTTCTACAGAGGCCAAGGATTTAAAAATTGAAACCTCGGAAAGGCTAATATGGTTAAATTGGGAATTACTAAAAAGAGTTGTGTCGCCAAAAAGAAATATGAAATTTTCAACCATGAACCTTATGTAGTTATCCTACAGTCTCAGGGTGTCTGAATGTGCCTGCAATCAGGTAGCATTGTATTTCAGTAAACAGTTTTAACAACCATCACATGATCAACTAAAGGTTCCAGAAGTCTACAACTATGTAAAATTAAACATTCCCAAACATTCTCATAACCAGTCATACCAGGAGACTAAATTTTGTCTCATTTCAAAGAGAAATCTATTTTTTCTCATATGAAATCAACTTGTTATTCTTAATTTTCAACACTTTTTAATTTCTATTTTTTTACAATTATGTTCATCCTGTACAATGCTCAAGAGCCACTCGAGGTAGAGGGCTACAGATTAAAAGGTGTAGTTTATGGCGATATATTGGAAAGAAAATGGTTGACACGAGACTTGAACAGGTTAAGGTTGTAGGGTCCACAAAGCAGCAGTTCGTATAATTATATCAATTTAATTCCACTAATATATATTCAGATTTTTCAACAATTTGATCAGTACTCCAGGGATTTAACAATTGAAAGCTCTTAAGGACTGATAGGGTAACAATTTTATATAGTCTATGATGAGGTAGATATTCAGTGTCAATTATGACTTAGTATGGTGTTATTGTACAAATGTCTAGGCATCCTTTTTCTGGATTTGTTGCTGACAACCCAAAGACTGTAAAAGAAAATTAATGTCCACAAAAAGTGAATTCAGGTAAAAATGACATGAAAGGAATATGAGGAAAAAAAAAGTATGACTAATTTCTCAGCTAAAAGCCCATCAATTTTTTAGACTCTGTCTTAGGTCTGTCATGGAATTAAAATATACACAAATGTAAATGTATATGCACATACAAATTGAATGAATATGAAATGGATATCTGTGACTAATTCCCCTTTCTACCAGACAACAACCCCTGGGAAGCTAGAGATGAGTTTAAGCCTGAATGTCTGACATTTTGAAGTCATTTTTATGGGTCATGTATTTAAACTGAATATATTTTCTAATAAATGTCATCTTTTAAATGGAGAAACAATTTAGGGCAAACTTGAACCTTTGTAACCACAAAAGAATGTTTTTTTTTTCCTTTGGCATCACTATTATTTTAATTACATTCACTCCTTGGTTGGTAGCCTTTATTGTTTTAAAAAGCAATAATTAGAATTGTAATAAAGCCTAAACATATGAAAGTGAATACTTAGATGTTTTTGTTCTTGAGAATTTACAACAAAACTATTTATTTATTAGACTGTTTATTTACAAGAATAACTTTATATTTATAACATTCTAAAAACTAATACAATTAAAACTAATGCAATATTTATTATTTACCAATTTATAAAGAATTAAATATGAAAACAATTTTTTATTCATAAATTTATAAGCATTTACTAAATTATTAAAATATGTGAACATAATATAAGGAAATCCTTAATACTTACCATTCTATAAAGTTCGAATCAATCGGTAATTTGTCAACCATTCTAATAAACAGTATAATAGTTTAAATAAACAATCTAATTAATAAATAGTGTTTATTATTTGTGTTGTGAATTCTCAAGAACAAATAAATGTATAAATTCACTTTCATATGTTTAAGTTTTTATTTTAAGAACTTTTTAATTAAAATTCTAATCATTGTTTTTTAAAATAATAAACACTGCTGTTGAGTGACAGTAGTTAAAATAATAGTGGTGTCAAGGCAAAAGCCATCTTTTTGTCACTCTGAATTTTACAGTCATGAAGGTCCAAGTTTGCCAAATTTAGGTTTCAAATTTGGTCATCTTGCCATAAGCAAAGTAGTGGTACTGAAATACTATCATATTTAAAAAGAGTTTTTTTTTTTTTTAAGAATTTTCTGTACTTACGAATGCATGAACACGTGTTAAAAAATTACTGTGACTCTGATTTCATGCAAAGTTGGAAATATGTGTTTGTGTGCATAAAACCATATTTTCTTGCCATCAAAGACACACCCAGAATTCAAATTCTTAAATTTTGGAAAAACTCAGTGTCTTAAGGTCACTGTCTTGAGGTTTAGAAGCAATGTAATTTGCACTTTATCTGAAGATAGAATATGATATACAATACCATAGTGTAGTTACTAATTTAAAGTTAATTGGCAGGTTAACATGTCAGTATATATTGAGCTATTCAGTGTTGAATAGGACAAAAATCCCAATTAAGTAGAAGATAGACAGAATTCTGGTTTACACTAGAGTCAAAAAGGTAGATATAGAACTGGTTTGCAGTGGAGTCAAAAAGGAAGTCATAGGTCCAATTTACGGTAGAGTCAAAAAGGAAGCCATAGGTCTAATTTATTGAAGAGTAAAAAAGGAAGCCATAGGTCTAATTTATGGTAGAGTAAAAAAGGAAGCCAGGTCCAATTTAGAGTAGTGTCAAATAGGAAGATATTGGTCTGGTTTACTCAAGAGTCAAGAAAGTAGACGTGTTTTTTTTTGTTTGTTTTTTAAGCATTTCAACCGAAGGAAAGTGGGAGTGCCACTAGCACACAAGGTGTTACAGAGAGTGAAAGTAAGAATAAAAAAGAGGAAGAGAGTTCCAATGTCAGGAAGTGCGAGAGAAGAAACTGTTGGAGTAGAAGAGACTGTTACATTTAACTATTTCAACAGTAAAAGGGTGGGGACTGAGATGCCAACCTAGTAGCAATGCTCAAATTCATACAGTTGGTGCACCAGTGAAAATAGCTCATCAGAGCAGTTGTCATGAAAATATTTATAGAAAAGACAGAGGGAAGCTAAATCATGTCTGTGAGAAATTGACTGGAATTGAAACACCAGGTCAGGACCCATCACATTGCATATCTATCTTTGGACTTTGTCAAGAATCTCAAAATGAATAGTATGGGCATATAAGTATATATAAATATTTTTCTACAAAGGCTTTTGCGTTTTAACTTTTCATGTATTTATGTTGTCATTTTTCATACTCCTTGAATTAGGTCTATGCTATATATACTCACACTACAGGGTTTCTGGTTCCTTCTAAAGTCTACTTCAACTCTTATGCTTACGATATCTCTGTCTAAACTCTAAAATTCTATTTAGTACAGGTACACAATCCCATATTTGAAATCCTTGTAGCTATGTATGTTTTGGTTTTCAGCAATTCTAACAATATTGCAGCAAAAATGTATGAGTACTCATGCCATAAGATAAATAAAAGACAAAAAATATTATTATTATTATTATTATTATTATTCTTTTATGTGCAGTGTCCCTTCAGGATGTAAGTGATCATGGCTCTCCACATCCTCCTATCCCTTGTAGCTCTCAATAAGTTTTGTCTTTTTGTTACTTCTCTAGACCCTGTTCTGCCATCCACTTGCTTAAGCCCGTTAAGTATATCACGCGTTGCTTTCATTTGTCCCTCTTTCCCTCTATTCGCCCTGTGAGTATCAGATTTTCCAAGCCCTCCTTTCTCAATATGTATCCCCAAAATTTCAGCTGCCTCTTCTTGATGTTAAGTATAAGTTTCCTCTTTGTTTGCACCCTCTCCAAAACCTACTCATTGCTCACATGTTTGATCCATGGTATCCTTAGCATCCTTCTGTAGAACCATAACTGTTCCTTCATCTTTGAGGAGATTGTCCAACATTTGCTGCCATAAAAGAAGACAGATATCAATGTAGCAGTTTAGTATTCTTTTCTTATTATTACAGTTTACTTATAGAGTAATATACTGATAAATGAAATAGCTGGATAATTAACACATGGGGATTTGTTAAAGAGGTGATTTCTTGATAATAGTGGCCTAGGGAGACAATATGTGACATAATTGGAAAGCTTTTTTTCTTTCTTTTTTTAAAATCTTTTCACTACAAGCAAGTCACTAAGATGCAAGGAGTTACATAGTGTGAAACTATATAAGAAAGAGGACAAACATGGATGCAAAAAGACATAGTTGGCTTTATGAAATTAGATAATAAATATAATACTAATAATAATACTAATAATAATAAAAGTAACCAACAAAATAAGCACAAGATGATGCACCAATTCAGCAGGAACAAAAAATAACTGATATTAAAAAGACAAAAATATAATAATCAACAGATATCCCATATCAGCCTATCAATCGACACCTGATGATGATCAGAGAGTACTCAGTTGAAACGTTGTGTCTATAACATCATTTGTATCAACCAAGATAAGAACAATAGTTCAAAATAATAGATTACCTGACATAGAGATTTGCTTGACAAATTTCACACCTGCTTCACCAATCCATGACAATCTGACTGAGATATGCAGGAAATTTTTTTCCCATTGCATATTCTTTTATTATGCCTTAGTAATTTTTTTTCTAATTTCATATTGCCAACTACAATTTTTTTTTTTTCATTTTTGTCCCTTTTCATTTTTTCCTTTCTTTTCACCATAATTACACTTCTACAATTTTTCTATATAAAGGTGTATGTTGATTATTTCTAGGTGAATCTTTTCATCGTAAATTGTCTTATTATTTGAGACGTTTCTAAGAATAGAATTGTGTGAGATAAAGAGAAAGTACAGACGTTTTAGTTAATGTGATTACTCACATTTTATTGGCAAAAAAAAGTATGCAGATTTTCAGACATCCTTGCTTCCAGAACTGTGTCAGATTATCTATTTTACCAAACCAATAGAAGTAACTTAAGATTGATTTGTTTTTTTATGGCTTCTCAACCCTTTCTGGGTTATTTAATGCTGAAACATATTTTTTGGATTGTAAAAATAATTATTTTTATGTTTTTTCAAGTGAATATTGCATTAGCAATTTTTAAAAAATAATGATTGATCCAAATACAAGTCCTATTATTTAACCTATAGCTGAAGGGAGGAAATGGATTCATACATTTCCCAATGGTATTATGTCCATAAAACAACCTCATTCAGTAATTATCTACCTTGAGTGGCTCTTGGGCCTTGCATCGAGTGAACAATAGCATAAAAGGAAAAATGCCCGCTTTTTTTTTTTTTTTTTTATAATTCTGTGCTTAAACATTGATTATTACTCCTGGAGATTAAATCACTGCCATTGTAACCACCAGACAAACATTTTTTTCAGAATCAACTTGCATGTTTTGAACCAACTGTTCAAATTCAATCAATTTCAAATGACTGACAGGTTCTGCTAATTATTTTGCAATAAATTAGTCAGAATTTATTATTGAAGTAATTAGTTACTTTCTAATGACAAATACAACTTTAAAAAATAAGATAAATAATAAGAATTCATTTGTGTGTGTGTGTGTGTGTGTGTGTGTGTGTGTGAGAGAGAGAGAGAGAGACTGTTAACATTTTCTTTGAGAATAACAATGAATTTTTTTCCAGATACAAGTCCTACTATTTACCCCATAGATGAGGGTAAGATAGATTCATAATGTTCTCAAGAGTATTTGTGTGTAAGTGAATGTAACCTGACTGAAATTCAAACTCAAGTCTCCAATTTCTCATTCCGAGCTGTTATCAATTACCCCCCCCCCCCGCGCCACACCCGTACATCAACAGCCACGTAAGAGAACGATTCAATAATGCAACTCTGACCAGCCAATTATTCATCTTTTATATTACTGTAGCACCATTACGTGTTAGAAACTTAATTTAATTTGTCACTATTTTTATTTTTATTTTATGAGACTGAAAATTACCCCCAGATATGTCCTGCTATTTTTGCCAATGATATTCACCCTGTATAAGGCCCAAGAGCCAGTCGAGGTAGAAGATACCAGAGTAAAAGGCACAGCTTATGGGTATATGTGGGAAACATAACCGTTAACCCTAGATTTGAACAGGTTAAGATTGTAGTGGTCAAGGAAGCATTCTCTTGGGAGTTGGTTTCATAAAGCAGTGGTTCATGGAAGGAACCTGCTTGAATGGAACTTACATCTCACCAATGGAATATGAATGGAATGAGGGCGGTTTGCTATAATGTCCGTGGCATGGTCAGCCTTAGCCATTGAATGTTAGAACTGGTGGAACTAAGGAATGTAATTTGTCTGAACACTTTTCATGGAAATAGGGGTTCAGGATGGAAAATAATTCATCACCCAAAAGGACCTGGAGACACTTTTAAACTCTATCGAGACTGGAAAGTTGCTGCCCATAGATAGCTGCAGTATGCCATTTTCAATCCGATCTGGCTCTTGTAAAGGTAGAGGATAGCAGGAGGAGTCAGGTACTTACTGGTGCAGTGCAGGGAACTGAGCATTTTCCCAGTAACTTTAGCGATGCATGATATGTATGTGTTCCACTTGGGATCTCGGGTGAGTTTAAAAACCAACAGTTTAAAAACCAACTGATAGGCAATAGGCAATAGGCAAGAGTTAAATGTTGGATCAGTGATAATAGAGCATCACTGATTTGGTTTTCAAGGCATTGTATGTGACAAGTAAGTTTTTCCCCCATTGAACTGTTAAAGGCCAGAAGAGAGATCAGCTGCCTAGCTGTGATTAAAAAAGAAAAAAAAAGAGGGATAGACTTTTTTCCCTTATCTTATATACTGCTTCTGTCAATGCCATCTAGCAGTTGCTGGCAGAAGTTCTTTGTCAGACAAGTGGGGTCATCCCATAAAATCTCAAACTGACCCACTTCCCAAAATCATTAACTTGATATTTGGTCATTGGAATACTGAAGGCAGTTGAGCTTTTCAGCATCTACTTGTATTAATATTTCTATTTTTTTTTTTTTTTACTAAATAACTGCACAAAACCAACTAAAAAAAATCAAAACAGTTAAAGATAGATGAAAAAGCACTACTTTTCTTGTGAAAATGCTGATTCAAGTTTGATGAAAATGAATAAACCAGAAGACGGTAATTCTTGGCAAAACAGCCGACGTCATTCACAAAACAAAATCTCATTCAGTAGAAACAAAAATTCCAATGCAGACATTTTTTAAAATAATAATTCAGGAAAGTAATATGAGTAAAATACGTAAGTAAAAAAAAAAAAAAATAAAATAAAATTAACATATTATATATCTAACAAGTCAGAGCAGCCACTGAGTGTATGCACATATGAATTTAATTTTAATATAAGATGAATCCTTTAACCTTTTTGTTTAATCAAATTCACCCCATGTAAGGCAGTAAAGTCACTAAGACACAAGGGGTTACTTAAGAGAGTGAGAGAATTAAAAAACAGAAGCATCTTTGAGAACAATAGAAGAGTAATCAGAAAGACGGTAGATAACGATTAATTTGTTTGACTTTGTTTAGTGGCATATCAACACCTCTATGGGTTATTTAATGCTGAAATCTAAATATTCTGTACATAATTTTTATACTTTCAGAGTAAAAGTTATGATTTTTAAATATATAGTTTGTAGATCATAAAATTCAAACCAAACCCTTTATTTTGTCAACCAGGCTAGATTGTTCTAGTTCCATGTGCCTTGCCTCTTCCAGATGTCTCAGTATCAGTTATCTCCCTTTTAACTCAAATCTCCAAGTTTTTGTTCACCTCTGCTGTAGCCAGGTATTTGTGTCAAGTCACTGAATTCAACCAACACTTTTATCCACTGGGCCATATATCCTTGAGGACATCTGTGTATGAATTTTTGGGACTTATAAACGTAATGTCTCAATAAATTTTTTTACCAGAGTTCATATTACAATTTTGTTGTTATTATTGTTTTTCTCTACCACTCTGTATTACTGGTTCCCATATTGCATTCATATCTAGGCTTGGCTGGCTTAAGAAATTTTTGTGGCCTGATTACTTGAGTTTTTGTATTTTTCAGTGACGTTCTGTCTTATCGCACATGGAGTGGTGATCTCCCTTTTCCATTCATATGTGGTCAGCTACACACTAAGGTAGCAGCCCGTTTCTTCTTTATATTTCTTACAACAGCTGCATGGGATGATGTACACACAGTCCTTAAACATGTTCTCCTTTATGGGAGGTCTTACTTGGAAGATGTGTCTGCGAAGTGTTGAATCTCTTTTGAAGGTTGTCCTGATGTTATATGGACCACAGATCTTTTGTATTTTCCGATAATCCCTTTACATAAGGTAGGCAGACCTGTTTTCTCAGTGTTGTTATCCACTTGCACCCTTCTATCTCAGTTTGTCAAAGCTGCTGCCATGTATTAGGTTGGTGCAAAAATAATGACGTAATAATGTCGTTTTTTGACGTATTTTTTAACGTCAAAAAACGACATTATTACGTCATTATTTTTGCACCAACCTAATACTTCAGGTAGTTGTTTTATTGTAGGGTACTGTTTATACTGACCATTCCTTGTTCATAGGTCTCTGAGTCAACACTTATGACTTTTGCTCAAATTTGCAAGCAGTAGATAATCTCTTTCTTTACACTGTATGGGTGATGAGAGCTGAAGTTGAGATGTTATCTGGTGAATGTTGGCTTACAGTATACAGATGCTTTGAATTCATGCTCTGTTTGAGATATTAGTACATGTAGAAATGCTAATTTGTTGTTTTCTCTCTCCATTGGGAACTGTATTGATGATCATATTAAGATCACATGATCCAGTAGTAGCTGGACCTCTTCCTGGAGTGGCCAGAGTATGAAGGTGTCATCTATGTATCTCAGCCATAGAGTTGGCTTTTCTGGAAGAGGCATGGCATGTGAAACTAGAAAAAACTACCCTGGTGGATGAAATAAAGGGCTCAGTTCAAAATTTCAATCACCTGAAGAAGGCTGGAGTATACAATGGCCAAAATGTTGTGAATATGGCAACAAAGTGAGGACAACGGTCTGAACAATGTAAATAGTTTAAATAATTACAATACCTCATCTCAGAAAAATAGACAGATAAAAAAATGTATTGCTGGTAATTTTACTATAAAAATGTACTGTTGATTTTTGTATGGAGGTTCACTATTTGCCCATAGCTGGGACCCTGACAGGTGCTACCACCCTGGGTCATGGTGGACCTGAGAGGAACTGTAATTAAGAGCTGGTTCTACCCTCCTCCAATCTTCCAATCAGAGGTCTTGCTACCAAATGTAGTTTATCATCATACCCAGTATGAGTCATTGCATTTAAATGCAGATTAAAGTTGTCTGGAAAAGCATGGAGCTGCGAGAGAGTTCTACAAGTGAGAAGTGTGAGAGAAGAAACTATTAGCATAGAACTTATGGTTGCATCTAGCTATTTCAACTGTAAAATGATGAAACCTAACTGCCAATCTAGTATTGCACTTAAATTCATAATGCCTAGGTACTATAGCGAAGAGCTGATCCAAACAATTACCATTTTATAGAAAAAGGCACAGGGAAGCAACTTTATGATGATGTGAAAGTGGCTGAAGCAGAGACACCATATGAGGACCAATAATATTATTGATTTGTTTTTGGATTTTATCAAATATCTATAAATATAAAGCAGGAGCAGTCGATCAAATGCAATGCTAATCAAAGTTGGTGGTCACCATATAAAGAAACGATGAACAAAAATAAAAAGCAAATGCTGATAGAAGAATCAGGTACGAACACTGAGAATGAGCTTTGAAGAAAACAAAATGGTTGACGCTGGTTCCTTGATTGAAATATAATATATCATAGTCAGCTGGAAGCAATATGATAAGAGAAAGGCCCCAAGAGAACATGTAGGAATGATTGCATCAGATAAAAATGAACTGACATCATCAAACAAGCATGCTATGAACAGGCACTTTAAGACACGAGAATTTGGGTTCTTTTATAGATTAAAGATAAGTGCAGGAAAGACGAGAGATAGACTCACTTAGTATCCATCGTTTTTACCCTATAAATGTGTCAAATTTCAGTAGAAAATTATTTTGTTTTTAACTTTTCAAGTGTTCATTCCCAGTGTAGTTTTTACTATTCAGCTATAGAGCCCATATTGATAGAGAACGGTTTGAAGTACCTACTTAAAGCACAATTTAAAAAATCTGCTAGATTCAGTTTCTCTCTTGAAATATAACCAGTAATTTTTTGAATGGATTTTTTTTTATCTAATATTTCTTAATGGTGTACCCATGCCATCAAAATTGATGGCAAGAAGGAATGTATTATAAGTAATATGTATTATATTGTAAGTAATTTTTGTTTAATCCAAGTACAATTTGTAATTTAAAATAGTTTGCTGTTAACGTTAATAATTGAGCAGTGTACAATTTATAAACACCTCAGGAAATATATATATATTTATTTTATCCTCATTGTATGAGTGTGCACATGGACAGCTCTTGAACACACTCTTTTGTGACATGCCTTGGTTGCTCTTGAGAGTCAAATTTGCTGAGAAAATAGATCATCGCTAGTAGTAGATGATCTCACAATCCAAGACACCTGAATGAAAAGTAACTTTATGAAGTTTAATTCAAGCTGAAATAAAATATAAACCTCAGCCAAGTTTTGTCTGACATATATTTATCTCCTCTCTTTATCCCTTTCTATTGCCTCCTCTCTCTCTCTCTCTCTCTCTCTCTTTCATTCTTTCTTTCTTTGTAGTTGTGCATCTGTTTTTTTTCATAGCTACTTTCCATCACTCTTTTTGCTTAGATCGTAGTTTGCAGAGAGAGGAAAAGAAGGGGACATCTTTGTAGTTTGCCAGCATGATAGCATGTGGACAAGAATGGGATCATGATTTCTGTGCATCACATGTCAAAATTTTGCATGCTGCCCCTCAATTGTTACATACAAAAAAAAAACGTGTGTGTGTGTGGCGTATCACATTTAGGATAAACATTATTATAACCTTTTGCAGGTTATTTAAAGCCAGAAGAGATTTTTAGATGTAAGATTTTTTTTAAGATCATAATGATATACTGATACAAGTCTTATTGTGTAACCCATATCTGGGGGGAAAAAAAGGTGGATGATTTGGTTGGTTATTTTGTTTTATGGCATATCAACCTCAGTAGGTCATTTAATGCCAACAAAATTTTGAAATAGATTCATAGTGATAGTTTGGTAAAAAAGGTGTATATGTTTACATATATATTTGAACCATTTTTTATTATTCATATTTTTGAGTGCAATCCAACCTCTTTTAGGAAATTTACAATCTTGGATGGTTTTATTTTCGTAAAAACTTTTTTTTAAAGTACTCACTTGGTTTGATTTGGTTTGGTTTGGTTTTCGGCATATCAACATCAATGATTCATTTAATGCCAACAAAATATTTATTGCTGGTAATATTTTATTTTGTCAACAATCTATTTCTGGTAATATTTTTCCTTCAAAAATGTATAACTGGTAATAATCTTTTTACAAATTATTTCTTGTATTAAAACCCTATTTTTACACTTTCATAGTTTTTTTTACCCCAGTTTAGGGGTTAACTATTTGCCCATAGCTGGGACCCTAACAGGTGCTACCACCCCAGATCAGGGTGGACCTGGGAACATCAGCAATTAAGAGGTGGTTCCACGTGACTCAAAACCTCCTGATCAGAGGCCTTGCTGCTAGACGTACTTTATTATCTTACCCAGGATGTGGATGTAGTTTATTGTCATACCCAGGACAGAAGAAATGGATAAATATATTCCCCAAGGGTATTTGTACGTAAGTGAACTCAACTGGAATTTGAACATGGCTCTCTAATTTTCAATTCTGAGCTTTTATCCATTACACCATCCACACATCCAAGCTTACAGCACCTGGTATTCCCAAGTGGTCATGTGCTTCAATTGCACTATGATTTTGCCTTTCACTCTTAAGATATTAACACATTAATACCCACCATAAAATCCGGTATTAATTATAAAAATTGAAATAAAAATCCGGTATTAATTATAAAAATAAAAATCCAGTATTATAAAAATTAAAAAAATAAAAATCCGGTATAAATTATAAAAATTTAAATAAAAATCCGATATTAATTATAAAAATTAAAAAAATAAAAATCCAGTATTAATTAGAACAATTAAAAAAATAAAAATCCGATATTAATTATAAAAATAAAAATCCGATATTAATTATAAAAATGAAAATAAAAATCCGGTATTAATTATTAAAAAAAAAAAAAAAAAAAAAAAAAGAAAAAAAATGCGGTATTATTTATAAAAATTAAAAATAAAAATCCAATATTAATTATAAAATTAAAAAAATAAAAATCCGTTATTAATTATAAAAATTAAAAAAATAAAAATCCGTTATTAATTATAAAAATTAAAAAAATAAAAATCCGGTATTAGAAAAATTAAAAAAATAAAAATCCGGTATTAATTATAAAAATTAAAAAAATAAAAAATCGGTATTAATTATAAAAATTAAAAAAATAAAAATTCAGTATTAATTATAAAAATTAAAAAAATAAAAATCTGGTATTAATTATAAAAATTAAAAAAATAAAAATCCAATATTAATTATAAAAATAAAAATAAAAATCTGGTATTAATTATTAAAAAAAAGAAAAAAAAAAAAATCCGGTATTATTTATAAAAATTAAAAAATAAAAATCCAGTATTAATTATAAAAATTAAAAAATAAAAATCCAATATTAATTATAATAATTAAAAAAATAAAAATCCGCTATTAATTATAAAAATTAAAAAAATAAAAATCCGCTATTAATTATAGGTTTATAGAAATTCCCCAAATCTGTTAATGTGACATTTTCTGTTTAATTAAACAATTTATTCTACATTATTCAGTCTATTAACAATAGGTAATTAATCTTTTTATGTCATAAGTACAAACAACATAGACTTCATTAGCATAAACAATACAATTATTGTCATGAATAACATTATAAATGCAATTCTCATGAATTCCATACAAGTGACTATTGTCATTATTGTTAACACAATGTTGCAAGCCTCTCGCTACACTATTCCTATTTCCATGGCAAATGTTCAGTTAAGACCTGCCATACCTGGAATGAATCACCCCCATTCACTCTGTATTCTGTGAGAACGAAGTTCCATTCAAACGGCTTCTTCCCAAGAACTACTGCTTTGTGGAGCTGACTCCCAAGAGGATGCTTCCCCAATTGCATTTTAACCTGTTCAGGTCTGGGGTTAACCATTATCTTTTCTACATATCTTCTTAAATTGCAGTAATTACCTTTTCCTCTTATTTGCATCAAACTCAATCTGTAACCATCTACCTTGAGTGACTTATGAGTCTTATATTAGGTGAACAATTAGTAAACAAAATAATGTGGGACATCTTTTTTCTAAGAACTGCTTGGATGCTTCCCTGAAACAGGGCCAGTGCTTGGGTCATGTGGGCCCCCACCAAATCTATGATATGCCCATTCCTGCCACACACTCACTCTATCTCAATTTTCATAAGATAGTATTCACATGAAATATTAGGTTGGTGCAAAAATAATTTCGTTTTCTACCATATGTTACTATGTGAGAAAACGAAATTATTTTTGCACCAACCTAATATAAATTTTATTGCAACCTGTGAACAATAATGGATCATATGCAATGTAGGTTTAACAATTCAACTAGAAAAATTGAAAATAAATACAATGTATCTAAATACAAATTAGAGACATGTCATAATAGATCATTCCATCTTAAATAATTCAACAATGTTTTGCAGCTATTTTTAACATCAATTTTAGATTTTTCTTGTTAAAAAGTTGAATAATTTTAACACATTCAACATTATGGATAAAAAATAGTAAATTTTTTATCATGTTTTTTCAAGACTTAGCATGAGCAAAATAAATTCATGGATTTGGATGAAAAAAAGAAAAGAAAAGACACCAGAATGATATCAAAATCTACAAAAATCTTTTATCCTTTAACAGTCATTTGTATTTAGTTTAATTTGTAATGTTTATATCCTCCTTATCTACATGAGCTCCATTTCCCACTACTGACTATATATTAAATAATAGACGAGCAGACTATTATTTTTTAGAGAATTGTATTTTCCTCTGACTTCCTTATTTTGACCTTTGAGGTCAGATGCAGAAAAACAAAGGAAGTCGTTTTTGATTGGTTAAAACTAGCATGGGAATGTTAGAGAGATAGAAGGGGATTTTAGGGAGTTATGTTTTTACACATCGAAGAATGTAGATACGCTATTCCATGTCGGGGAACATGCTCTTCATTGGGGCTGATAAAACAATTCCATTGACTAGTTAAAATGTACACATTGACATGTTTAATAGAATAGATAACTTTAAAATCCCTTTTGTTAAAGTTCTCATTTGTTACCGAACTAAAAAAAAAAACAAAAAAACAACCAGCAATCAGTGAGCAAGAAAATATACAATGTTATGGAATTGACCCTGTCAACCAAAAGACCTCCCCAGAATGAGGGGCTATACAACATATAACATTCATATCACACATCTCATTCATTTTGACTGTAACCATATTGGTATGAGTATAAATTTAATGAGCTGGAAAATAATGATCCTGTGGAGAAAATAAACCATATTAAATAATATATACTCATATTTTTTTTTCAATTCTGATTTAGTTAGGATTTTATGGTCGGGAAGAGCATTTCCAATTTTGTTAGTATTTAAAAAAAAGTCTTGATTCTTGTTCTTCCAAATCTTCAACAGAATATTTCAAGAATTTCCTCACATATACAGGAAAAATATGGTGTGAAAATTTAAGTAAAATTTGAGGACTTTGAGGAATAACTTAATGCAACTTTTAGCCATGTTTTTTTCTGTTTTTTATAGGAATGCATGGATATTAACAGTTTTTTTTATCTTCTTATAAATTTGATATTTTTGTTATCGTTTTTTATGTTGACAATATGTAAAAATTCAGATATAAATAAAATATAGCTAAAGACGATATAAAGAAAATAAAATAGAAGAGGAAAACTCTTTTTGCCAATGCATTTCATTCCATGACAAACATTATGAAGGCAAGTGTCGAAATTTTCTTTAGTAACTTGTACTTATACACAAAAGCAACTCAAAGAAAAATAATGTTAAGATTTCAAATCTCTATTGTGAAAACTTGCTGTGTAAGGAAAGGTAAACTATGGAGAGATATAATTTTTTATTTTATTAAATACAAAAAAGGCACGGCATGTGGAATTAGAACATTGTACCCCCACGGACTAAATAACGGTTTTGGTTCGAAATTCCAACGTATATCACCTGAAGAAAGCTGGAATTTGCAACAGCCGACACAACATGAATATGGCAATAAAGATGCGGACAACAGTCAGAATTATGTAAATAGTGTAAATGCGTCATCTCGGAAATATAGACTAATCCTGAAGAAAGCCAGGGCATACAACTGCCGAAACGTCATGAATATGGTAATAATAATGAGGACAACAGTAACAATAATTTATCTCAGAAATATAGACTGATCCTGAAGAAAGCCAGAGCATACAATTGCCGAAATGTCATGAATATGGTAATAATGATGAGGACAACAGTAACAATAATTTATTTCAGAAATATAGACTGATCCTGAAGAAGGCCTGAGCATACAACTGCTGAAATGTCATGAATATGATAATAATGATCAGGACAACAGTAACAATTCTTTATCTCAGAAATATAGACAAAAGAAAATGAATTAATGTTATTGATTTTAATTATTATTTATTTATTTATTTCAATGTATTTTACTTTATTTTGTTTATTTAATTTCAATTTTATTTTATTTTTTAAAAGTTCATGTTTTAACCTTTTTCTTTTAGGACAATTTTTATATTAAAAAAATAAGAAAAAATTGTTTTGTAAATTATGATGATTTACTGTTTGCTGGCTGCAAATTCTTTTGTTTTCAGAAAATCTTGGATTTTACAAGAACAAATATGGTTTCTATTTATTAGTGCCACGTCCTGTTTGAAGAAGATGAAATCTTACAAGTGAAACACACCTGCTGTGTGTCCTGGAGACTAATGAACTACATTTAATGGACACTCTAACAGCTGTCTGCTATCTGAACTTAATCAAAGAAAAGTGAAATGGCTGACATAAGCAATTTTGGCCTTTTATTCACATTTCTAATTTGTTTCTTTTTAACTCTTTAAAAGACACAAATTGATTTGGTTTGGTTTGTTTTACAGCATACCAACATCAATGGGTTATTTAATGCTGACAAAATTTTTATTACTGGTAATTTTTTTTTTTTTCAAAAATCTATTTCTGGTAATATTTTTTTCAAAAAAAATGTATAGCTGGTAATATTTTTATTTTATTTTCAAAAATGTATAGTTGATTTTTTTTTTTTTTTTTTTTTTAAGTACTGCTGGTAATAATTTTTTCCTTCAAAAATTATGCTGCTAATTTTTTTTACAACGTATTTATGGTATTAATATTTCATATTTTGACCCAAGTTTGGGGGTTAACTATTTGCCCATAGCTGGGACCCTAACAGGTGCTACCACCCCAGATCTGGGTGGATCTGGAAACACCAGCAATTAAGGTGGTTCCACACTCCTCAAAAACCTCCTGATCAAAGGCCTTTCCGTTGGATGTAGTTCATTGTCTTACCCAGGACAGGACACAATTGGGAAGGAATTTATATTTTTACACTGATTAGATTCATCACATATATTTTATGATAAATCTTATTTCTGTTTAGAAAGAATTTCCCTGATACTTTATTCATTTGTAATCATGTATAACATCTGTTTCATAATAGTTATTACATGTGCATACACATTTTGCAGAATAAAGAGAATAGATATTATAGGACAGTGATAGAATTACCGCCACCATCCCATAATAGACATTACATTTGCATACACATTTCATGCACTAGATGTAACAGATATTATGGGATAGTGATAGAATTAATTACCTCCTATATTATGGGATAGTGATAGAATTAATTACCTCCTTTATCCCATAATAGTCATTATCTTTGCATGTACATTTTATACACTAACCTTTTGTTTAAGGTAAGTGAGGAAAGTTAAAATCTTGATTATATCATTATTTTCCCTTCTCATTACATGTGCTACACATTTTCGTTGTGGCTGCTGTTGGAAGTTTTAAAATGAAGTGGGTTTTCTTTTTTGTTTTTTTTCAGTGTATCTTTTCATCCTCCATCTTTAAGGCATTAATTTGTGGACAAGACGTCAACATTCAACAAATTGTGACTTGGAATTGAACGATGCTAGGTTTTTAGAAATTGTCACTAAAACAGATGCCAGTGTTAAGTTGAGATCATTTTATATTAACAAAAAAAAAAAAAAATTAGATACAAATATTAACAATAAAAATCAGATACAAGCTTTTGCAATGATCTGATATAAACATGAAAAACGCATTAAAAACATAATTCATTGGGGGCAATCAAAAAAAAAATTCCAATTATTACCAATAAGTCATAACGTTAAAATAATGCTGTTTATGAATTCTTATGTCCCTTAGGAGATTCTATCTCCAATACTAATCATCAAAAAACATTAGATTTTTACATTGGTCATACATGCACCACACTCCCTTGTTGGTTGACTTGTCAAAATTTAGTGCAATTTGTTCAATCATGGCTCTCAATAATTTGTTATTCTTTGTAATTCTTAGTAATGTTCGTGTTTTTACTATCTCTCCCAGTCCCTGTTCTGCCATCCCTTTACACAATCTCCTTGTGTAAGTAATGTGCTCTTTCCTGTTTGGTTTCAATCTGTCCCTTTGAGTGTCAAATTTTTCAAACCCTCCTTTCACATTATGTCCCCAAAATTCTGTGTTTTCCAGATTTTAAAGTCATTTTTGTTTCATTTTCATTAAAACTTCCTCTTTGCACAGATTTTCTGTCCAAGGTATAGATAGTAGTGATGATCGAACTCACTATTCAGTTGCAATTGATTTAGTGAGACAAGCTTGCTAACCACTACACTGCCTCAAAGTTATTTTCTAAGCATAGCTTAGATGTGGCACAAGGCCAAAAGTAGGGGGCATCTAGTGAGGATCGAATTCACTTTTCAGTCGTAACTGATTTAGTGAGACAAGCTTGCTAACCCTGACACCATGCCGAGGTGCCTCTAGTGATTTTCTAAGCATAGCTAAGATGTAGCACAAGGCCGAAAGTATGGGGCACCCCGTGAGGATCAAACTCACTTTTCAGTCATAACTGATCTAGTGAGACAAGCTTGCTAACCATAATTGTGACAATATATTTTCATATTATCTAGTTGTCTGAAGTTAATAGTTTGTGAATTTGTGATCAATATGTGCACGAATTACCCCGTACTTTCAGCCTAAGATATGCTTAGAAAATCACTATATATTGTCGCAGTTTTGACATGATGCTTACTCCTTCCTGAAATTCCTGGAACATTAATAAGGTGGGTGAAAGTGCGACTTTTCATCCTTCATCCTTAAAGGCATTCATCTGGGGACAAAACATTAAACATTCAACAAAGTGCATGATCCAAATAAACCTTCTGAATGTTTTTTGCCACATTTCTGATGTTTACTCCTTTACAAATTTCATGGAACATACTAATCGAAAGGTTGTTCATGGCATGGTTAATTGTTTAGGTTAAAATTACTGACGAAATCTGCCAAAACACTTTTTGACCATCCAAGTAGCTGAAGCACAATCCAAGTAAACATTCTGAATATTTTTGTCACAGTTCTGACACTTAACCCCTTTCTAAGATTCAAAGAGCATAATCTGCTAAAAGTGCGACTTTTCATCTATTATCTTTAAGGTGTTTGTGGACAAAACATAAATGTTCAACAAAGTTTGACTCAACTAAATAATGCAAAGTTTCAAATTAGAACACACCAGAAATCGGCACCAAAACAAACACCAGTATCAAGTTGTGGTCATTTCATATTAACAATGAATATTGAGCAAAACTTTTGCAATGATCCGATACTTGTGTGCACATCTAATATAGCATTTATTTTACCGTGTCTAACAAACAATGCATAATGGCATAAGAGATAAGGTCAACTTAATCACCCATGATTTGATCCTTTATGGATCACTGATTCCTATTTGATTCTGACTAACATATTCGACAGCAAAGCAGGACTTGTTAAAATGCACAATAATAACTTTGGTTTATTTCTTTACAAGAAGAACATCTCAAGATTGAATCCCTGCTTCTTAGGCATAACAGGTGAAAAGCAAGGAGAGACTTGTGCTGTTTGCAGGTGAAGATTGCAGTTCAGCAAACAAGATAATTAAAAAAGAAGTCAGGCATGTAATTTTTGTTTTTAAATCATTTCACAGTTGCAAGCAAGGCAATAAAGTCACTAAGTCGCAAGAGGTTACTGAGCATAAAGAATAAGAAAAAGAAAAACATTATTAAGGAGCGAGAATAACAGAAGAAGAATCAAGAAGAAAGTAGATAATGATTGACATTGCATTTAAATTTATGAACATGAAAGTTGGCTGGGAATCAAAAAACCAAAAGAAAGTTTCACAGGTGAGAAGTGCAAGAAAAGAAACAGCAAAGAACTTAGGGTTCCATATAAACAATTCAACTGTAAGACCAAGAGAGATTGTTGCCAATCTATTACTGCACTTAAATTCATAAAGTCTATGTTATCATAGGGTAAATTTCATCAGAACAATTATTATACATTATTTACATTATTCAGACTATTGTCCTTATCTTTGTCGCTATATTACAATGTTTTGGCCGTTGTACACTCCAGCCTTCTTCAGGTGGTTGGAATGTCGAACTGAACCCTTTATTTTGCTCACTGGGGTAGACTGTTCTAGTTCCATGTGCCATGTTTAATGGATGTCAGTTATCAGTTATCTTCTGTTAATTCCCCTCTCCAAGTTCTTCACTACCTTAACCGGGTATTGAACTCACACTCTTTGGGTCCTGTCACTGGATCTAACCAATGCCTTTATCCACTGTGTCATGTGTCCTTGAGGAAATATAGACAGATATTGAACAATTATTATTTATGGAAAAACAGGAAAGCTACATTATGGCAGCAGGAAAATGAGTGAAGCCATTATGCCAGGTCAGGGACAATAACATTGCAGTTTCTTCTTTGGATTTTATCACTAAATATATAGCAGAAGCACTGGCTCATATGTGGCAGTTCAAATGCATGGATGAATGGTCGAATGACAATAAACTACATCCGTGTCCTGGGTAAGACGATAAACTACGTCCAACAGCAAGGCTTATGATCAGGAGGTTTTGAGGAGCATGGAATCTCCTCTTAATTACTGGTGTTCCCAGGTCCACCCTGACCCGGGGTGGTAGCACCTGTTAGGGTCCTAGCTGTGGGCAAATAGTTAACACCCAAACGTGTGTAAAAATAGGTTTTAACACCAGAAATACTTTGTAATAAAAAAAAATTATTACCAGCAATAATTTTTGAAGAAAAAACTTATCAGTAATACTTTAAAAAAAAATACCAGCAATACAAACAGCTATACATTCTTTGGAAATAATACGACCAGCAAAAGATTTCTTCAAAGAAAAATATTCCCATAAATAGATTTTTGAAGAAAATAATCATAAAAATTTTGTTGGCTTTAAATAACCCATTGAGGTTGATATGCTGAAAAACAAAACAAACAAAACCAAACTAAACCCATCTTTGTGTTTTGGCCGTTGTGACCTCCAGCCTTCCTCAGGGAATTCTGAACTGAACCGTTCTTGTTCCACCACTCATGTCTAGGGATATTTTCTAATTCTTATTTTATTTAGTAGTGTCATAAGTTATTGCTCACCCATTTCCACTGAATGCAAGTACACACTGCCTGACCCAGAGATTGAACTCACAACCACTATGTCACCAAACTCACAGGCCACTGTCCTAAAGGATAATTTACTGTAGTAAACTTGGAGCCTTAAACTTAACCTAGCTGCTGATTAAGTTGCAACTGCTGCTGCTGGCTGTGAGATTTTAACTGATGCTGCTGCTGTTGAAGACTTGCTGTCATTTGTCTGTCTTTCTTTATTAGCAGCTCTCGTATTGTATTTCTTTCTATGCTAGGCCTACTATGAAGGTCCTCATAGCCTGGAGGGAGGGAAATATACACCTGGGGAAAGCTAGTGGGAATGATGGCCAAAACGTTCTGATAACAACAAAGATGGGGACAATAGCCTGAACACAAATAGTGTAAATACTGAAGTATTGTTAAACATTTCTTCAAAGAGTTGAAAAACAATTTCCACTAAACTGTAGGCAGCATATCCAGGCTATTCTAACAACTGTTTTCTGTTATCATCGACAGAATGAATCTGCCTTGGTTTTTCTTTGTATCATCAAACCAATGGCATCGGCAGGCATATGCCCTCAAACACTTCAAAGGTAGATGGTTTTCTTCTGCGCATATGTCCAGTTTACACTTAAATCATAAAGGCCAACATATGTCTCGTTTACACCTGATTAAAAAAGGCAGACATAGTTCAAGTTCAGATTTGAGTCAAAAACATAGACATTGACTGATTCATTCATTTTTTATGGTTCATCATCCCTTTGAAGGTTATTTAAAGCCAGAACATATTCTTAGATTGTAAAAATTTTCTCTTTTTTAGAGATAATAATGACTTAGTAATACAAGTCTTACTAATTAACCCATAGCTGAGGGAGACGTAGGGTATTCATACTTTTCCTAAGGGTATTTGCATATAAGTTAATATAATGAACCCAACTGAAACTCAGATCTCTGATTAATATCTGTAAGCCATTATTCATTACACCACCCTCACATCCAAGCTTACAGCACCTGGTATTCCCAAACACTGACCTGTTGTATCCTTAAAGAGGTTACAAAAAGACAAAGGTGGTACTTGAGTGAAAGGAACAGCAACATGCACATGGATGAAAGAAAGAGAGGGAATCGGGTGACAGGCTTGTAATTCCTGAAGCAAAATTATTTACCTCATCTCTCTCTGAGGCAGGATGTGACACAAGGCTGTTTTTTTATGCAGGGTTAAAACCGAGCCCTTGGGCTTGGGCAAAAATTCCCCATAGACCCCATATACACGGGGTCAGGTAGCTGTCTACCACCCCAGACGAGACTCTGCCCTTTGGCAAAGCCTTGTCTGGGTTCCTCTCTGCCTGAAGTCAGAGAGTTCGACCAGCACAGCCAGAGACGAATCTCCAACTAATTGCCAAAGCAAGTCTGCCAGGTATATCTTGTGCATACTATATATATTTATTGATATAGTCAGTCCACATTAGGCAATAGGGAGAGTGGAACATTCCATTGCACCCATTTAGACATTAACTAGGCTTGATGTTGCTTAACTTCAGTGATCATACAGGAACAGGTGTTTTAATGTGATATGACCATAAGCTAAACAATGGTTGGTTTATATCCAAGTGGCAAAGTTGGTTAGGAGTCTTACCCTTCTGCAACTAGCATATTCTAAGATTGACCAATCAGAGTAAGAATTATCAAAGAAATCTCTTCTATAAAACAGAGATCAGGGTTTGACAAAATTAACTTATTTGAATTTCTAGCATTTACTGTTGTAGATTTTGGACTTTTACAGGCAGAGATAGTCTTCTGCTTGTTTAACTAAAGAGAGAAAAGTCAGGAATATTTTATTTGGCATTCTGTTCATCCTTCGCAGAAAGAAGGCAATGGAAACAAGTGAAAAGCATCCATAATGGTTCACTTTACTTAAAAATCAATGACTGGGGAAAAATTTTCCTGACTGAGGTTGTTTTTAGAGATAAGTGCAATAAAAAAAAAAAAAATGGCGCGCAATTGTAGAGTCAATACGAGGTTTGTTTTGTCCAAGGTTGCCATCTTTTTTTTTTGAATTATCTAACCTTTATCTATCCATTAAAGTTTCATAAAAAACCTTTTAAGCTTTTCTTAGCAATCTCATAAGCAGTTGAGAATAAAATGTTCTTCATAATTGTCCAACCACTTAGCAGACAATTTTCCTTCACTTGCTCATTTTTATTCAAAATTACCTTAACCACAGCAATTATTATGGATGCTCCAAAAGTAAGGCCTCATATTTATTTCAATGAAAACAACAGAGCATAATGAGACTGTGTGATGGAGCAAGTTTTCAGCTATACTTTTTCCCACAGCTACCACCTATATCCTTCAGGCCTCGGTTTGAACTGACACTTACTTTTTCCATATATTGTTATCATTTGGCTTAAGATTTGTATGTTCTTGATGTCAGATGAAATATTGGAAATTTTCTATCATATTTCAGTGAAATTTTCACTTTTTTTTTTTTTTTTTTTTTTTAAGCTTAGCGCCCCGAGCAAGGCATGAAGCCACTAGGATGCAGGGGGGGTTGCAGAAGATTTGTAGCAAGAGCAGATAGGAGTGATAGAAGAAAGGATGAAGGGAAGGGTAGTGTGTAGATAGATCAAGGTAACTGACTTCCTGAAATTATAGTTTAAAATTACAGTTCAGGTATATAGAAAACAAAGTGTCACTTTAAACAGACTCCTGGAGAATATGGGTTCTACTGATACCTCTTTTTTTTCCATATATTGTCACTATTTTGTTTAAAGTTATATTTCTTGATTTCAGATGAAAACTTGAAAATTTTCTAACATAGTTTAGTGAAATTGTTCATTTCCAAAAAGTCTATGATTATAGCTTAAATATACAGAATAAAAGATGGTGTCAGTTTAAACTGATGCCAGGAAGATATAGGTGTATAAAAATATGAAAGACTTATAGTAAATTTTTTGTAATGACCATTTGTAGGAGAAACTTTGTAAATCATAGATACAACAATAGTAATGCTTTTGAACGATCTCCAGTTAAACGCTGCTAATTCCCATATATATATTTTTCCTTTAACCGTCACGTGATCTAATTATTTCAAGATGTGATTCACTGTGCTTGCTCTCTGGTGATGTGTGTTTAAATCCAAATATCAGCAGTAACACTTTATTCCTATATGACAAAATACAATAAAATAAAAAAAATCTTTTATGGGGGGATGGAACTTTCTGTCAAATGGCAAAAAACTCAAGAATATTTCTCCTTATTTACATTATTCGGACTATTGTCCTCATCTTTGTCGCCATATTTATTATATTAGGTTGGTGCAAAAATAATGTCGTTTTCTCACATATGTTACTATGTGAGAAAACGACATTATTTTTGCACCAACCTAATATTTCAGCTGTTGTACACTCTGGCCTTCTTCAGGTGGTTGGAATGTCAAACTGAACCCTTTATTTCACTCACTGGGGTAGACTGTTCTAGTTCCACATGCCATGTTTAATGGATGTCAGATATCAGTTATCTCCTGCTAATTCCCCTCTCTAAGTTCTAACTAATGCCTTTATCTACTGTGCCAGTGGATAACGGCGTTGGTTAGATCCAGTGACAGGACCCAAAAGAGTGTGAGTTCAATACCTGGTTAAGGCATCGGTGAGGACAATAGTCCAATTAATGTAAATAATGTACATAATACCTCATCTCAGAAATATAGACAAATATTTCTCCTGTTCACAATAAATTAAGATTAATAATGATGAACCTCAAATTTTTGTACACATTAAAAAAATCCCATACAAAAAAATGGAAAATTTATGGAGATATCGACAATATTAGCACATTTTCAAATTGGACATTGGTTTGGTTTGTTTCATTTCATGGCATATCAACCTCTATAAGTTATTTAATGCTGAAATTTTTATTACTGGTAATAATTTTTTTTGACAAAATGTATTATATATAATATTTTTTCAAAAATGTATTGCTGGTAATGTTTTTTCCCAAAAATGTACTGCTAGTAATAATTTTTCTTTTTCAAAAATGTACTGCTAGTAATAATTTTTCTTTTTCAAAAATGTACTGCTAGTAATAATTTTTCCAAAAAAGCATTGCTGGCATTAAAACCTATTTTTATACTTTCATAGTGTTTTGACCCCTTTTGTTGGGGAGGGTTAACTATTTGCCCATAGGTAGGACCGTGACAGGGACTACCACTCTGGGTCAGGGTGAAATAGGGAACACCAGCAATAAAGAGGTGGCTCAACGCTCCTCAAAACCTTCTGATCAAAGGCCTTGCTGTCAAATGTTGTTTATCGTCTTACCCAGGATGGTTGGACATTTGTAAACAACAGCTAATTGATTTAACTTAAGGCCAGTAACTCTTTAAAATCAGGGATCAATTTGACACCATATAGATATTATAAACAGGACCCCCACTTCTAATTGTTAGAATAAAAATATTGAATTTTTTATCAATTTAGAAGAGGGTCCAATTTATAATAGCAATATAGTATCAAATCAATCCCTGTTTTTACAGAGTTTTTAAAATTTCTTGCAGGAGAGGCGATTACAAAATGTTTTCTTTTAAATAAAGAACAATCAAATAAAATACATTTTAATTAAAGAATAAAATTTGGGGTGAATTAATGAAATGATACATCTGTTAATTTTTAATTTAAAATAAATAATTACGAACCTCAAATGTATGTACAGGTATTTCCCCCAAAAAGATCCCTGACAAAAAATGCTTCCCCCAAAAAAATCCCAGAGGAAAAATGTTTTTAAATATGTAAAAAAAAAAAAAAAAATTATTAAAATATCAGAAAATTAAAATGTTATCAAAGTCCACCGAAATGTAGCTTCCCTGTGCCTTTTCTATAAATATTTTCATGGCAATTGTTCTGATTAGCTTTCTGCTTTAGTACATTGACTTTTTGAATTTAAATGCAGTACTAGATTGGCAGTTAGGTCTCATCATTTTAGTGTTGGAATTGTTAGAACTGTAAGTTCTATGCTAATAGTTTCTTTTTCTTGTAGAACACTCTTAAAGTTTCTTGTTCTCCTGTCAACTTCGAAAATTTAAATGCGGCATCATTCATCATCTTCTGTCTATTTGAATTTGGATATTATTGCCATCTCAGTTTCTTACGTCACTAACCGTTTGTATTTTAGTGGCTTCCATTACCTTACTTGGGTGGAAATAATTTAAGAAAAGCCGTTTCAAACATGACATAGTTGCAGAGTAACTTAACCTGAGGCCAATAACTTGACTTTTACAAAGTCAGGTATCGATTTTATACTGTATCGATATTATAAACAAGACCTTACTTTTAAATCAATGAGAAATCAATAATTTTTGATTCTGACAAGTTCTATAGCTTAAGGAAGATCTAAAAAAAATACTAATTTATAAAATTTATTTCCTACCAAAACATTTCCTATTTTTTTAATATAGGAAATGTAAATGTCAATGTAAATGGACCAGTCTGTTTAAATAGGGACAACTTGGGTTTTAGAAATTGCAATATTTTAGTATGGAATTGAAACGGTCAAATTTCTTTTTCCAGCTGTGACGATGATTTTCTTAGCATGGCTTAAATGTGGGACAAAGCTGAAAATATGGGGCACCCAGTGAGAATCGGACTCACTATTCAGTCATAATAGATCTAGAGAAATAAGTTTGCTAATTATTAGAGCACATCGAAGTGCCCCAAATGATTTTCAAAGCATAGCACAAGACTGAAAGTATGGGGCACCTGGTGAGGATTGAACTCACTATTCAGTCATAACTGATCTAGTGGAACAAGCTTGCAAACCATTACATGTTGAAGTGCCCCTACTTCCAGCTGTAAGGACTGACAAACGTTTACTTAAATTGGTAGCATAGGAGATCTAATGGAGCAACCAGGCTCTTTTTATATCTGCCACCTGTCTTCTCCCAAAATATTCCTTATTTTTTTATGAGTGGACCAGTCTATTTAAGTAGTACCAACTTGGGTTTTAGATATTGCAATATTTTATGGGATTGAAACAGTCAACTTTCTGCTTCCAGCTGTGATGATAGAGAAATTGTTGCTTGAATTGGAAGCATAGGAGATCCACTGGAGCAACCAGGCCATTTCATGTCTGGTACCAGTGACTGCAACTGCTCTCGAGCCAATCATATAAAACAGTTTCATCATCCTATGACTTACCAAGCCAGCTGTCTCCATGGCCACAGCTATGAACTTGTGTCTGTCAGCCAGAGAGCTATACTTGCAGATCTTCTTGTCTATCACCGATGTAATGAAAACTTGATGGCTGACATCATCAGATTGGCAGTTGAAAACAAATTGCACCATGTCAGTAGCTTCCATGCTTTGAACAGGAAAACTGTAATCACATGAGAAGCATTTAATACCGACTATCTCAAGAATGGAGAAAATTCTAGCTCTCCTGAGACATTTTTGGGATGGTGTGGAAGACGATTCTGATGACAAAGAAAATTTTTATAAAAACATTATAAAATTCAATGATATTTGATTAAATATTTTTTTTGTCTTCTGCCAAAAGTATTTATCAACACACAAAATTACTCTAAGGGAGGAAATGGTTGGGTTGGGGGATTTTAAATAATATCAATTATTGTTGGATTATTTAACATTTAAGTTTTGTATGAGGCATCCAGTGAGGATTGAACTCACAACTCAGTAGTTTCAATTAAGGAGACTATTTCACTAAACATCATTGACTAAGTGAACTAAAAATGATTATTATTATGAAAATGCGTGGAAAATTATTTTTATTAGGAAAATGCATTGGAAATGATTTTTATTAGGAAAATGCATTGGAACTGATTTTTATTAGAAAATTGGAAATGATTTTTATTAGGAAAATGCATTGGAAATGATTTTTATTAGGAAAATGCATTGGAAATGATTTTTATTAGGAAAATGCATTGGAAATGATTTTTATTAGGAAAATGCATTAAAAATGATTTTTATTAGGAAAATGCATTGGAAATAATTTTTATTAGAAAAATGCATTGGAAATGATTTTTATTATGAAAATGCATTAAAAATGTTTTTTATTATGAAAATTCATTGGAACAGTTTTTTATTATGAAAATGCATGGGAAATGATTTTTATTAGGAAAATGCATTAAAAATGATTTTTATTAGGAAAATACATTAAAAATGATTATTAGGAAAATGCATTGGAAATGATTTTTATTAGGAAAATGCATGTGAAATTCTTCTGTCTTCTTTCTTATCTTCCTCTGTTTTGCTCACTCTTTTTCCTTCCCTGCTCTTATTCTCTTCTCCTTTTCTTTCTTTCCCTCCTTCCATTCCCTCTTTTTCCTTCCTTCCTTCCTTTTATTCTCTTCTTTTCTTCTTTCTCTCCCTCCCTCAATTTCTTCTTTTTCACCTTTTTTCTTTTCTCCTTTCCTTCCCTTCTATTCTCTCTTTTCCTTCTCTCTCTTTCCTTTCTTTCTCCCTAAACCCCTCATCTTTCCTCTTATAGTCTTTCACATTACAACTTTGTCCAACAGTTTCTTTTAAAATATCATGCAGGTAAATACCATTTTCCTTTTTACATTTTCTCTCTCAAGCAGATTTTCCTAAAGCAATGTTTCCTTGCTCATTTCTTTTTCTCTTTTTCTGCTTTGTTTTGCTAGGGTTGTTGACATCTGGATTTCATACATTTTGATAAGTAGAATAGTTTGAATAGCTTTAAAGTTAGAGTCATTAAATGGAATGCGATCCAAGTATGGCACACAACATCATTCCATCCGACCTTCAAAGACCTTAAGCGTCTTGAGAAGAGACAAGACAGAACTGATGAGCAAGAACATTGCACACAGGGCAACATCAATTTTATTAATATCTTCTATACAAGAGTGAGTGTGTGTTTGTACATTGCCTTGCATATATATGTATGAATATATTAATCATTTCACTCCAAGCTAGGTAATAAAGCCATTAATATGCAGGGGTATTAAATGTGAGAGAATATGAGAAGAAACATTTATAAGTTAAAAATATAAAAGAACATGAATTGAAAAGACAGAAGATAATGATTGACATTTCATTTAAATTTCTCCCTAAGCAAGGCAATAAAGCCACTAATACACAGGGGTACTAAGTGTGAAAGAATATGAGAAAAAACATTAAGAAGTGAGAAAAATAAAAGAACATGAATTGAGAAAACAAAAGATAACTGACATTTCATTTAAATTTTTGAAGATCAGAATTGATTAGAAAACAAGAAGCCAAACGAGAGTTCCACAAGTGAGAAGTGTGAGAGAAGAAATTGTTAGCAAATAGTTATATCAAGCCATTCCAACTGTAAAATGATGAGACCTTGCTGTCAATCTAGTATTACACTTAAATTCATCAAGACTTGGTACCATAGAGAAAAGTTCCTCAGAATAATTATCATGGAAGTATTTATAGAAACAGCAGAGTGAAGCTACATTATGACAGTGGAAAAGTGACTGAAGCCAAGATGTCAGGTAAAAAGGTACTCTTTTTTTTTGATCAAATTTCATCAGGAATATTCATGCGTCAGAATTTACCAACTTACCAAATGAGTTACCTGCCACTGATCTTGTAAAGGACCTCCAATCAGTGGTTAACTGGGGCAGCAAATGACTTGTAAATTTTAATGCCTCCAAAAACAAAACTGCTTTCATTTTACTACCACAGAAAAACTTTTCTGCCTGATATCAACATGGCTGATGCTAAAGTCCCTAGAGAGCAACACACTTTCATTGCTTGGCCTTAAATTTTCCCAATGATATGAAGTGAAGTGACTACGTCAAATCAATAAATGTATCTACTGTAAGGAAAGTTGGCTCACTGTGTCATGGTAGAAAATTTTTCTCATCAGAATCCATCTTGCATATTTACAAGTCAACCATTGAATACTGCTGCTATATCTGGTCTGGTGCTCCTGCTGTACATTCAGGGATTCTTGACAAAATCCAAAGGACCTGTAATGCAGTTGATCCTAATCAGGCATCTCGACTTCAGTCACTTTCTCACCAATGTGGCATGTCTTCCCTTTGTCTTTTTTACACATATATTTATAGCAAGTGCTCTGATGAGCTTTTTTCCCTCGTGTCCCAGCTACATGAATTTAAGCATGCTACTAGACTGACATCACAGTCCTGCCTTTTTAATAATTAAATGTAACCACCACTTCTACTCCAACAGTTTCTTTTCTCACACTTCCCACCTGTGGAACTCCTTTCTGTTTACTTGCTTTCCCAATAACTAGAATCTTCAACAATTTAAATGCAATGTCAATCGCCATCTTCTATCTTCTTGAATCCCATTCATCTTTTGTCCTTTCCTCAATCCTCCCTATACTCAGTCTTTTCTCTCACTTTTCACTCCCTGTAGCCCCCTGCGTACTAGTGGTATTCCCGCCTTTCAGGGGGTGAAATGATTAAAGAAATAGAATGAAATAACCATACCACAGAGATAATTATTTATGCCCAATACCAGCCATGCATTATCTTTACAAGAATTTGAACACATCAAAAATGCAGTACTACTGCCATATTTGGGTTGGAGCTGTACAATCCTCACTTTCCAGCCTTGATGAAGTTAAAAAGCATTTACACAGCCCTTTGGGAGCGATGAAATTTTTTCCACCCTCCAAACCCTTTCCCACAGATGAAATATGGCAAGACTCTCACAACTAGTGCCATTTCTATGAAAAATGTTTCTTACTTTCATCATGTTCCCCCAGGGTACCTCCATGCCTTGAGCACCTATTGGGACTTAAACTCAATGCAGTCGTCAAGTGGAAAGAGGCTGGAAAAATGGTTGGTTCCCTATATATAAGTACCTGACTCCCCCTTGCTACCATCTACCTTTAAAAGAGCCAGATCAGGCCAAGGAATGGAGGACATATGTGTATATGTGCAGGAGATGTGCAATCGTCACTTTGCAGTCTCAATAGAATTCAAAAGCATCTGTGTCCTTGTAGATGACAAATTATTTACAACCCCTTTCCTGCAGATGAAACGTTGCAAGTCTCTTGCTTCTCTACTGCTATTTCCATAGAAAATGTTCAAACGAACTACATTCCTTAGTTCCAATAGTACAAACCTTTACAGCTAAGACCTGCTATGCCATGCATATTATAGTGAACCACCCTCATTCCCTTCGTGTTTTACTGATGAGATATAAGTTCCACTTGAGCAGCTTCTTCCGATGAATCTATGTTCGATGGAACTAACTCCCAAGAGGATGCTTCCCCAATCACTACAATCTTAACCTGTTCATGTGTAGGGTTAACCATTATCTTCCCCACATATCCCCATAAACTATACCTCTTACTCAGTAACCTTCTACCTCAAGTGGCTCTCATAGAGGGTGAACATTTTTGTAAAAAGGAAAGAATTCAGACCTTTATGGCTAATATCCACCATGATATCTACACAAGGTTAACTCATCCTTGTTCCCTTCATATTCCATTAGTAAGAAGAAAGTTCCATTTGGACAGTTTCTTCCCAAGAGTCACTGCTTTGTAGAACAGACTCCCAAGAAAATGCTTCCTTGATCACTGCTGTCATGATCTATTCATGTCTTGCGTCAACCAGTATCTATCCTATCCTATCATAATCTGCATTTCTTACACTTTCCTGTTACATAGATAAAAACAATCTAATTAAGTAGCCCTCTACCTTGAGTGGCTCTTGGGCCTTGTATTGAGGGAATAATAGTGAAAAAAATAAAAAATTCCTGAAAATAAAATTAGACAAATAACTCCCTTGGGTAATAAGGCTTAGTCCTCTTCAAAATACTCTCTTTGAGATATTGCACTAACGGACAGATTTCCGGACCCTAGCAATCAATGCAGGCATCCCCCAGGGGGTCACATCTTAAATTAAGCCTCTTTTTACTTTACATAAATGATATGCCTAACAGTATATTCAGATCATTTGTGAATATCTATGCTAATGAAAAAACAATATATAGGGCACCTCCAAAACTTGTGATGACCAGAGATTGGCAGCTGATCTCACATCCAATCTACATCTAACTTCTCAGTGGGGAAAAAACTGGGTGGTTCTATTCAATGCCTTGAAAAACAAACAAGTTACATTCCATCATTAATGATCGAACCCCAAATGACCACCAGTCATAATGAATGGATGTCTCCTTGGGAAGGCTCCGTACATTGAGACACTATTGGGCCTTAAACTCCCTCAAGTAGAACTTGTTCATATGATTCATCCTTAAAAATACACAAAAAATAGTTGGTTCCCTGTACTGTTGCAGTAAGTACCTAACTCTTTGTACTATCGTCTACCTTTATAAGAGCCAGATCAGTTCGAAAATAGAGTACTGTTGTCATATTTGGGCAGGAGCTGACCAATCCTCGCTTTCTAGTCTTGATTGAGCCCAAAAGCATTTCCAAGTCTCTGTGGGTGACAAATTATTTTCCAATCTCCAACCTCTCTCCAATAGCCAAGATATAGCAAGATTCTCACTGTTCTATTTATACTTTCATGGAACGTGCTCAGACGAACTGCATTCTTTGGTTTTGCCAGGCCTCACCTTCACATCCAGGACCCGCCTTGAAACACACATTGTAGCAAACCAACCTCATTCTCTCCATATTTCAGTGGTGAGAAGTTCCACTCGAACAGCCTCTTCCTGTAAATGTGAAACTGATTCCCCAGATGATTCCCTGATCGCTACAATCTTAACCTGTTCAAGTCTAGGGTTAATCGTTATCTTCTATGAATATCCGTATAAACTGTGCCTCTTACTCTGTAAGTGGCCCTCAGGCCTTGTACAGTGTGAACACCACTGTAAAAAAAATAAATAAATAAATCATCCCTTATACTTTTTGTCCTATCAGTGGTTCCTGGAATATGCTAGCTACATCCATTGCAGTGGGGTAAGATCCTCATGAAACAGGGCCACATAACAAATGCTTACAGACTCAAATTTAAACAACCATAAATATAGATCCACGAATCAAAAAGATTTTTAAACTCTTTCATACCAAATTCAAGCACAGGTTGGATTAGTCTTGTCAATGGGAATTTTTCAAATTATAAATTTTTTTTTTTCCAGTTATTAAACATGTAGTAATAGAAGAGGGTGATTATTACTTGATGAAAATAAAAAACTGATCCCCCCAAATTATTCCCTCTTGGATCATATACACTAATTAGAATTAAGTTACTCTTCTGTGCTTTCTAAGTCAGATGGAGATCTGAAAATTGAGTGAGCCCTTATAAAGGTTTACAAGCTGCAGTTCAATGATTCAAGTCTAGGGTCAACCGTTATCTATCCCCCATCTGCATAATCTGCACTTCTTACCCTTTCCTATTACAGCCATAATTCAGTAGCCCACTACCTTGAGTGGCTCTTGGGCCTTACATTAAGTTAAAAAAAAAAAAAAAAAAAAAAAGCAAACTTTTTCCTGAAATTGAAATTAAGACAACTTCCCCAGGGAAATGAGGCTTTAGTCCACTTTAAAATACTCCATTTGAGACGTCCTATATTTATCTCAGCATCCCTTATACTTTTTGTGCCTTTTTTTTGCAAGGCCAAGAATATGCTGGCTACATCCCCTGCAAGGGAGCAGGGAGAGATCTCTACTAAAAACGGGCCACCTACTAAATGCTTACAGATTCAAATATAAATGACCATAAATACTTATCCCTGAACTAAGCAGATGCTTAAACTCTTCATTACCAAAATCAAATGCTGTCTGGATGAGTCAGGTTGATAAGAATTTTTCATTTTTTAAAACAAGAGTTAATGAACTCAAACAAAATAATCATGTCATAGAAAAAAATGTTTCTTTTTTTTACCCATTTTTACTGAAAGAGTCTATGAAGCTTTAGATAAGAACAATGAAACTTGGCCTGTTGCTTTGCACATCTCAAAGATATTTAACAGGGTTTGTCATATTTGTCTTCTTTTCAAATTGAAAGGTTATAGTATTTCTGGATGAATATTTGAACTGATTCAGTCTTTCTTATCAAATTCTGAAATGAAAGTTGTCTTGAATGGCCACTCTTTGAGATCTTTTTGCCTTCATGCAGGTGTTCCCCAGGGCTTTATATATGGACCTATATTTTTTCTCATTCCTATAAATGACTTTCCTGATGTCATCAGTTCTCAGCTCGGTATCTATGCTGATGACACAACTATTTACTCCTGTGTGAACAGTAAGTCTGATAGGGTCGATAAGGTCAAAATTGCCAGCTGCTCTCAAAAATGACTTACAATATGTTGTTAAATGGGGCAAAGAGTGGCTAGTTAATTTTAATGTATTAAAAAAAAAAGGAAACTGCTCTCTTTTAATAAACTCAAATAGTCATGCCACAGAGAAAAATATATATATATATATATATATATATATATATATATATTTTTTTTTTTTGTGTAAATGGTTGGCAGAACAAGGATTGTAAGTGCCACAAAGGACAGGAAGTTGTGGAGAAACATGATCACTCACAGAGAGAGGGAAAAGATAAGCAAAGAAGGGAGATTATCTCCCGTTTTTGTTTGCTTTCTTGATTTCTTTAATTTTTTATATGAAGATCTTAGAGGTAAAAAATTTAATGCAATTAAAAAATATGAGTAAAAATTAGAGTTCACTTCCTGTCCATTTTAATTACCTATTCTCATATTGCATCAATTAATTTTTCTGTTTCTGTTTTTTTAGCAACCACTTTCTCCTCATCTCATCCTTCTACCTCTCTTCTTCCTGGCCTTGCTTACTTCTCTTTCAGTTTCTTTCTTTTTTTTCTTTCTTTTTTCTTCTTCTTTCATCCTTTCCACCTTTTTTCTTTTACTTTTTTTTCCCCTCTTTCTTTCATCTGTTTCCCCTTCTTTCTCTATTGTTTTTTCCTCTTCTCCTTTCATCCTTTCCCCATTTTTTTCTTTTACTTTTTTTTTCTCCTCTTTCTTTCATCTGTTTCCCCTTCTTTTTTCATCCTTTCCCCCTTTTTTCTTTTAGTTTTTTTCTCCTCTTTTTTTCATCTGTTTCCCCTTCTTTCACTTTTGTTTTTCCCCCCTTCTCCTTTCATCTTTTTCCTCTTGCTTCACTTTTAGTTTTTTCTTCTTTCCTTCCTTCCTTCCTTCAACTTTTCCCCCTTCTCTTTTAGTTTTTTCTTCTTTTTCTCCTTACATCATCTTTTTCCCCCCCTCTTTCTTTTAATTCTTTTTCTCCTCTTTCCTTCATCTTTTTCTCTTTCTTCTCTTAATTTTTCTCTTTCTTGTACATTCTCTTTAAGTTCCTTACATCCTTTCTTCTTTTTCTCCTATTTCCCCCATCTTTTTTCCCCTTCCATCTTTTCGTTACCTTTTGTACCCAAAACAAGTTCCATCTGGAACAGTCACAACAATTGGAATTTTTCAGTTTATAAAGTAATATACAGTGTAACCCGGATATAAGAGAGTTGTCGGGACCGGAGAAGAAGTCTCTTATATCCGGGTTTGGTCTATTTTGTTTAGGTAAGTATGGCTCTAATTTGGGCCCAGATAAAATGTCTCTTATATCCGGGTTTCTGAAAACAAAAAAAAGCTTAGCCAGAAAAAACTGAAAAAAATAGTTTGATTGCACTGGCAGATGCATTTACTATGCAAGAGAATTATTGTGCATGCGTATTCCTTTGCCAAATTTCCCAAATTGATTGCAATTCTATCTTGGATCTTATTAGGTTGGTGCAAAAATATACGTCAAAAACCGTCATTATTTTTGCACCAACTTAATATTTATCCCATGTCAAATATTTTTGGATATCGGTTTGTGTGCAGATTATCTTTGACAAAAAAGATTCTGAAATAAAAACAATGGAATACTTCTTCTATTTACTCTGTCCTTTAAGTAATCATGGCTCTCCACAGTTTCCTAGCCTTTGTAGCTTTTAGTAATGTTTGTCTTTTTACTATCCCTCTGGCTTCCACCATCCATTTACACAAACTCGTTTCCCTCTATCACTATTGCTTCCAATTGTCCTGTAAGTGTCAAATTCTCCAAGCTCTCTTTCCTCGTGTGTCTCAGAAACTTCAACGGTCTCTTTCTGCTTCTAAGTAGACATGTCTTTTTTGTTCCCATTTTACTTAAAACTTCTTCATTGCTTACATGTGCATTCCATAACATTCTCAGCATCCTTCTGCAGAATCCTATTTCTGTTGCCTCAAGTTTCCTCTTCTTTGTGAAGAAATTGTCAAGCTTTCACTGCCATACAGGAGAATTGGTAATACATTACAGTCCCGTACTCTTTCCCTTGTTTCTAATGAAATTTTCCTGTTTCTTAATACTTTGTTTAGCATTGAGAAGGCATTTTTTTGCTATTCCAGTTCACCTTTTGGTTTTATATTTTCTATCATCTGTTACAACACTTCCCAGATATCTAAATTTGTGTACTTGACAGAAATTTTAATTAATTGAAAATAAAAAATAAATAAGATGATGCTATTATCAAGATGACTGCAAATAAAAATCCATGAAAAATATTCAATTAAAAATCTATGAAAAATATGCAATTAAAAATCCATGAAAAATATGCAATTAAAAATCCATGAAAAATATGCAATTAAAAATCCATGAAAAATATGCATTAAAAAATCCATGAAAAATATGCATTAAAAAAATCCATGAAAAATATGCATTAAAAAAATCCATGAAAAATACAAGTTTATTTATATAATGTCTGATTTTTTGTTTACTACAAGCTTAAAATTAAACCGGGTGAAATCCATTTATTTTGGCTGAAATTCATCCAGTTTATTTAAAATTAATTCAAGAGAATGCACATGTAAAAAAAGCTCAGTTATAGATTATGCCTGATGTCAATTTTAAGTCTTATGGGGAATGGGGAATGGGGAAGTAGCCTCTACTAGAGGCAGAAATCTGTCTTATTGATTCTTACATAAACAATAAAGTAAGGCAGGTGTAACTCAGTCAAAATAAATAATTAGCATTGCTAGGTACTGCAATGAGAAAGCATCTTAAAAACACAGCAGCCATTTTGTTTGAATCTCTTTAAGCAATTAGTCATAATTGTATTGTGCCTGAAAACATTGCACAAAATTGATAATGCTGAAAATTTAAAGTGCAAAATAAGAATTTTTATTCTGGCAAAATTTGTTTTCAGATGCAATTTCTCTTATTTGAAAACTAGTTCATACCTTCACTGACAAGAAAATCAACTTTCAAATCTAAATTATTTGTCCACTTAAAATACATTTATTAGAAAATGTATTCAGTCTAAATACATAAAAATGACTTCAAAGGGCCACACATTTTGGCTTAGACTCTGTTTTGCTGATACCTAGAGAGAAAGGGAAATTCACCTTCATGACACATATATCATTTTCAGTTTCCTTCAAATTGTGTGCATGTATATGTCAATGGCAGAACTAAAAATATTTCGACAAGAAAAAAAATTTAAATAATTCTATTTATTATTGAATAATTATATATTTTATTCTTTAACATATAAAAGCAAAAAATGGATAAAAATGTTAAGTCTTACCTATACATACAATGTGACCTTTGTCCAAGACTGGCCAATGATTACTCCACATTGAATTTGAATTTCCCATTCTTGGTGTACACAGAAAGCTGGGAAAGGGCCTGCTGCATGCTCGTAAGATGAAAAACAAATACTACTTTAAACTATTTTCATGCAGACTATTGTCCTCATCTTTGTTGTTGTTATCACAACATTTCAGCCATTGTTCCCTCCTTGAACAGCTGAAAGTTTGTGATAACAAAAACAAAGATGAGGACACTAGTCCACATGTAAATAATGATAACTACTCATCCCCGAAATTCAGACAGAAGATGATCAGGTGATAGTAACAACAAAGATGAGGACAATAGTCCACACATAAATAATGGTTTGGTTTGTTTTGTTTAAATGGGTTATTTAATGCTGACAAAATTTTTATTGCTGGTAATGTTTTTCTTCAAAAATTTATTTCTGGGAATATTTTTTCTTGTAGAAATCTAGAGCTGTTCATATTTTTTTTTCAAAGAATGTATAACTGTTTGTATTGCTTTTATTTTTTTTTTTAAGTATTGCTGATAATAATTTTCCCTTCAAAAATGATTGCTGGTAATCATTTTTTATTACAAAATATTTCTGGTATTAAAACCTATTTTTACACAAGTTTGTGTGTCAACTATTTGTCCATAGTTGAGACCCTAACAGGTGCTACCACCTCGGGTCAGGGTGGACCTGGGAACACCAGAAATTAAGAGGTGGTTCCACGCTCCTCAAAACCTCCTGATCAGAGGCCTTGCTGTTGGACGTAGTTTATCATCTTATCCAGGACGCGGATGTAGTTTATCATCATACCCAGGACAGACGTAAATAATCATAACTCCTCACCCCCAAAATTCAGAAAGAAACAAATGGTACATCAAGAAATGAGAATATGAACCCTGTTACCAGTTTCATATTTAGACATTTTATTCAGGGCTTCACTTTGTGGATAGGTAGGTGACATTTGAGTCAACTGCCAGAAAATAGATTTACTTCACGGCTTTGAAAAAAGCCATCCCCCCCACATGCTGCACGAAGAGCAGAGATAATTTTTGATGGATAATTGAAATTTAGTTTATGCAGTTCAAGGGTCAATATTGACCGTCACCCAGAAATAATCAATGTCCAGTTTTGTCATTTACTTGATCTCCAAAAACATCCATTGCTGCTCCTTTACTGTTCAGTTCCACTTCAATCAAAATGGATGCCACTTAGAAAATTTCAAAAGAACCCAATTGCCGGTCATAAAACAGAAACATTTGAGGTCTAGATAAAAATCACCTTTGCCTCTTCTACATGGACGTCGATTGTGTCACACAGTGTAATTATTCATTTTTTGTATATAGAAATCATTATGAAGAATGAGAAAGGAATGAAAAAGATATAAAAATAATAACTGCTACCATCATTGTTAATAATTAAACTAGCACAAATTAAATAATACTTTTAATCTACACCATGATAATAATCTTGAAAACAAATTCAAAGACTGATTCTTTTTTATGTCTTACCAACCCTTTGCAGTTTATTTAAAGGCAGAAAATATTTTTAGATTCTAAGAATTTTTTTTTTTTTTTTTATTTATTTTTTTTAGATAATAATGGTTTAGTGATATGAGTTTTAGCTGGGTGGGAAAGAGGAGGTGCATTTTTACCTGATCAGAATTTGATAGAGAAACAAGAAATAATCCGGACATAAAGTAGGGGATCAAATATATATATATATATATAAAAGTTTGGTGCAAAAATAATGTCGTTTTTTGACGTATTTTTTAATGTAAAAAACGACATTATTTTTGCACCAACCTAATATACACACACATACATACACACACACACACACACATATATATATATATATATATATATATTGAACCCTCATTTTGTGGCCACTGTAGTTTCTCTACATTTATATTCTAGAGAATGTAAATGAATCTAAAAGAAATGCTTGTGTAGCTAATCTATATTTCATTGATTAATTCGTTTTCTACACTTTATCAACCCTTTGCAGGTTATTTAAATCCAGAAAATATTTTTAGATTCTAATTTTTTTTTTTTTTTTTTAGATAAAAATAATTTAGTGATATACTTCTTACTAATTAACCCACAGCTGGAGGGAGAAGAGGTGAATTCATATCTTTCCCAAGGGTATTTGCATGTAAATAAATGTAACAAACTCAACTATCTGATTAACAATTCCAAACCTTATCCATTACACTATCAGCACATCCAAATTTACAGCACCTGGTATTCACAGGTGGTCACCCATCAAGGTACTGACCAGGTTCGACGTTTCTTAACTTCAGTGATTTTACAGTAACCAGTGTTTCAGAATGATATGGCCCTAAATATGAAAACAAATTCAAGAAAACAATTCAAGAAAATTTACAAAAATCATTTTAATATCAGAAACTTAGGTTGACATATTTTTAAAATGATGGATTTGTTTTATTTTTCTTTTGGACTATGGAGAATTTCTTATATATATTTTGTAAATCTAAAAGAGAAGATGGTGAAAAGTTTCTGGTGAAAAATTATTTCGAATTAAAACAGAAATTGACAAAGGGATATAAGTAGAATAAAAACGAAGAGAAAATTAGCAATTTTAAATTGAAATATTAAATGATACGCAATGTAAAAATTCTAATTGCACAAACATCAGTAAATATTAATTAATTAAAAGAAAAATTTTAAATATAAACTGTAACCTGTTAATTTTATAATAAATACATAGCGAGAAAATCTTGAGATCTTTGTTTCAGGGGAGAGAACTTTGGTTCTATTTTAACTGAGTAACTTCCCTTGATATTTTTTTTTTTTAAATATACTAATAAGGAATGTAAAAGATGATCAACAAACTTAACGTGGCGGAGTCAGTGTGATCAACATTGGAAGACAACTCTAAGTTTTGGAGTGGATGTCTTAATAGTCGGGAGGTTCGTAATTTTCCTCAATATCCAATAAACAGGAGGAAGAAAAAGAAAAGGAAGTCAGACTCGTAAAATCATTTCAACGGTCAAATATTAATAAACTAAAAATTATAAAAAAATAATATATTTTTGTTTTAGTTCTATTTGTAGAAAGTTGACAAGGTGAAAATCTGGTCTTGTAAAAATATTCAATTCGCCCCCCCCCCCCAAAATAGAAAAAAAATGTTTATATTTTATATTAATTTGTCTTTTCTCGGGCATCTAAAGCTATCAGTTTTATTCTGGTGAAGAATAAAGAGGTGAAAATTTGTCCTCATAAAAATATCGTCCGTAAAGAAGAAAGAAAGAAAAACTTAAAAGCAGATAAAGTGAAAATACAACGTTTTTATATTCCAAAAATTGTTGAAGTGTTTTACAAAAACTGTTTTTCATATAGTTCAGTTCCTTCATATGAAAACAGTTTTTGTACAATGGGAAATAGACTAGACACAGGAAGGTTTAATCCATGTCTTTGAATTGGACTGTTATGCATGACTGTTACTTGGACTATCACACGGACTGCTTTGGAAACTGACTAACTACTCAATACACTGTCCTTTTAATTATACCTGATGTGCAAAACATAATAGCAAACACCAAATATGTATAAATATTTAACAGAAAAATACTCAACTCAATTGTAAAGTGTGTTATTTGAAGACTATCAAATTTCTAATAATTTAACTATACATATTTAAAAATAACTAAAACATGTCTTACATATTAATAATGTTTTAAATACTGTATAATTTTTTATCTTTCTTCATAAATTATAAATTAATTAAATTTTATTTTAATTTAGTTTCTACTCCATAGGGATATCATCTCTTAACAACTTTCAATAGAAAGATAATTTTATTTATAGTTGATATGTGGACTTAATCATAGACTCATGAATAGGTGTGAGTATTTAACAGAAAAATGCCTGGCTCTGTTTGAATATGTGTTACTTGAAGAGTAACATTTCTTAAAACTTAATAACTATACATACTTAATACTTGAAACTTTGCAGATTAATAATTTGATATATGTTTGAAATGCTGCCTGATTTGTATCTTTATCCATTACAATATAAATTGCTATTCACTCAATAGGGTTATTGTATCTTAGTAATTTTCGCTAAAAAGCTATTTTTATTTTGTCTAAAACTGATTAACAGAAAATGCTCAAATAACGCATCTACTTAGATCAGTTTAACTTGTTCATTTTACAAAAATCTTAGCATTCTGGGTATGACGATAAACTACCTCTGGCTGAAAGGCCTCTGATCGTGAGGTTTTGAGGAGCATGGAACCATGTTTTAAATGCTGTTGTTCTCAGGTCTTCCCTGACCCAGGGTGGTAGCACCTGATAGGGTCCCAGCTATGGGCAAATAGTTAACCCCCAAACTGGAGTCAAAATGCTATGAAAGTATAAAAATAGATTTTTATAGTAAAAGTACCAGCAGTACATTTTTGAAAAAAAAATATTACCAGCAATACATTTGACAAAAACCCTCTTTACAGAAACATGTTAATGAAATCTGATCTATATACTGATTTCTTACAAATACTTATTTCATTCATACAAACTTGTCAGGATTAAATAACCCATTGAGGTCAATAAGTCGTAAAACAAAATAAACCAAACCAAAATAAAAATCTTAATTTAGGCAGACTTTTAAATTTTTTCTGCACAAACATTGCAATATCAAAGACCCTATTTGTACATGGGGTGGTGAAACTTCTTGTCTGAACCTACATTGCCAAATTTGGTTTTTCACTACCAGTTAATATTAAGATGGATGTTTAATTTTATTTACTTTTTGTGATAATTTTTTAAACTTGATTTTTTTTTAATTGAAGTATGAGGTGCATTCCATAAGTTTTAAGACCTTTTTTTTAGAAGAGGCATTTATATATGTCTTAAATAATAGTAATTTTAGTCTATTATTGCTATATATCTAATAAGCTGACCTTCTGAGTTTTGTTATTCCAGATTGAAGAAGATGGCTGCAACAGCTCTTTGAACACACAGTACTAAACACTGCTTGTCACAACTGACAAGGTGAAGACAATTTGAAAGCTTGCTATGCAATGAAGTTTTGTGTTAAACTGGGCACCATCACTAGAGAAACTTAGGAAATCCTCCAGATTATTTTTGGATGAAGTCATACAAACTGAGCATCTGTTTTTTGCTGGCACAAGGACAATAGAGAAGAGGTGAGAGATGTGGGAGGAAGAAGGACATCGAAACATCAGAGATAGTTGAAAATATTCACAATTTTCTAAATGAAGAGCATTGTGTCTCTAAAGACAATAAGCAAACAGTTTTGAGTTGGTGTTGCAACTGCACACAGAATTATTCATGAAGATCTGAACATTTGCAAAATTTGTGCAAAGTTTGTTCTCTGGATGCTCAGTGATGAACAGGAGGAAAGATGCATTGGTAACAGCAAGGAGATGGTCCATGGCCAGCAAAATTGCCTCACCCTCCCTACATTCCAGACTTTGCTCCCTGTGACTTTTGGTTGTTTCCCCATACTGTAGGAGAACCTCAGGGGCAGTTGTTTTGAAGCCATTGAGAAGATGAGGAAGCTGTGATATGTGTCCTGGACAACTTCACTTTGGATGACTTCTATGGGATATTCATAAAGCAGCTGGAGCACTACAACATTGAAGTCAGACTTTGACGGAGATTAGAGTTTTATAACTTTTTGATATTTATAAAGGTCTCACCTGAAAAGGTCTCACCTAAAAATGTCTCAAAACTTTGGGAATGCACCTCATAGTTGCTATATTGAACTTTAAGTGCTGAAAAAAAAAATTACCATCAAATTCCTTTATTAAAATAATTCTTAAACTAATTTATGCTTTTCTACCGCTAAAAAATGAAGAAGAAAGATTCCTGCAGATTGTTTTATCTTAATCATTTCACCCCAAGCAAGGCAACAATGCCACTAGAATGCAAGGAGAATTACAGGGAGAGAAAATGAAAGAGAATGAGACCCCCCACCCCCCAAAAAAAGGGAAGATTGAAGAAAGAACAAACAAAGGACAGGATTAAAAAAAACAGAAGATAGCAATTGATGTTGCATTTAAATTTTTGAAGATTCTAGTTAGCAGTTTTGATTTGTTTTTTTTTTAAGTTATCTTGTTTACTGACATATCAACACTCACAAGGGTTATTTAATGCCAAAAGCTGCTTTACTTGCAAATGCTTGATTACAATTCCAAGTATTCATATTTTCACCATTCTAGTGCTATCATTTTCTTTTTGATCACACTTTATTCACAATGTTCAGATGTGATTACATAATAGCAATGTTCAGATTTAATCATAATTGAATTCGTTATCAATATTCAGGGGCAATTAATTGCTTATCTCAAAGATGCTGTAACTATGACAACCAAGATGAGAACAGTAAAATCGCATAAAAAAACTAATTAATTATTCCTTGTCTCAGAGTGTTTTTTTTATTTGAAAGACTTTTAGTCAGGAAATATACAACACTTTTATAAAAAAAGTCACCTTACTCTTCTTTGCTCTTTTGTATAGGAGGAGAGGTTTATTCCTTGTATAGGGCTGGGTTTCTGGTTGCTTCTAAAGTTTACTTTATTCTTGCAATGCCTCCGCCTAAACTCGGACATCTTATTTAATATTTATTTTTTATTAATCTATAGGAATCAATAGGTTCACCTTTCATCCAGTTCACACTCCTCCACAGTCTTTTGATCAGTCTTTTGATGTTTACTGTTTAGGATTGGGTTTCCTGTTCCTTCTAAAGTCTTCTCATTATTTTTCACTCTCAGTAACCCCTTGCATCTTAGTGGCATTATCGCCTTGCCTTAAAAAAAAATTACCTCAAAAAGCAATAATTTTTTTCTTGTTTTATAAACTATGAATTTTAATGACTCAAAATAAATTCTTTTTATAATTTTCTGAGTATTTTATTTTCTCTTAATATGTATGGCATTTAGATTGGAGTTGTGGTTGAATTCATTTCACTGTATATAAATTGTTGTGTATATATTCCTTGTTCTAAGAGGAACTGATCTGTAGTGACCCTAATACATACTGGCCTCACCCTAAGAAATACCAAATGAAGCTTTGCACCCCATGTCACATCAGAACATCAAAAGAGCTTGCTGTAAGAGAAGGTAACCTTATAGCCACCAAGTGCAGAATCAGGTCTTCTCAAAAGATATCAGTGGCTGTGCAGACATACAAACATGATGTCAACCCAGTTGAATTTAGGATATACACACATAAGACAACCAGATGACAGGACGTTATATAAACACCTTACCCACGAGCGGAAAATCAGAGTCTATCATGACCGAGGTTAATTTGAATGAGTTCAGAAATGAATGAACAATAATTTTAAATATGAAACATGTAACTCTGAATCTACTTTTTAGACATTACAAAGATAATGTTACACAAAGATACACTGATTTGAAGCAGAAATGCTGATCCAACTATAAAAAATTCATCTCATTTTTCATGGGTAGTATACAGATATCTATGAAAAGTAGAATAATCCACAAACAGATCTGGTAAGGAAATTGTAAGAACTGGTATTTTTCAGATTCTTTATCTAAGAATGTGAAACAGAAATGGAAAAAAAGATGCAATGGAAAAATGGAAGAAAAATGAAATTAAAGACAAAAGAATGAATCATCCCAAATGTCTTGAAGAGGATATGAATGAAAGAATGAATAAAGGAAATTCTTGAAGAGGATATGAATGAAAGAATGAATAAAGGAAATTCTTGAAGAAATGATTCCAATAGAAAATGGTTTTCTGTAGATTTTCAAAGATTGTTACTGTGTGAAAACTAAAAGATACATGTGGCTTTTGCCATGGAGAAAACATCATGGCTGCCAGGTGAACATACCTGGTCTCAAAAGATTCAGTATCAGGTCAAGGGGAAGAATGAAAAAAAAAACAAAAAACAAAAAAAAACAGATAACATTTTACTTCAAAAGTTGAAGAGGGTTAGGGTTAATTTTGTATCAGAAAGGACAAGAACTTATTTTTTTACATTCATACTGTCTATTCACTGCTATAGATTAAGGACCTGAGTAAAATACACTAATAATACACAAGAAAAAAATGAAGATAAAAGTAAATACGAGTTAAAAAGTAATAATAATTGTTGATAACACTTCATTTAATAAGAAAAAGGAAAGTAAATACTAATCAAAAATTAATAATAATGGCTGACAATGCTTCATTTAATAATATATGATCATCAAAGATGTACAAGTCAAAAATTAATCATGTGTGACAAAGTTCTGTGAAAACAAAACAAAGATTAAATTATTTTTCTAAAACTTTTGCTTCAAAACTTCATTTTAATTGAAATAGCAAAGATCTTGTGAAATGCTACTTTTTTTTTTTATCCCAATCAACATAATTCCTAATAAACATTATTGGAAGTTTAAACTGATTTTAACTGAACAAAGTATCTATATAGCCTGAGAGGTAAATATTATCTATCAATTAAAAGAACCAAACTAATCTGACAGTCTGACAGAGGGCTTGAACGTTGCAGAGTCATGTTGATCATAACAATTAAGATATAAATCTTAATAAAAATTAAAATAAATCTCACAAAAAAATTCCTGATGACAGCATTTGTACTGAATTGGCCAATCATATCAAAAAAGATAAAACATTGTTTAAATGTTTAATCAACATGGCTGTGTTTAAAAAAAGGACCAGATTGACAAGATTAGCCATTTTAGTTAAGGATTCAAAATCCCAACACTGATTACTGCTTTATTTTTTTTTTTACTTAAATTATATGGAAGCCACACATCTAAGAGACTAATATAACCAATCAAGAGCAAATGATTTTCATTGCTTGATTTGAACATTTTGAATATAATAGCTATCTTCTACATTGTATAACGATTATTTTCGAGTAATGACTTTATATGTAAATAAAGTAGTCCTCCCTATAAACTGCTGAAATCTTTTTAAGTTAGATTTTTACCTTTCTTAAAGTAAAAAAAATAAATTATTATATGCCAAAAATATTGCCTATATTCTTGTCTTTGTGAGAATAAAAAAATAAGCTAAAAACCTTTTTAATGATTTCTAACATGATAGCTGTCTCAACGAAATCAAAAGCAATTTGTTTTTTAAATGAATTTACTAAACACTCCTAATGCCATTTCATACAAACAAAAGAAAGACTAATTCAATACACACATATATTAGGTTGGTGCAAAAATAATGACGTAATAATGTCGGTTTCTGACGTATTTTTTAACGTCAAAAAACGACATTATTACGTCATTATTTTTGCACCAACCTAATACATACATACAGCCTGAGAAATCAATGAATTTATAATGAAATTCACTTCATAAACATTGAAACATAGATTCCTGTATGATCACCAAAGTTAAGTAACATCAAGCTTAGTCAGTATTTAGATGGGTGACCACTTCGGAATACCAGGTGCTGTAGTGTAAACTTGGATGTTTGGGTCTTGTTACTGATGATAATGCTTCAGAATTGTTAATTGTTAACTAGAAATAGAATTGTTTACTGATATTGCATATGATCTACATTATTGTAAATAATTAGGTTACAACAAAATTTGTATTTTATCTGAATACTATCTTATAAAAAGTGAGATGTAGTGTGTTCAAGAGGGGCTGTATCATCGATGCCCGAGCAGAATGTAAAAAAATAGAAAAAAAAATCTATGTAAGGGAAGTAACTCTACGAGTCAAAACGTTTGGTATGCAAGAAAGAAACTTAATTCTTCAGAAATGAGGGGGGGGGGATCTCACCGTAGTGTAAGATGATCAGTAAATTCATTAAATATAAACCAGACAAGCAATTTAATCTCCGTTGTCAATGATGCAGGATAATGAATGAGCTTAAGATTTGAAATTAGACAGGATTAAGTGCCTGATTTTTCAGACAGTAATTGATACACTGAACAGAGGATTCAGGTTTTCATTAAAGATTTTATTTAGCCAGGGTTTCATTTTTAACTCAAGCTAAAAAAAATACCAAGAGTGAGATGATAACGTACAAAAATAAAATTATGGGAAAATTAAATTGTGGTATAAAATGAATAAGACTTCAGATCAGACAACGTTTTGTAATGAGTGTGAAGAAAAACTTCAAAAATCCATATAAATTAAGATTTGATAAAATGGACAAATTAACAAATACAAATTATGGCAGACATGTTAAAGAATATTCTGTTAGTTAAATTAAACAGTTTCAGATATTGGGTATTGTAACTATTTACACAATTGTTTGGGCTGTTGTCATTTTTATCACCATATTCATGATGTTTCAACCATTGTATACTCCAGACTTCTTCAGGTGATATACATTGGAATTTTGAACTGAAGCCTTTACCATGGCACATGGAATTAGAACAAATTTTCCCCCATGGACTAAATAAAGTGATCGGTGTAAAATAGTCTTTTTATTAGAACGTATATTAAGGTACAATATCTTGACCGAGTGAATACCAACTTAAAATTCAATCAACTTAATTTATGGAGAAAGATGAAATTGCACATGATTTAAAACATATCAAATTATTAACGTGCAAAACTGTATTTTAAGTGTGTATAAAGTTATAATGTTAGGAATTTGATACTCTTCAAGTAACACACTTTCAAATTGAGCTGAGAATTTGTTTGCATTGGAGTCCATCTTGCACATTTACAAATCTACCAGTAAAATTATGGAAAAATTCAACTGGCATCAGATCCAACAATGTCTTGTAATGATTGTTAAGAAAAACTTTATAAATCTGTATGATTTTGTAAAAAGAAAAAATTATCCAAATCCAAATTATAGTGGATACATTATTAGAATATATTCTTTTAATTAATCAGTTTCAAACAAAAGAAGAACTTTTCATTGAAGATTACTAATAAATTAAAATATGATATCCCTACTGAGTGAATATCAGCTTGGAATAAAATATGATTAACTTATAATTTATGGAGAAAGATAAAATTCACACAGCATTTAAAGCATATATCAAATTAATAATTTGCCAAATCCCAGTTTTTAAGCATGTATAGTTATTAAGTTATTAAAAATTGTATACCCATTGAGTAACACACATTCAAATATAGTTGATTATTTTTCTGTTAAATATTTGTGTATATTCATGTGTCTACAGCTAAGTTCACACTTCAACGGACAACATATCAAATAGCTAGTCTGAGTAACAGTTGGAGTCAAAATAGTAAGAGCAGTCACAAAGAAACTGAATTAAAAATATATACACAGGGTGTGATGGGTAAATTGTCACCATTTTATATTTTTAATTTCGTGCATGTGCATTGTTTGTTTTTGATTTTGTCAATTGCACAGTATAGTAGGGTCAGCTGGGCACCGTCTGTGAGAAAAAAAAAAAGAAAAAAAAAAAAAAGAGTACCATGACACAATTCACCCCAGCAGAAATTTGGAAATGCTGTATTGCCAGAAACTTCAATACAAACATTTCAGGTATTGGGGGGGGGGGGCAACGAAGGTGTTTGGAGTGATCACTAGTGATGGCAACATTATGCCTCAATTCATCTTCCCATAGGGTCTCAGACTCGATATGGAGGCTTACATCAAGTGCCTTGAGGAGGTAGTGCTGCCCTGGGTCAAGAAGGTGACTGCTGGAAGACACTATGTCTGGTGACAGGACTTTGCACACAAGCAGAAAAACCCAATCATGGCTGTCAGATAATTTCTACGACCACATCAGCCCTTACATCTGGCCACCTAACTCCTCAAATTGCAACTCCCTTGATTGGGGCACAGTTGAGCGAGAGACCAATAAAACTTCTTGTAACACCAAAGATGAACTGAAGACAAAAATTATGGCAGCATTCACCAACTTAAACAAGGAGACAGAAGACATGTAGGAGATTCTGAAGTCATCTGGAGGCCATGGTTAAAGCCAATGATGATTCTACTGAATAATTTAACACTTTAGTATTTCGAGATATTCTTGTGTAATTTTGGTAAATATATCTGTTAAAATGAGATGTCAGTGTTATTTTCATTTTTGCATAATTTTAGGCGACAATTCATCCATTGCAACCTTAATAATAAAAAAGAAAAAGCCAACATTAATTACGAACACAGCCACAATGTGTTGTGTTCGGAAAATAAAACATCTCTATAAGTCTAGAAATATACTCACTGCCCATACACCCAATTAAAAAGCAAAAATAAAATCATCTTTGATAATGGCTAAAAGTATAGCTGAAATCATTTGGAATTACAGAAGATTTGGACAGTTTCTGCACACACTGTATCCAGAAAAGAAAACATTTGTTTGAACATAAGAAAAATTAAATAAAAAGCTTGATCGCAGTACCTTGTCAGTCATCTTTAATGAAACATGTATAAATGAAGGATTGCTGACTAAATACACAATATATATATATATATATATATATATATATATATATATATATATGGTGGTTGCCAACTTGTGTCTCAGTACAGCCATTACTACATATCTTTTTGGAGAATATCTACAGATGTGCTGAACAAATGTGGCTCTTTAGCAAAGTATGTGGCAAAGGACCTACATACTCTGGCACAAACAGGGCACTTAAGAGGTGCAACAGTGGGTGTTACATTATCATGCAATTTAAAGTGCTGCATGAAAATGTTTCTGGACCTGCATGTCTTACTGCAAATATCACATTTCAGCTGCTGGATGTCTACAGCTTTATAGTCAATTGCCACCCTCCATCTGTGCGCTCTCAAGTGACTCCTTAGACCAGTCATCAACAAAAACACTCTACCACAATCTGTACACAGCAGCTCGAGCTGCCTGTGTGTGTCTTCAGGAAGTTCAATGGGGGACACCTTTATGCACATTTCTTTTAAGCCTTATGTGTCTCCTCTTCTCCTCCTCAAAGTGACACCTTCCACTCCAAGCAGCCTCATTCCAATTATTGCAATCAGATGCGCGCACACACACACACACACATATATATATATATATATATATGCAGGAGAAATGAGCATCAGCATTTAATCCAGTATGTTTCTAATTCACTTGAATATTTTTCTCAAGAAAAATATCTTGGTGAGAAAATGTGCTTTTCATTAAAGGGAATATATATATATATATATATATATATATATATATATATATACATACACACACACACATACACACACACATACATACCCTGATGAGTGGACAGAGTGATTCCTGGAGGGTCTGTCTACAAAACTCTGGAATCAGGATGCTGAAGGTTACCTGAATCAGCTAATCAATGTGACGTAATGATTAGTAAGCTTGTCTCCCTAGATCAATTACGACTTAATAGTGAGTTCGATCTTCACTAGGTTCTCCATACTTTCGGCCTTGTACCACATCAAAGCTATGAGATGAAAATCATTTTGCTTATTTCAACGTGGTATAATGGTTAGCAAGCTTGTCTACCTACATCAATTACAACTAAGTATCAAGTTTAATCCTCACTGGGTGCCCCATAATTTAGTATTGTGCCATGTTTAATTGATCCTTAAAAACACCATCAATCCTGATAAATTTTTAAAAAAAGCTATTACATTTTCAACAGCAACATTTTGCTTAAAAAAAAAAAAAAAAAATGAACACCCTACAAATTGACAAAATGGATTGTAGACATCAGGAGTTTTTTTCTTTTTAAAGATTTTATTTTTTTTATTTTATTTTTAAGGAAAATTATTAATCTTCTCTGTGCCATATCTCTTCAGGACATGGATTTTCATGGCTCTTTATAACTTCCTGTCGTTTCGAGTTCTTTCTAATTTCTAACTTCCTGTCCATTCGAGTTCTTTCTAATTTCTAACTTCCTGTCCTTTCGAGTTCTTTCTAATTTCTAACTTCCTGTCCTTTCGAGTTCTTTCTAATTTCTAACTTCCTGTCCGTTCGAGTTCTTTCTAATTTCTAACTTCCTGTCCGTTCGAGTTCTTTCTAATTTCTAACTTCCTGTCCGTTCGAGTTCTTTCTAATTTCTAACTTCCTGTCCGTTCGAGTTCTTTCTAATTTCTAACTTCCTGTCCTTTCGAGTTCTTTCTAATTTCTAACTTCCTGTCCTTTCGAGTTCTTTCTAATTTCTAACTTCCTGTCCTTTCGAGTTCTTTCTAATTTCTAACTTCCTGTCCGTTCGAGTTCTTTCTAATTTCTAACTTCCTGTCCGTTCGAGTTCTTTCTAATTTCTAACTTCCTGTCCTTTCGAGTTCTTTCTAATTTCTAACTTCCTGTCCTTTCGAGTTCTTTTAATTTTCTTTTTTCTGGTAGTCTCTCCTAATCCCTGTTCTGCCATCAATTTACACAATCTCACTAGCTAGGTTACTCACTTTTTTCTTCTATTGCTCCTGTCTTCAAAATGTCCTATGAGTGTTAAATATTTCAACCCCTCTTTTCTCATTATGTGCCATAGGAATTTCACTTGTATCTTTCCAATTCTAAGTCTCCTTTTTGATTCCCATTTTCTCTAAAATTTTGTTGTTGCTCATCTGTTCAGTCCATGATATTCTCATCATCCTTCTGTAGAAACACATTTCTGTTGTCTCAAGTCTCTTCAGATCTTTTCTGTTAATTCACCCCAAATAGTATAAAGTTACTTATCACAAATATTAATTCACCCCAAGAAATTATAAATTTTAAATCAAAGTTTGTTTGATTTCTTATTAAATTTTTGTACTCTTTTGAAATTACAAATTTTAAATCAAAATTTGTTTAGCTTGTTTTGCCTCAGAATGAAAAATTACCAAAAATCAGGAAGTTATCCACATTTTCATAAGTGCAGATGATATTTGAGGTACTTACAAGGAATTTTTTACAATTAAAAAGAAAAAGAAAAAAAATCTGTTTTGGGCTTGTTTATTGGGGTTAGCACAAACAGTGACCCCCACACTTAGAAATATCACACACGAATTGTCCACAATTACTCTGGGAGAATTTTTTAGTAAATATAAATTCTAAATAAATGCCAGAGCGTACAAAGGTCTAAATGTTGTGAACATAACAATAAAGATGAGGACAACAGTTCAAACAATTTAAATAATTACAATACCTCATCTCAGAAATATAGACAGATGTTAATTCTTTTTATTTTTGGGTGAATTTTAGAAAAGATTTGTGAGGAGATTGTCCGCCATTCACTGCCATTTAGGAAGACCGATATTACATAACAGTTCAATACTCATTTTGTGTGTTTCTAATGAAATAAAATAAAAAACAAAAAAATCTAAATTTGTAACAAGATGGTTGTACACATGTAAAGACTAAAGACAAGATGCTTTTGAATTTTTTTGCCTACAGAACAGTAAGCAACAGAAAGGAAACAACTTTGTTAAAAATCAGCCTGTCAGCCATTTTCTTTTTCAGTGTCACTTCTGACAGGCAACAAACATCGATACTTAAGCAACATGGACAAACATCTGCAAGTATTGAGTAATGTCTTATGTATCCTGGCAAACAAAGCAAAAGAACTGAACACTGCAGATGTTTCTATTTGTTTTTTGAGTCATTTCTTTGTCTATTTTTCCCATCATTACTTCATTGTTTTTAGTTTTTCTTAAGGACTTTTGTTTTTTTCTTCCTTCAAACATTTTATGTGTATAAAATAGACCAAGAAAAATAAAGCGACACAAATCAACAGCAATCCCAAGCTGTTATAACTATAAAAATTTTATTTTACTACTTTTAAAAATGTACACACGATTACAAGATCCTGTGACCCATCAGGGGGTCATAGGGGTACATATAATGTATCCGCAGTAGAAGTGGTGTTTTTTGGACAAGATAACCTGGTGAAGCCCTACCCTCTCCAGGTTATTTTTTGAATTCAGAGTTACCATCTCCTAGATCAGTTGCCACCCAAGGCTATAGAACCTAGTCTGTCCTGCTATTTACCGATAGTTGTGGGGGGGGAGAAAAAGAGGATTCATATCTTTCCCATGGGTATTAGCACGTAAATGAATGTAATGGATCAAAATGGAATTCAAACTATGCTGATTCATTAATTTGATGTTTAAAAGCCTAGTTTTTTTAAATACATATTCTTTTGAGAGAATTGCATTTTTATCAAGGCCACATGGTTTGTGTAAAAACTTGTTCCACTTGTATATCTCTTTCAGCTCAGTGGTTAAATCTCACCAAAATTTGTGAAGGATACATTCCTAGCTTATTGAAAATTATTTTTTTCATATATACTGACCAATGAGAGATATGGTCTCAAGGTCTAGTAAAAACATGAATGGGGGTCGGGGTCTTTGTGAGCCTATATTTCTGAGTAAATAGAGTCTAGGTCAGTAGATGGGGAAGAAGACTTTTAACACAAAGGGAAGAAGGCAATTCAACATCAAAGAGCAGAAGACATTTGAAGTCAATTCTTATATTGTTTACTCTTTTTGTCATTTACAAAGTCCTTGTTTTTGCTTTGCTGTAATTATTTTCCACTTTTCATTGGTAATTCTTGAAAATGTTACCCTGCTTTAATAGGCACACAAAAGGAAATTTTTTTGCAAACTTGTATTGTACCTTTTCTCATAATTATGTAAACTCTAAATAAATGTGTTTTTCCTTTTAAAATTTTACACAGTCATTTTCTTGTTGCATAATTGTGTGCCTATTATTATGACTTGCTATTTTTACTAAGTTTCTGTGTCTGGCACAAGAACTTGAATTTGGTAGAAACAAAATCTTTAAAGTATTTCTACTTTTTTCATAATTGTGTAATAAACGTTTTTTCCTTCAAAATTTTACAGTCATTGAGTTTTGTTTTGTAATTTGGAACCTATTATGATTTGTTACTTCTACTAAATTTTTCTATTTGAGACAAGAACGTAGATTTAGTAGGGAATAAAATTTTTATATAACTGCAAAAAGTGTCATCACCATCTCCCCATAATTGGTTTTAATTTAATTTTTTTTTGTATCAATTCACCCCAAACAAAGCAATAATGCCACTAAGATACAAGGGGCTACTGAGAGTGAAAGAGAATGAAAATAAATTTAGATGGAACCAGAAACCCAATCCTAAACAGAAAACATGGATCAACTTTACTCCTTTGCAAAAGACCAGGGAGGAGTGTGAACCGGATGATAGGCAAACCTATCAACTCCCATTGAGGAAAAAAATAAAAATACAAAATAAATAAAATTACAGAGTTAAAAGTGGAGATGTTACTTACATATTTGCATTTTTTAGTGAGGAAAGACCGACGCAAAGGCCAAGACATGTGTTGAAAGAGAAACTCATATCAACCATGTTTATTCCAATATAGCTAAAAAGATATTTTTATAATTCAGCTCCTAATGATTTTTTCAGCAAGAAAATGGATTTTATATAAAGAATACTCCATTATATTTTCTAATTATTTTTTACTAATTTTCTACCCTCCGCATTTGCTGACGGCAAGATGATCCAATTTCACATCCAGATAGTTTGTCCATATAAAACACTGCGCAGTAATCAGAAAATATATTCACTTTAAATAAAGGAGTCACAAAAAGGCCGAACATTTTGCTTTCTACACTTTTCCTGTTGCTTATGGGTTTTTGTCAGACAGAAAAAAAAATTAGCCCTTGTGACACAGAAATCCATTTCAGTTGCTTGTGCACATGTATATTTTAATTCAATGACAAACCTCAAAATATTTCTACAAAATTACAAAAAAAAAAAAAAAAATGTGAAAACATAATTTTATTTATCACTGAATAATTTTTTTAAATAGTCCAATAAAATCCTAACTCCTTCTCTGTTCATGAGTGGGAGTAAAAGGGGAGAATTACGATCAGGTGCCTTAATTCAAAACCCTAATAAATAATAGGGTAGTATGAGCTCTTTAGCTTTGGTAGGGGCAACCAGCCTAGAAGAAAGAAAACTCTGAAATCAAACCATCATAAATAATAGGGTAGTCTGGGCTCTTTAGTGTTGGCAGGGCAACCAGTCTAAGATAAGGAAAACTCTGAATTCAAGCCCTCATTCAATTTTCTACATACAACATGCAATACCCTGCCCTTGTCAGCTGCCAATTATGGGAGGTAACAAAGCTTTGGTAGCTAAGGCAGTACTGCCACCCTTGCTGCCACCAGCAGCTTTTGCCACCAGACAGGGTATTGTTTTGTATTACATGTCACTCTCTTGTGATTTCTTTTTACAATTGCAACTGAGATTTTCAATGTTATATTAAAATACACAACATGCTCGTAGCAACAGTCATTAATGACATCAAATGGAAGGTAAACAGATGAGTTTCATGTCGGAAGTAGCATTATGTTGCAAGCATTGTTTTATTTAACTTTATTTATTTTGGATCTTGATTAGATCCAACTCAATACCTGTTGAGCCGTGGTCTAGAGACAATGTGAAGAATGCTTTAGAATTAGGCCATTGATTCCCACCTTCAAAAGGAAGGAAATGACTGATCATCCAAGGAATCCCTATCACCCGACCTCAATAGGTAGCACATGACATGTCCATTCCTTTTCTATGCAGTTAGATTGCAGAAATTCATAGCATTTTTTCTTTCACTTGTGCACCTCCTCCTCCTCCCATGGAACTGTTAATTCCATTTGGAGGACACACTTCTTTGAATCAGGCCCCACTACAATGTCAGGGTGTGCGTCTGTCTGAATGATGTGTATCAGTAATTGCAGAGGTGTTCTAAGATCAAGTAACACCCTCCTATCACAGGCTCTACTCAGTAGAGTAATATTCAGAGTTATTTGGGCCTTTCACAAAGGGCGTTTACCTTCCTTGTGAAAACAGATCTTAGGTTCTCTAGCTGTTATAGGCTGTTTATTGGCTGCTTCACATTGTGCACTGACTAAATCCATGACCACTTCCAACACTTTATGATACAATGTGTACATTTGCAGCAATTGCATGCATGCAGAGAGCACATGATGTAAAGTGCATCGATCACTTTGACATAATGCACATACACTGGTGTCAGTGTACCCATCCCCACCAGCTTGAGGTTGGTTGCATTTGGTAGATCATAAGTAGATTGCAGGAGTAATGATATTGCCAATGGGTCCAATGCAATGAGGGTATTCCATGATAGCTTCATCAGACCAATATCACTCTATATAGTCCAAGTGAGAAACAGTAGTAGCTGTACACTGCTCTTCCTTGAAATTCCTGATTTACAACACAGGCTCCACTTAGTAGAGTAATATTCAGAGCTATTTGGGTCTTTTGCACGGGGCATTCACCTTCCTTGTGAAAACATATCTTAGATTCTCTGGCCATTACAGGCTGTTTATTGGCTGCTTCATACTATGTACTGACTAAGTCCATGACCACTTCCAGCTTTTTGTAATATTACCAGTAATCCCAGACTGCTTTCTTATACATATATAATAAGGTAGTTTGGGATATTTAACTTTTTAGAGCAACCAATACAGGAGAAGGAAAACACTGAATTCAAACCCACATAAATAATAGGACCCTGTGAACTCTTTAGCCTTGGAAAGGGTAACAATGTAAAAGAAAGGGGTCTGAATTCCTGAACATTGTAAGTAAGAATTTTTAATTGGATTATTATGAAATTCATTGAAGCAATCAAGTCTGAAGTGGTTTCATTCTATTTTAACTGGTTTTAAATTTTTCCATTTAAAATAAAAGTGAAATTAAACAGAAGTAAAAACTGAAAAAAGAAAACAAAAAAAAGAAAGTGATTTCAGAAATGTGATTGAAATTATTTTTCATTTTTTGTAAATCAAATTGAAAAGAAAGAAAAGTAAAACTCACCAGTACAAAATCTCATTAGCATCATGATGTTCATAACGTACAGTTCTGCAAAGAGCCTTTAATGCTGACTCTCGCAGTAAACACAGAGCTTCCATTCCATGTAGGTATGAGTAAATAATGTCTAAATCCTACAAAAAAAAGGACAAAAAAAATGACATTAATTACACATTGTCATCGAAAGAGGACAATTGCTTTAAAAATGAATTAAATTTTTTATATAAGTTTTTGAAAGATGACATAAAAGCCAAATAATGTCTAAAGCAATTTACACTATTTACATTGTTTGGAATGTTGTCCTCATCTTTGTTGTCCTATTCACAATGTTTCAGCCGTTGTACACTCTGGCCTTCTTCAGATGACTGGAATTTAAAATCAAACCCTTTATTTCATCCACTGGGGTAGATTGTTCTTGTTCTATGTGCCAAACTAGAACAATATACCTTGGTGGACAAAATAAAAGGTTCTGTTCAAAATTCCAATCACCTGAAGAAGACCGGAGTATACAACGGCTGAAACATTGTGAATATGACAACAAGGATAAGGACAACAGTCCAAACAATGTAAATAGTTACAATATCTCATCTCAGAAATATAGACAGATAATATCTAAATCGTACAAAAAACAACAAATATTAATTGCACATTGTCATTGAAAGAGGATAATTGCTTTAAAAGTGCAAAAAAAAAATTTTTACACAAGTTTTTGGAAGGTGGAATAAAAACCAAATAATGTCTAAACCATATAAAAAGAATAAAAAATAGATAAATATTTTTCACTTGATGTTAGTACCATGGCATATTTGAACAACCCACAAAATGTTTTTTCTTAACATTTAACAAAAGACAAGTCCAACGTTCACGATTAGATGAGTACCTTTCTAAATCACTCTCAAGTAACTACAAAGAATTTCTGGTTTTAGTTGTAATATTTGTGTGAATTACAAGAACATGGCCATAAACTAGGATTGATAAGACTCTACTGGACATAAGATGGGGGATTGATTTTCTATTGTTATTAAGTAATAAACTGATGCCCCAAATTTACTAGATATTAATATAATAATTGAAGAAAAATAATTTTAACCTTCCATTCGTACTGTGATCAGTCCAATTTTCATGATAAGTCAAGTAGCTTTTTGAAAACCTCTGTCAAGTAACTACAAGACATTTCTGGTTTTAGTCGTAATATTTGTGTGAATTACAAGCACATGACAACAAACTAAAAACTGTAATAATTGTGGTAGAAACACAAAAAGATTCCAGATTGCTTGGAATGTGTGAAAACAGTTGAAATGGAGTTAGAGTAATTATGAATTGTTTTAAATGATTAAACTGAAAATAAAATAAAATCAGTTTTTGCATATCTGAATTTTCAAAACTTAATTCCTTAATACTGTCCTTTTAATTCAATTTTCAAAATAAAGATTTTTGTTTTTTTCCTTTTTACTTAACCTGTAAAATCCAGAACACTCAAGATAATATACCACATGAAAATTAAAACCCAAATTAAGTTTCTATAATATTTTAAATGGAGTGTTTTGAAAACCCCACAATGGTCACTCTGGGGTCTTATGCAATTGTACAGTGCTGCTCGGTTCTTTGAGGATACGTCTTTTAATAGCTCTAACCCTTTTTCTAACTTGTACTGATTATCATTTCTTTTCAGATAAATGATGGCAAACTTCATGCTAAGTCAACAAATGAAAAGGCACAGTGTAATCATTCCCTTAAAGGCAGAGTATAGGAATTTAGATATTGACTACTTCCTGAAAGTTGCATGGTCATTTGTTGCTAAAGTTCACAAAGAGCTGGACACTGATTCAAAGGGGATTCTACAGCAGTCGTTTTCTCTGTGACCCTTCAGTTAATTCTTCTTAATTTGTCCTTGTGATGTCACTTGTCTCTTCCACTGAACCAAAGTCTTTGACTTTTTTTGCAACATCCAAACTAGGGACAAAATTCCAGTCTCTGTGACATTTTGGTCGCTTTTTCTTTGAAACACAAATATATTATCTGAAGGCTATAAATATTCACTTTAGAACAGCAAATCTTGGTCATACATTTGTAGTAATTTCTCAAACTGAAGCAAAAATCTATTTCCTTCCTTTTTTTTTGCAAAATGTTGCCTACTTTGCTGTGTTTAAGCCAAAGATTGCACCAATCAATGTATGCAGAGACGGCTGCACAAAATGTTCTTGGCTGGAAGCCAACTTTATGCATCTTAGCAGAACATTCTGGTTTTTATGTAAGTAAAGAATATATTTTATCAGCAGTGTGGCAGGTATTTGTCTACAGAGCAAAAGATTCAACAATAACAGATAGAAACTCAACAACATCTTTTCATTTTCCCTCAGAAAGCTGAAGCCATAATCAAAGAAATTAATGCGTTCTTTGTACAATCACCAGTTAAGTCAGCAATGGCGGTAAATTAAATCAAGGTTAATAAAAAAAATATGTTACTAGTTAAAATTTGTTAGATATTAGACCAGTTTTATAATATATTTAGAAAATTAACATATATTAAATATAAAACTAATTGGTGTATATTTCCACATATAAGATGATGTTTAAATCCCCAAAAATCACCCATAAAAATTGGGAGTCATTTTATACTCCAATTCTACAAAAGAAACCCAAAATTCTGAGTTATGTTTGTTGGTCGGCTAACCTTGGCCTCAGTGTGATAACCAATAACATACATAAAATTATTCATGTTATCTAATAAACTGATAATAAAAATAATAAAACCATTTCTACTTTGTATATTATGGGCGTAACTTCATCTTAAAATTGCCTATTTGAAGAATAATTCCATATTAATGAAATCAACTTGTATCCATGCAAGGCTCTGCTGAGAAAATGTAAACATCGAGTTATGGTTGCGTCCACAGCAACCTTTTATCTTTCATTAAACTTTCAATAACGAATAAAAAAAATATGTTGAAAGTGGAACATACTATTATTGTATATTATTGTACTGTTATTAGCAGTTATTATTTTGTGATTGTCAATGAAGTATAAGTAAATGGCCATTGGTACACCAGGCTGTTTGTAACTGTTTAGATATAGGAAAAGAAGAGGAAGAAGAAGAATCAGTATTCACAAGAGACGTAAACAAAACAATGGTTTCTCTTTTAGGGGACATGTGTAGGAAAAACATGACATAGAATTGGTTTTATTGTTTTGTCTATTTTGATTTTCTCAGGATACATTAAGAAACAACATTTCCAATAAGCATTCCTCTTATGCTACAGATATAGGATAAATTCATGAAAGTTTGCTATCTTTTTTGATCTTGTCTTATCTAAAGGTCATCTTATATGTGGAAATATACGGTAATAATTCATAATAAACCTATATTAAAAAATGATGATAACATATGTAATGTGAAAATTTGTTAGATATCAGACCAGCATTATAATATATTAGGCTAGAAGCTGCCCTTCAGTCAGTTGGCTCCTGTTGAGGGCTTTTAGGTCTTTGGCCTTTTATCTTTAGCGTCCTATGTACATAAAACTTATAAGAATTTAGAAATAATAAAATTATTTTATCTCTATTCAACATCTTAATTCGCCATAATCTTTCTTCATATATGCAACCGATCTCTGTAGTTTGTTTACATTTATTTTGTGTGCAATTTTTATTTTCATTTAAAAATCACCATTCTTTATGATCTCTTCACATGAAGTCAGTCTTCTTAAAAGAAATTGGGGAACCCTAATTATGTAATATTTTGAATACGTAATGATACGCGTGCTAGAAAAAGAAGAAAAAAACATATGAGCAATGTACCATGCCCCACTTAAGTTTTAATTACAGTTTATCAATTGCAACAAAAAGTGAAAAAAGTTAAAGCTTTAATAAAGAATCTTTTTTTTAACTTTTCATTTTGATATTTAAATTTAATTTTAAATGAATTATTTATTTAATTTTTAATCTCATGTAACTACAATAATTACTACCTGTTTCTTCAGGTTGTTTATGTGATTTTCCGAGATCAGAAAACAGGTAGACGGACACATGTACACTGCACTTTATATAGATTTATAAAAAGTAACACATATTAAATATAAAAATAATTAGTAATTAATAATAAACTAATAAGAAAAAATAAGAAAATAAAATAAGAAAAAAACGATAGGAAACTAAATAATAATATAAAACAAAATACTAAGATAGGATTAAAACAAATCTTTTATTCGGAAATACATATCTTTGTTTTTGAAAGAAAAAAAAATGAAATGAACAAGATAACAGATTATAGCAATTCAGTTTCTATTCTAATCTTTTCAGTTTTTGGTATCATTCCAAAAAACTGCTCAATTTAGTTTGTCACATGATATCAAATGTACTTTAATTTGTACTCTAACCACCAAAGATGACTTCATGTATACATCTAAATGACTAATTCATGTAAAGACTATGACTCCACTAGATTATTATTATTATCATTATTATATATTAAGGTGTATCAAAAATATTTTCAATTTTTACAGCCCTTTACTCTAAAGCTGATTTCATGTACACATTTGAAGATTATGATTCAACCATATTAGCATTACGTATAAAAAAAAAAAAAAAAAAAAAAAAAAAAAAAAAACGTTGATGGAAGCAACAGACAAATTGCCAACAGACCTAAAACCCTTAACCAGATAGAGTCTCAAACAAAAATAACAATACTGAATAAAGAAAAAATAGTCTAAAGGCAAACCTAACTACTCAATAAAGAAAAGTACCTAAACTGAGCAATAATCTTAATTCTTATGAAAGGATGGCCCTGGTCAACCTTGATGCATTCAAGTCAGGTTACAACTAGGGCTATCCTTATATATATATATATATATATATATATATATATATATATATATTAGTGAACATATACACTGCGTGCGAAATTATTGTCGAGATAACTTTTTTTATAATATTTCAAAAACCATCAAATCAATTCACACAAAATTTTCACACAATGTTGGCAACACTGACCTGCGCAATCACTGAAGTTTTCGTACTGATCTGCGCTATGTAAACAAACTGGTACCATATTTGTTATCAGCATGATTTCATAGAAAAAAAGGTATCTCAATAATAATTTGGCACGCAGTGTATAATATCCAACATCAATAGAACAACTTGGGGTTTCTGTTTCTTGCAGTCTTCAGGTGCAGAGCATATTCTGACTATTATAAAGTTTGCATTCATTATATATATGTGCAAGTATATGTGTGCGCATGTATATTTTTTTCATACCCATATATATCATACGATAGGAATTAAGATTACATTAGGTTAATGATCATTTTCACCTTGTAAATTGAAATAAAATTTACAAACCAGTCAGTGGATGATAAATTATTGAAAAAAATGGTCAGATAGAGGAAGGAAAGAAAGAGAGAAGAAAAAAGGAAAAAGGGAGCAAATATAAACAAGGAAGTAGTGTAACTTTGGATATGAGGGGTGGTCAGAGGAGAAAAGAAGAGAAAAAGAGAGAAGAAATTACTTATTTTATACACAGCAGCAATCAGAAGGTAGTTTATACACAAAGAAAACCTTAAATCTATAAACAAAAATAATAGAGATAAACTCATTTATATGAAAGATATATATATATATATATATATATATATATTGGATTAAATTCGACAGAGGCATCAAGTATTTATCTAAACAAAGGTCTATCTGCTTAATTTTCATTATATTTTCCAATTTTCGGATAAGTTGTTGAGTATTGTGCTCAAAGTTGTGGATAAACTGTCCAAAGTTCATATTTTGTTATTTGTGTCCAAGTACTATCTCAGTCATTATCGAAAATCGATGTGGTGTCTGTGTGTTAGAATTCCTTTGTGTGCAACCTGGTATTCTTCTGAAACTTGTATAAAAGAGGGATTGCTGCCCATATATATATATATATATATATATATGAATAAGGTATATTTAGGCAGCATATATTCATCCCAAAAAGCTTAATTAAAAAGAAACAACAAAGTCGGTTTAATTTTTTTATTGTATTTTTCCAATTTCCAGTGTTGAGTATTGCACTCGAAGGTGGGGATAAACTGTCCAATATGCATATTTTGTTATTTTTGTTCAAGTACTGTCAAATTTCACAGTCATTATCAAGATCCAATGTGGTGTCTGTGTGGTCGTTAGAAAAAAAAAAAAACTTTAGACAGTTTATCCATTGCTTCAACCACCATAGTACTGCTGCCACACACGCCCTATAGACTGCAATTTTGGTGTTTGTAGCAAGCTTTCTGTTCTCCCAGACTCTCAAGGTCAGCCTGGCAAACATGGTGGCAGCTTCTGCAATCCATCTCTTGACTTCAGTGTCAAGGGAGAGGGAGTTTGAAAACGGTAGAGCCAAGGTATGTGAATTCATGAATCCCCTCCAAATCTGAGTTGTTGACTTTGATGGCAGGAGGCTTGTTCAATGCCTTCACTTACCCATAATGTTGATTTTCTTTAAGTTCTTCATTTAAGTAGGTTGATTATGGTTCTCCACAACATCCTATTCTTTGCAGCTCTAAGCAATGTCTGTCCTCTTAGTACCCCTCCCTATCCATGTTCTGCCATCCATTTACACAAGCTCGTTTAGTAGGTTGATCACGGCTCTTCAGAACTTCCTTTATAGATCCAAGCAATGTTTGTCACTTAACTAACCTTCCCAGTTCATATGGCTGTGATGGTGTTTTTTTTTTTTGTTTTTTTGACATTGATTCATTTTTTACAGCTTATCAACCCTTTGCAGATTACTGAAAGCCAGAAAATATTTTGGGAGAAAATAATAGTTTAGTGATGCAAGTCAAACTATTTAACCTATAACGGGGGTAGAAGAGATGGATTCATACCTTTCCCAAAGGTATTTGTGCATAAGCGAATATAACAAACTCAACAGAAATTGGAAATCAGTTCTCCGATTAATAATTCCCTTATCCCTTAAACTCACATCCAAGCTTACAGCATCTGGTATTCCCAAGCAGTCACCCATCTAGTTGCTTAACTTCAGTGATTGTACAGGAACCAGTGTTTCAACATGATGACAAGTCATGTGCTGGTGGTTTATAGATGGTGGCTGAGAATGAGAAATTGGAGAGCAGAGTTCAAATTCCAGTCAAGTTTGTTGCAATCAATTATGTGTTAATACCTCTGTGAAATTTATGAGTCCAACTAGTCTACCCCCCAGCTATGGGCTTAATAGTAGGACTTGTATCTGGAAAAATCATTGTTATTCTCAAAAAATTGTTAATGCAATCTTCAAAAAATTACTCTTTGGAGGTATATGAATCCATTTCCTCCCTCCAGCTATGGGCTAAATAGTAGGACTTGTATCTGGAAAAGTCCTTGTTATTCTCAGAAAATTGTTAATGCAATCATTGCTCAAAAAAAAAAAAAAAAAAAAGTTTGGCTTTAAATGATCCAAAAAGGGTTGATAAACTGTAAAAAAACAAATGAATCAATCCCAATTCATGCACTGCCATCTATATACACAAGTTTGTTATGTAGTTTATTTCCTGCTTTCCTCCGTCTCTTCTTTGTCTGTTACTTTATATACACGTGTGCAAATTTCTTCTTCAAGTTTCCCAAACTGATTGCAATTCTGCCTTGGGTCTTATTTATACACTATTCAATAGTCTTTGAGAAAAAAGATTCTGAAATAAAAACAATCAAATTCTTTTTTTCTTTGTTTTATCTACTGTGTCCCTTCAAGACATGGGTGATCATGGCTCTCCACAGTTTCCTTGCCTTTGTAACTCTTAGCAATGCTTGTCTTTTTACTATTCCCACTCCCTGCTTCTGCCATCCATTTACACAAACTTGTTTCTCTTTGTCAATATTGCTTCCAGTATGTCCTGTGATTGTCAAATTCTCCAAGCCCTCTTTCCACACTATGTGTCCCAGAAACTTCAACTGTCTCTTTCTGATTGTAATTAGAAGTGTCCTTTTTATTTGATTTTCTTTCTTGTTGGATACATGCTTCTGTAAAACCCCGTTTCTGATGACTCAAGTTTCCTCTTCATCTGCAAAGTCCATCTTTCATCGCCATGTAAGAGAATTTGTATTACAGCCGAACATTCTTTTCTTTGTCTCTAATAAAATTTTTCTGTTTCTTAATATCTTAAACCAATATACATGATTATATCAATGGTAAAATTAGCCGTTTCCCTACAAGGAAACATTTGGCATTCATTAATCAAGCAGCCAGCATTGCACCAGTTATGCTTTTCTTTAATTCCTGGCAATCGTGTTGGGATCAAAGTGTAGTATCTGTTCTCCTTGGCTCTAATGGTAATGGTAATATTAGCCGTTTCCCTATAAGGAAACATTTGGCATTCATTGACCGAGCAGCCACTGCTACTCAACTTTGTTGTGGGACTTCTATTTCAAAAACCAGCTTGACCATTATCATGCAACAGGGTTTTTATTTAAGAAGCAACTTATTTTGTTTATTTCAAAATACTGGAAAATACTGAAGAAAATGCCAAATTGAAAAACAATCAAGTTAGGAAACTAACTACCCCTACCAAGACATCATTAACTGCCCCCACTAACAAGACAACATTAAATGCCCCCACTAACAAGACAACATTAAATGCCCCCACTAACAAGACAACATTAAATGCCCCCACTAACAAGACAACATTAAATGCCCCCACTAACAAGACAACATTAAATGCCCCCAACAAGATATGATTAAATAAAAGAAAACTTAAAAACTAACAGCATTCTTATAAAAGGAACCTCTTTAAACATCTTTAGGTATGGTGTTAATTTCACAACTTCTCACGAATGGTAATATTAGCCGTTTCTCTATAAGGAAACATTTGATATTCATTGACTGAGCAGCCAGTAACTGCTTTCAGTTGTAATTTATAATTTTTTTCTTGTAAAACAATTTTCTAGGAAAATTTCTCAAGCCCAATAGCTGTTATCACTCTTTCCAATATTGATGGGAGTTTCCTTCCTAACCTTTTATTTGAAGTTGTGTGGAATGTCAACATCTTGATTGTCATTATTTTCTCATTGAGTTACATGTGCTATCCATTTTAGTTGTTGCTGCTGTTGGTAGTCATCAAGTGATGTAGTTTCTCTTATTTAGCACAGTTCTTTGTGATTCTATAATGCCAGTCCACAATGTTCAAAGAAGAATGATCTTTGTCAAGACCCTTGAGCTTTACTCACACAATGCTTTTTTTTCATCATTGATCTTAAGATGTGGTTGTATACAGCTGACAGTTGAGATATTTCTGAACAGGTTTGGCGCCATACACGGCATCCATATGAAAGCCTCAATCTGACAAGGCTATTTAAGAACATGATATGAGTTTTCAGACTGATGTTTCGGTTTTGTAATGATTTGTGGAGTTGTGTAAAAATACTTCTGGTGCAGCCGACGTTCAATTTCCTTTTCTCTTATACTAAATTTAATCGGAACAAGTTCAAAACAATATACTAGCTGAAGGCAAAGTGAAAGTAATTTAAATTTAAAAACCTGTGGTGAGAGAAAGTCGTCAATTATTCTGCTCAACTTATGCACTTAATTGCTGATGTGGCACATCGCGATTAAAATAGAAAAGTGTGAGGTGTGGCTAATTTTTGCTCTAAAGAAGCCCAGTAATTAAGAATGATCTCATCAATGCATTGGCTAATTTGATCCTGCTTAGAAATTGAAAACAGACTTGAAAAAAAAAAAAAATAAATAAAAATAAAAAAAAAATATATATCAAGTTCACCCAAAACTCTCAAGCAGTGTACTCAATCGATAACAACTTGGTAGATTAGTAAATATTTATTAATCTTCTAATCTGACCTTTGACATATAAACTCTTACTTTTAATCTGCTTGCTGGCAAAATATTTCTGACACAAAAGATATCCTCTCCTTGAAAAACAAACAAAAAAAAAAAAAAAGTTAATTTTGTTTTATACACACACACAGACATGATGTGGCTTCACTGTCTTCATAAATATTTTCATGGCCTCTAGTCTGACAAGCTATTTTCACTGGTGCCCTGACTGTATTAATTTAAGCGTTCTACTAGGTTGGCATCTAGGTCTCATCCTTTTACTGTTGAAATACTTAAATGTAACCACCTCTTCTATTTCAACAGTTCCTTCTCTCGCACTTCCCGACAGTGTCATCTTATTTGCTTCGCCGATAAATATAATTTTCAAAAATTTAAACGTAATGTCAATCATCATCTTCTGATGTCTTGATCTCCAGTCTTGTTTTATACTTTCCTCAATCCTCAATCAATTTTCTCACTTTCACTCTCTGTAACCCTTTGGGTACTACTGGCACTCCCGCCTTCCTTGGGGTGAAATACTTATAAAAAAAAAAAAAAAAAAAAAAAAAAATCAAAAATCAAAAAATCAAACATAATTTGTTAACTTATTAATGTCTGCCATCAGAATTATCATCATTAAAGGGTTGCAGAGATATAATTAATACTGTTAAATAATAGTCTAGCAGATTACTATTTTTTAGAGAAAGTGTATCTCTGCTCTGACTTCTGGAGGTTGACCTTTGGGGTCAGATGTAAAACATAGTAAGGAAGTCGATTTTGATTGGCTGAGCTAGTATTGGAATGATAGATAGAGAAAGGTTTTTCAGGGTGTTGTGTCTTAACCATCAAGCAATGTAGACATGTTCTCTTTAGTGTCTGAAATGGCACCCCAATGAGGGGGAACAACCCCTACTGGACAGTTAGAACATATTGACATTAATAAAAATAGTTAATATTTTCTGTGTTGGGGGTCTTTCATTGATGAACCAAAATGATTGGCGATTGCCGGCTGATTGAAAAAGCCGAGCTGAGATCATTCACAGCTGTCAACATACAATAATACCGGGTATTGATTATATAATTATTGATTTTATTATTGTATCAATTGGGAGGCACAGTGGTGTAATGGATAACATCATAGACTGAGGAATTGGAGAGCTGAGTTCGAATTCCACTCAAGTTCATTACATACACTTACATGCTAATACCCTTGGGTAAATAGCAGGATAGGCTGAGTCGTATAACCTTGGTTAGTGACTAATCTAGAAGGAAAAACTCTGAATTCAAACCAGCCTGGAGAGAGTTGTCCAGAAAACACCACTGCTACTGTGGCTGCAGGAGATGTGCTGCCCCTACAACCCTAAGGGGTTATGGAACTTGTGATGAAATTATAGGGTTAAAAAAAAAATCTAGAATTAATTATTTTAAATAAACTATTAACCTATAAGCTATTTCTGTTTCAAAAATGGGGCTTCAGACATTTTTTTTTTTATCATTTCACCCCATGCCAGGCAATAAAACCACTAAATTGCAATGGGTTGCTGAGTGTGAAAGAATACAAGTAAAAGACAAACATTATTAAGGAGAGAGAATAATAAAAGAACAGGAATTAAGAAAACAAAAGATAATGATTGACATTTTAGCTTCTTGTAGAGTGAAAATTTAAAAATGTTTTAAAAACAATTTATAAGAACTTGTATTGACTTATAAATGACCACCATAAAATCCAGTATTAATTAATAATTAAAATAAAAAGGCAGTATTAATATTATGTTATATTCCGTGCTAATAGGAATATATACTTGAACAATACAGTGGATAAATAAGTAAAGATTTATTGTAAAACCCAGTACAATAAGAAATAAGTGATGTGCATGGTTGTCACAAGTCAATCCAGCAGTGAGTACTACTATTGGAAGGTCGGTAGTTCTCGTGTTAAGTCTGAGTCGTACTCAACAGATTCCAGCTAGATGCTCATAGTCCGTTGCCTTACGGATACTTATAGGTAGTTACTACCTATAGTGTAGTCACTCATGGGAGTTACAGGTTATTCCATTACATCATATTAATAATAATAATAATAAAAATGACTCCTTTTCATGCTATTATCTGTGAATTGCTATTCATCCTTGGGAAAAATAGTCGAGTGGTTTTCTGCTGTCATCTTCATGGATTTAAATTCAGAGTTTTCCTTCTCTAAGACTGGTTGCCATCCAAGACTAAACAGCTTAGTCTGCCCAGTTTAACTCTTTTAATTATAGATTTAAAAAAAAAAAACAAAAAACAGTACAGGTTGAATATCCTTTATGAAAAATTCTCAAATCCAAATACCACCAAAAATCTGAGTTTTTCAGGTTCTGATATGCCACAAATGGAAATTTTCAGAAAGATTCTTAGGTGATATGCAGAAAGGTCCATGTTTTCCCTAAATTCATTCCCAAATTGCAAGTTGTTATATTCTGTGCTAATAAGAATATATACTTGATAAACATGGTGGATAAATAAGTAAAGGTTTATTGTAAAAACCAATACAATAAGAAGTAAGATAACAGTTATATGCATGATTGTTGCAAGTCAATCCAGCAGTGAGTGCTGCTATTGGAAGGTTAGTAGTATTCGCATAAGTCTGAGTCGTACTCAACAGATCTTATTAAAAAACATCCTGCCTTGTGGAAAGGTAAGGTAAATATCCTTGCTTCAGGAATTACAAGCCTGCCACTTGATTCCCTGTTTTTCAGTAATGTATTCTCTTTTACAATAAACCTCTCTTCTTTCATCTATGTGTGTATTGCTGTTCCTTCACTCAGTTACTACCTTTGATTGTAACCCTTTTTAAGGATACAACAGATATTATTTCAGTATATGAAACTATTGAGAAGTTATAACATCTAGAAAATTAAAAATCATTGATTTATAAAAAGTTGAGGGGTCCTTGGGCTGCAGCCTATACCAGCCTAAAGGATAATCCAACCCCAGCAATAGACTATAATAATACAAGATTTTAATTGACATCTGGTATTAATTATATGTTTTAGCTATAACCCATTAAATCCCCAAAGTCTCATTTTTGGGATGCTGAGTTTTAATGGCTTTTAAGTGATGTTCTATAAAAATCAATGATGATGATGATAATTGTGTAAGACTTCTAGATCCATTAGGGAATGCTGGGAAAAAAAAAGAGATCAAGCAGGAGTGTGAATAAAACAGTTGTTTAGTTTATAGCACATCTCTTGTCATCTTTGTGTTGCTTCAATTTTTAGCAGCCAGATTACATAGTTTCATTTTTCCACTCTAAGATAAGTGGAACAGATTAATGGGTCATAGGCTATAATTAAAACCAGATTTTTTTATATACCTATAACTGACATGAGGTATCAAATTATAGCTTTCTTTTTCTTTTACAATAATGTTCATCCTGTACAAGGCCCTAGAGCCACTCGAGGTAGAAGCTTACAGAGTAAGAGGCATAGTTTATGCAGGTAGGTAGGAATAAATGAAAATTTTATGAAGAGACTTGAAGCACAGAGTATTAACACATATGTGAATGTAATGGATTTGAGTAGAATTGGGGCAGCTTGGGAATGAAACCCAAACATCAACACAATATTCCTTTCTTGTATGAGTTTGGATCATCTGCACAATTTTATGACCAGGCTTCCAAAAAGGATAGAATCACACCCTTTTCCCACTTTCCAATGCACAGCATTCAGACATATTTTTGTAGAACCTCCACCAATGAAATAAGTACATCTTTTACTTTGGTCATTCCAAATCAGCACAAGGCTGACTTGAGCTGAAACATTATAACCATTGTTATCATTACTTATCCTAATTTACGTCTGGCTTGTTTTGTTTTATGACATATCAATCTCAATGGTTTATTTAATACTGACAATATTATTATTGCTGGTAATAATTTTTTTCCCCCAAAAAAATGTATTACTGGTATCAAAACCTATTTTTACTCTTTCATAGTGTTTTAACTTCAGTTTGGGGGTTAACTTTTTGTCAAAAGCTGGGACCCTAACAGGTGCTATCACCCCAAGTCAGGGTGGACCAGGGAACACCAGCAATTAAGAAGTGGTTCTACACTCCTCAAAACCTCCCAATCTGAAGCCTTGCTGCCGGATGTAGTTTATCATCATACCCAAGATGGTAATTTACATCTTATATACACAGCAGCAAATATGGAAGCAGACAACCTTTATTTATCATAAGAGAATTTGCAGACATCAGGATAAGAATATATGTAAGGGAAGGGTGAATCTTTGTATGTTGGATTTTTTTCTTCAAGGAATAAACAAGTCGGCAAACTATAAAGTTTTAAAGAACTAAACACCAGTGGCACATAACCAATGATTTAAAATACCAAAACTGAATACAGACAAGGAATATACATGTGGTTGTCTGTGGGTGTAGAATTCTAAGTTATTGAGATAGTGAAATTGGATGGGAAAAAACAAACCCAAACCTTCAATTGATAAGATAAGCTTTGGTCGGGTAATGTATCTCAGGAACAATACAGAAAGAGTGTTTCTGTTTTCAGAATAATTCGCAGACTCCTCGTAATTGTGTGGTGTAACTGATTGAACAAGATAAAAACTAAATAGCAGACATTGTTTAACACACACACACAAAACATTATTTTCTTTATTTCTTTGAATCTTTCATTTTCACGGAACTTAGGAAACTGTGCAAATAATAACGTTCTTTACTATAAGGCAGTGTTTTTCAACCTTTTTACCCTTGCGTAACCCTTAATTTAAATTACATGTCTCAAGGAACCCCTGTGCAAAAACAAAATTACATACCATATCTTATTTTATTTTCATCTTAGTTCACATGATAAATATAGTATATATTTTTGAATAACTGGTTCAAGGAAAAATTAATACTTCTTTGTCAAATTTTTTGGTAATGCTAAATAAAATTCATACTGTTCATTTATATTTCATCAGAGAGTTTTCATTCACATAAAAAAAAAAAAAATTCTAAACTAAAACGTAAAAACTAAAAATAAAGAAAAAACAAAGAAATAAGTAACTTTAAGTAGAGGTCCCATTTGCTGAGTGGGAACTGATTAGTGAAGGTGGTTTCACACTGGTGCCATACAGTCATCACTAAATATATTCCCAATGATTATTATATTTTTTTAATAACATAATAGGTTAGATAGGATGATGTCTATATTACAATAACCAAGAATATATTGTGTGTGTTTAGTAATATTACGTATATGAAATTTAAATAAAAAGTCAAAAGTGCATTAGCTTATCTCACCTGTTCTCACAGAAACCTTGGGGACCTTTTAGGGAACCCTAGTTGAGAAACACTGATATAAGAGTTAACCAAAACTCACTAGCCAGCAGCAAACACACACTATAAACACATATTTAAACAAACTCAATTTCTCACAAAATAAGGCAAAAAACAACATGTGTATATAAAGTATTTTTTTATTTATAATGTCTTGAATTATCATAACGCGAAGTATGTGCCTCAACTAGTTGAAACCCCTGCATTATGTACCAGTAAACCTGACGAAAATGTTGTAATAGGAAAGGCAAGGTAAACACTTGCAAAATGAAGATGAATGCTAATTTGAGATAGGAAAAACTATTAATTCTTCATTTATAGAAGGTTATTTGTTGATTTTAAGTGGCATGAATAGTGGATGAATTTTGCACGTCATGTAGCAACAAAAAGAAGGAAAGGTCATGTAGGAGGCAAGCTCATAGTCATGCATGAACACAAACAAAAGTATGATCTCTAAGTCTTCATATCAGATATTTTACGGTAAGTGGTTTTTCTCACGTTTTGGCGTAGCTTTATACAAAAAAGAATGAAGACCATTTATTTGCTATAAAATATGTCCAGGACGTTGCCCAGTACTGCAATATTTGACTACAGCAGGCCTTTTCAAAAATTGGGTTCACATTATAAATGAGCTATATGAAAAAATCAGGTTTTTCAAAAAAAAAAAAAAACAAAAAAAAAAAAAAAAAAAACCATTCAGGGGCTGCACTGTACCTGAAGTAGACTTATACACAAGTATATCTGGTAAATAAAAGAACCACACTATTCAAACAGAGACAAGGGAATATCAGTTCTCTGATTACTCTACCCACCCATTTCCATTAAGCTGCAGTTCAAAATGAGTTTCTTTGCATTGTGACAGTGTTGCAAACTTGAATCGACTCTAGTCTGGATAAAACCAATGAATAGGATTTCCAGTGTGAGTGAGATAAAAAGAGTCATTAAGAGAGAGGACAAGAAAATTACTTTCCTATGGAGGAGTTAAAAGAATTAATTAGATACAAAGACTGAAATATTTGCTGAAAAGAATCATGCTTACACAAAACTAAATTTTTTGTATGAGATCAGTCACTAAAAGTTTTTTTCTCTCCAATAAGCTACTTTTGATTTGTTTTAAATAGTGAAAGTCAAATACGGTAGTTCCTCAATGATAGTGAAATCTGCAAATATTAGCCAATTATCTTAGGTATGTCCAAGGATTTTTACAATATAAAACTGCTCTAATTTAACCACTATTGAGAAACTTTTTCTATCTACCATCACCAGCATGGCAGATGCTAGACTGCTGGAGAGCAATACACTGCACCTTCTTGGCCTCACATTTTCAACTGACCTGAAGTAGAACAACGAGATTGAATCTATAGCTGTATCTACTGCAAGGAAATTTGGGTCACTGTGTTGTGTGAGAAAATTTTTCTCGTCAGAGTCCATCTTGCATATCTCCAAATCCATGCATTGAATACTGCTGCCATATCTGGTCAGGTGTTCCTGCTATTTATCTTCAGATTCTTGACAAAATCCAAAGAAGGATCTGTAATGTAATCAATCCTGGCCAGGCATCTCAGCTTCAGTCACTTTCTCACCGACATGGCGTGACATCCCTCTGTTATTTCTACAAATACTTTCATGGCAACTGCTCTCATGAGCATTTTTTTCCTCATGCCCCAACTACGTGAATTTAAGCATGCATCTAGATCCCACCATTTTACTGTTGAAATAGCTAAATGTAACTGCCACTTCTACTCCAATAGTTTATTTTCTCGCACTTCCCATCTGTGGAACTCCCTTCTGTTTACTTGCTTCCCTGATAACTACAATCTTCAAAAATTTAAATGCAATGTCAATTGCCATCTTCTATCTTGAATTCCATTCCATTTGTCCTTTCCTCAATCCTCCCTATACTCAGCCTTTTCTCTCACTTTCACTCACTGTAACCCCCTGCGTACTAGTAGCATTCCCGCCTTGCTTGGGGTGAAATGATTAGCAAAATGTAAATGCAATGTCAAGCACCATCATCTATCTTCTTGAATCCATTCATCTTTTGTCCTTTCCTCAATCCTCTCTATACTCAGTCTTTTCTCTCACTTTTACCCTCTGTAACACTGATCAGGTGATAGTAACAACAAAGATGAGGACAATAGTCCGATTACAAATAGTGTAAATAATGATAACTCCTCATCTCTGAAATTTAAACAGAAATAGAATAAAACTGATTTTTTTGCGATAAACAAGTGAACAAATTCTCATCTGCTAAAATGTTTATCTTTTGATTGTAAATGAAAAAACAATTATTGAATAAAAATGTACAATTTCTAGCAAAACTGAATATGAAATTCCAGAAAATTAAAAAAAAAAAAAACAATCACTGATTCAATTTGAACCTCCATTCTAAAACAGCTTGTGTCTTTTTGGAGACAGAAAATATGCAACCAAAGCATCTACTGAAAACCAATATCACGGAACGAACATTGATGGGAAAAGCGCCAAAAATACTCAACTGAAACATTTTTTTTTCTTTTTGTTTTTTGTTGTTAACTTGAATTGTTTCTCTTTCTTTTTTTAAAGTCTGTGTTTCCAATACATTCTATTTCATGTAATCAACTTTCTTCAATTCCACCTGAATATATATATATATATATATATATCCCCCCATCGTGTCTCATGCAAGTGAGAAGCCATTAACACAATCCCCATCCAGTTCCATTGAACTCCTCTCATCGAACCCATGTTAAAAGTTTTCAAACAATCAATATTTAGAAAGACAAGATTATTATCTATCTCATGCACCTGACTTTTCAAACCATTTTCTCACCTTTTTCAGCATTTCACTTTTGAAAAGGCACAAATAGAACAAAAAATTGCTTCTCCCACTTGTGTATAATTCAGCATCCCAAACCCAATATGATGACTCAGGAGAAAATTCCACTCTCTTGATAACATTCATGTTTATTTCTTTACTTATTACAGATTCCCACCAAATCCTTATTGTATATGAAAACAATTTAGGGGAAACCACAAATTTCAATTTTAAATTCAATGAAGTTTTCCTACTATGATAGAGTGAAATTTAGACATTTTATCTCTATTCCATTTCAATGAGAGAGAGAGAGAGAGAGAAATGAAAGTCAGCAGAGAAAAGAAATAATCAGTACCAAACTATTCAGTATGTCTGACTTTAGAGACTTGAGTTTGTCCGAGTCTGACTTTAGAGAAATCAACCATCAAACTCCTAAATTTGGTTGAATAATTTTCTTTTTTCACAAAATCAAACACAAATGAAGCAGACAACAAAGTCAGGCTCTCCAGGGTAAATTCTACTACAGGAAGAATTTTGATTTCACTTCAAAAGCAATTGCTTTTCTATGATATATAAATAGATTTAATTGTTTTTTTTGGGGTTTTTTTTTATAGATAAATAAAACATTTTAATTGGATTCTGATGATAAATAAATACAATTCAATTGTATTTTGGTCATAAATAATATTTAATTGATATTTGGTTATAAATAAATACAATTTAATTTAATTTGGCAATGAATAATTTAATTGTTTTTTGGTGATAAATACAATTTAGTCGGTTTTGGGTGATAAACTTTTTTTTTTTTGTAATAAATAAAATTTAATCAGATTCATATAGCAAAGACAAAATTTAACTGTTGTTTGGTAATAAATATGATTTGTCTTTGTGTAGTTAATAATTTCAATGTAATAGTTTTTGGTTGTATATAAATGCAATTTAATTGTTTTCTATGACAACTGTTTTTTGTGGTAAATAAAACAAGTTTAATCGCTTTTTGGCAATATATATTGTAAAATATTAATTTCTTTTGTCTTCATAAAAATAGAATCTGGAAAAAGTAGATAAATCTATTTATGGTATCATTGCTCTTGCACTTATTTCTTTAAAGGCGCCAATCACTTCTGGAGTGCCAAATTCCCTTGCTCTATATTTTAACACTTACACTTAAGAAAAATATTTGGAAAAATCAAGAATTTTTAACTGGCGATAAATTTTTAACAACTAACGATTTCTTTAGATTTTTTTTAATTTTAATTTTTTTGATACAGACTTTTTATTCAGCCTTTTTATCAAAAAAAGGAAGTCAATTTAAGCAAAAAAAAAAAAAAAAAATTTTCAATACTTCCTCGTGATTGTCTACTGTATTCTCCAGACCGTCTTTCCTCAAGAATTTTATTAGGTTGGTCCAAAAATAATGTCGGTTTTTAACGTTAAAAAATACGTCAAAAACCGACATTATTTTGCACCAACCTAATAGCTGCCTCTTGGATTTTTGGCAACAGTTTCTTTGTACTTCCTGTTCTCTTTGCAACTTTCTCATTTATCATGTTCCTTTTTTGATGGTACTCTCTCAGCAATAGGTGGTACCACACCTCAGTTGCCCTCAATTCTTTTCTTATTTTTTTTCATTCCGTTACTATACAGTAGACATTACACATTAGTCAAGCATTTGTTTCTTCCTTACTAATGTTATTTTACAAACTTACCCAGTCTAAAAGAGGTTTCTTTCACTACGTGTATTCAAATTCGTTGTCTATCAACATTCCTCAGAGACTTGAATTTCTATTCTTCGTCAATGTGCTATGTCCGTTCAGGATATGGGCAATCATGGCTCTCCACAATTTCTTATCCTTTAGTAGTTCATAGTAAAGTTTGTCTTTTTTGCAATCTCTCCTAATCCCTGTTCGGCTAACCATTTACACAAACTCATTCTTCTTTTTCTATGTGCTGTCTTTCTTCAGGTGATCATGACTCTCCACAACTTCCTGTCTTTTGTAGCCTTAGGAAAAGTTTGTCTTTTTGTGATTTTTCTTAATCCTTGTCCTGCTAACTACTTACACAAACTTGTTCTCCTATATCTTAAGGCTGTGGGCAATAACGGCCCTCCACAATTTCCTGTCCTTTGAGCATTTAGTGAATTTTGTCCCTCTTTTAATCCCTGTTCTACCAACCATTTAGACAAGCTTGTTACATGCCGTGTCTCTTCAGGACGTGGGCAATCACGGCTCTCCACAATTTCCTGTCCCTTGTAGCACTTAGTAATGTTTGTCTTTTTGTTATCTCTGTTCTGCCAACCATTTACACAAGCTTGTTAGGTTCTTTGTTTCTTTCCTCTGTTCCTCTTGCCTTCAATCTGTCCTGTGAGAGCCAAATTTTCTAAGCCCTCTTTCCTCATTATGTTCCTTAGAAATTTCAACTCTTTCTGATGTTAAGTATATGTACCATTTGTTTCCATTTTCTCTAAAATTTCCTCATTGCTCACATGTTCGGTCCATGGCATTCTCAGCATCCTTCTGCAGAACCACATTTCTGTGCCTCAAGTCTCTTCATAAAATTTTTCATGTCACTAATGTGTAACTCAGATCTTGGGCTGTCCCTTTTGCTGACAATCATGGATTCCATATTTTTTTTTTTTTTACAATTAACACTTTATCCTTTCTTCTGACTTTCCTAGTTTAACAGTTTTCCTTCTCAATCCACCATCCGTGCAGTGTATGTTGTTATAAATTATAAAAGGAAATAAATCATGGTAGGTTCTTTAAATTAATTTTGATTAATTAAGAATGTTTCCATTTTCTAATTCTTTCACACCCAGTAACCCCTTAGTGTCTTAGTTACCTTGATTGGGGTGAATCTGATTAAAAAAAAATAATGTTTAATATTTTTGCTAATCCTTCCTCTCAAAAAAAATGCATAAATTTAGTTGCATGTTATGGTTTTATTCAAATTATAAAAATAGCGTTTTCAAACAATAAAAATTATCAACTAAATGTACAGTTGTAAAGAAAAAACAGACAAATTTTTTAAGCTCATAATGAAATTTTATTCAATACGATTTAACCACTGCCCATAATTGAGGTTTGACCATTTCTTTTGTACCTGCCTTATTTACATTATCCAGACTGTTATCCTCATCTTCATTACCATATTCATATTTCAGACATTGTACACTCCAGCCTTCTTCAGGTAATTGGAATTTCGAACTGAACCCTTTATTTCATCCACTAGGGTGGATTGTTCTAGTTCCACGTGCCGTACCTCTTCAGGATGTCTTAGTTATTTCCCTTTAACTCAACTCTCTAAGCTTTTGGTTTACCATTGCTGTGGCCTGGTATTGAACTGACAACTCTTTGGGTCTAGTCACTGGACCTAACCAACGTCTTTATCCACTGGACCATATCAAGCCTTTATCTAGAGCCAGAAAATATTTTCACATCACAAGAAATAAAGGGTACAGTTTGAAATTCCAATCATCTTAAAAAGGCAGGAGCATACAACAGCCGAAACATTCTAAATATGGCAATAAAGATGAGGATAACAGTTTGAATAATATAAATAAGGCAAGTAATCATAATACCTCAGATCAGAGATTTCTTTTGTAGTCAAGTAGCTCAAAGGGGAGACAACTATGGATGCTTTTCACCACAATAGTAAAGAAAAAAAGAAATTCCCTTTGACATAATTTTTTTTTTTTTGGCTTGTTGATTCATTTTTTACAGCTTATCAAGCATTTGTAGGCAATTTAAAGCCAGAAAATGAGAATTTTTTTTGAGATAATAAGCTTTTAGTGATACAAATCTTACTAATTAACCCATAGCTGAGGGGAGACAAGGTGGATTCATACTTTTCCTAAAGGGTATTTGTACATAAGTGAATTTAATGAAACCAACTGGAATTGGAACTCAGCTCTTCAATTAACAATTCTGAGCTGTTATCCATTACACCACTTGCATATCCAAACATACAGCACCTGGTATTCTCAAGCTGTCACCCATCTAGGTACTGACCAGACTCGACATTGCTTAACTTCAGTTGTCATACAGGGACCAGTATTGAAACATGATATGTCTGTAAGCTGTTTTTGTCTGGTTTGATGTTAAAATTGCCCTTTGATCAATATTTTTGGGGATTCATTTTATTGTCTATTTGCATAGATTCATATCAAAAACTGTTACAATTCTTACAATTTTGCTTTTGAAAAGCCAGAAGAAAATTAAGGTAAGCTAATTTTTCTTTTTATCCTTTAGCACTCTGCTTTATTAATATTACACCACTTTCCACTGCATTCTTTTTCAAGGCCTCTCAATTGCAGTATCCTTCTTGTTAGTTTTACTCATAGTTGTTTTCTGTTGCCATAGCAGGATATGACAACACAACTATGAATTTCAAACACACTATTGTTCAGGGATCAGAGTCACCTTCAGTGGCAGGATAAACTTTTTGTACATCAAATGAAGTCACAGAGTGATAAAGGTTAACTAAAGCAACCAATTCTATATAAAATATTGAAACAATTATTTATTTTTATTTACTCTGAATATTGCCTTATTGTATTAGGAAAATTCTGTAAGCAATTTGATCAAACACAAGTTGAATAGAAAATTAGTGTTAGTCAACTATTTTCTGTTCATGAAGGTGTGACGAACTTGATATCCTGATATCAATCAAAGGACTATCACTGTCTGTAATTTTATCTCAGTCCAGAATATTATAAATACCAATGGAATTCAATAGAAGATTTTCCCAATTAATTCATTGTTTTCTTTTCATCTATTTATACAGTTTTGCATTTGTATCCTTGTTGAGTATTTCGTGAAATATGTGGTGTGCCAGTTAAATGGGAATAAAAAAAAAAATTATCAGTATGACTAAATGTTTTCTACAGAAAAAGAAATACCTTTATTATTCTTACAAATTTGATTTTTCAATGACATAAATTAACATATGCTAAAAGTGTTATTTATTTTTTCTTTTATCTCAACAAATTCAATGAAAATAATTAAACAAGAGAAAATTATTTACACGATCTACATGTGGACTATCAGGTCAAGCTTTTATTTTCTCTGAATATTATTTTATATATTACAAAATCTTTCTAAATATATATCAGGATCAATTTTCAATTTCAAATTTTTATAAATTGGCAACCGATATAAAAAATGACCTACAATATTATTAATTGGGGCAACAAATGGATTTTGTTACAAGGAGTTTGTTGGTCTCTAGATCAACTGCACCGCACTTATAATAATCAAGGAGGTTGCAGTCTGGGAAGTTAGGTGGCCAGATGTAAAGGGTGATGTGGTCACAGAAATTGTCTAACATTCATGACTGGGTTTTCCTGCTTTCATGGCATGGTGTAGAGTCCTGTTTGCCAGATATGGGGTCTTCCAGCAGCTTCCCTCTTGACTCAGGGCAGCACTACCTTCTTAAGGCATTTGATGCAGGCTTCCATGTTGGGTCTGAGGGCCTGTCCGAAGATGAATGAAGACATAACTCCAAACAGCTTCGTAATCACCATTAGACTCATCCAACTCTTTCCGAATGGACTGCACTGTCCTCAGATTGACACCCCAACACTCTGGAATGTTTGTATTGGAGCTTCAGCATGAATGCCAATCAGTACAGTATGCCCATTCCAAATTTCTGGTAGAGTGAATTGCATCATAGTGCTCTTTTTCTCAAAGATGGTGCCCAACTGACCCTACTATACTGTGCAGTCGACAAAATCAAATATAAACAACATGTATATGCAAAATTAAAAATATAAAATGCTGACAATTCACACATTGCACCCTGTATATAAAATGGCTGACGACTCAAATCCAAGCATGCCTGTCTACTAAGTTGTCGAGCCAATCCCTGTTGAAGTCATCTACTCAGGCACAATTGTGTTAGTTCAACACTTGCAGAGCCCAACTTTGGTTTATATTGCAACTATGCTGAGTGAATCTTAGATATAGTTTCTGAGAGAGAGCACATTACTTGGTGTGATCAACAATCTGAACAAGGCCAGCACACTCAAACCCTCAGTCACGATGAATTGTGACTTCATGCTAGCACAACCATCTATGGCTTTCAAATAGTTCCATCTGTCCAATTTCACTTGAAAGGCTTGGGTCACCCTGTGATCGAGTGGTTAGAACATTCACTTTTTGACCATGAGACTCAGGTCCATTATATGTTTCATTAAAAATGACTGACAAGGTACTTTTGCTAAGTTATTTTATTATATTTTCATTCAGGTAAACGAGAACTATCTGTCTGAATTTCTGTGATAAAGAGTTATCATTATTTATACTATTTACATTCAGACTATTGTCCTCATCTTTGATGTTACTTTCACAATGTTTCGGCTGTTATGTCCTTCAGCCTTCATCAGATGTATATCAAGCTAGTTAACCTACACGGAATGAATTTCTGGGATGAGGAGTTATCATTACTTACACTATCTACATGTGGACTATTGTCCTCATCTTAGTTGTTACTATCACAACGTTTTGGCAGTTGTGTCCTCCAGCCTTCATCAGTATATTGATCTGGATAACACACAGGGAAGTTCAAACTGAACACTTTATTTAATCTATAGGGGTAGACTCTTCTCATTCCACTACCCATGTCTTCAGATATCTCATCCAGTTCTTATTTTTAGTACTGCTTAGTTTTTTGCTCGCTCTTGTCCAAGAACAGTTTGAACCAGTAGATAAAAAAAAAAAGGGTTCAGTTTCAGTTTAGAATTCCCTGTAGGTTATTTGGAATGATATACACCTAATGAAGTATGCACGGTATAATGGCTAAAACATTGTGATAACAACAATGATAAAGTTGCTGGGCCTATCATACAACTCCATTGTATTTTAAAGGTTGGGTTTCACTGATTTTGTCTGTTGGCATATCAACCACCTGCGGGTTATTTAATGCCAAAATCTAAATATTTTGAACGCATTTGTATGCTTTCAACTATAGATAAAATGTATTGTGGATAATTTTACTATCAATAAAATGTTGTTGGTAATTTTTTTTTTTACATATATAAAAATTGTATTGGTATTTTATATCTATAAAACAGATGTGTGTGTGTGTGTGTGTGTGTGTGTGTGTATGCTATTTATGTACACCCACAATTCTCACCCAATTTCAATGAAATTGTACACACATGTTGCAAATTTACTAAACTAAGTCAAGACCAACTTTCCAACTTTCAGGCACCTAGGGTTGGTAGAAAAATTGATAAAACTGAAAGTGGGTACAACTTTTAGCAAAAACCAAGGCAAAGTTACACACAAACAAAATTTTTATTTGATGAGCTGATGTTCTTTGCTCTTAATGTAAAACATCAGCTCATGTTACGAGATTTATGTAAAGTGTTTGATAGCTTTCCTGCAGCATTGGCTTCACACAAAAAATTGCAAAAAAAAAAAAAAAAAAAAAAAAAATCAGTTTTTTGTACTACTTGAAATAAAAACTTTAATAACTTGCTCATTTTTTATCAAATTTTCTTCAAACAAGTCACAAAAATTTTTTTCATCATGCAGGAAATAAGATAGTGTGGCTTTAGTCCTGCTCACTGCTTATACTGAAAAAACTGTTCAAGAAGCCCATTTTTCAGCCATAACTCCCAGGTTTTTCATCCAATGCTTTCCAAATTTGCCATGTAAATTACATATAACACACAAATTGTCTTGCATGAATGTTTAGTTTAGATTATTTCGGTTAAGTGGACAAAATCTGCAGCAAACTAGGTCCAAAATCAGCTTGTGCCATTTAACCAATTGATTCTTCATATGATTCCATCCTAAATTGGCATTTGAATAACCTTTGAGGCAAAGATTGTTTGAGCAGGATTACTGAAGCATTAAAAGGAAAAAATTCCTGGAGAACCTTTTATTAACACCATCTTTACAGTAAATGTGCAAAAGAGGGGGGCATTCATGAATTCGTACTTCCAGTTGAATCAAGCTCTGATGCTTCATCCCTGTTTTTGTTTGCTTATTAGATTTGTGAACAATGCCATACTATTTGAAAGTTATTATGGCCATAGGAAATTTACTGAATATCTAAAACATTGAAACAATTTAACCCTGAGCAACAACTACACAAAAAGTTTTTATCAATAGAATTCCTTTATTAAGAACAATCAAACACTTGCAAAGGACATACCATTAAAAAATATGAGGCAGTGGAGTAGCTTAGTATATATGCTACTATCCTGGGTCAGGGTGGACCTAGGAATAACAACAATTAAGAGGTGGTTCCATGCTCCTTAAAACTTCCAATCTCCCGATCAGAGGACTTGCTGCCTGTTTTAAAGATGACTAATAAATAAGAATATCTATAGTTTCAAAATGCCTCCCCAAAGTGAAAGTCATGTAAAAATTCAGGTGGATTATCAATGAAATTGAAAACATTTTTGTTTAATTTAATATTCTAAATTTAGACTCATTATCTGCTGGTTATTGCAGTTTTTCTTAGAAAAATATAGCTTTGCAATTTTACATTTAAAATGGAAACAAGTCCACAAATTTTTTATTTAAGCAAGACCTTCTGAGTCATGAATGAAAAAAAAATACAATTTAATTCCCTTGAAAAACTACATGAATACATCATAAAATACTATCTCCAACAGTAGCAGATTGTGCAATTCACACCACTTAAAAATTTCAGTCATACAAAGGTGCATTGGAATAGCAAGAAGAAGTTTTCCAAAAGCTAAGCAAAGTATTAAGAAAAACGAAAATTTCAAGAGAAACCAAGAAAAGAGTATTCAACTGCTATTTAATATCAGTCCTGCTAAATGACACTGAATACCGGACAGTTTCCTAAGAGCCTTGAAGCAACAGAATTGTGTTTCTACAGAAGGATGCAGAGAATACCATGGACTGAACATGTGAATAACAACAAAGTTTTGGGGAAAATGGAAACAAAAAGCACACATATACTTACATCCCAAAAGAGGCAGATGAAATTTCTAGAGCACAATGAGGAAAGAAGGCTTGGAAAATTTGATACTCAGAGGACAAATGAAAGCAATGGATAACCTACCTGAAGTTATCTCCCTTGATAAGTTGGATCATGATAATATCATGCTGAGCATGAACAAAGATCCTCTCCCACCAAAATGAACTAGAAATAGCTTCATTCTTCAAGTTAGAGCATTTTAATGGCATTGCCCTAACAAAAATCTTGCTATGATGTGCTGTTTTTAATGTTTAACCACAACCAAAACAGAAATCAGATTAATATAGATTCTTATGTTATCAAAAAAAAAAAAAAAAAAAAAAAAAAAAAAAAACAGAAATAACTTTAGCAGGTGAGTTTTGGAGGTGTTTCTTAATGATTAAAAATTCAGATTTTTCTTTAATTTTTTTAATGACCTTAAAAATAATTTATGTTAAAAAGTTTGTTTATTAAGTAGAAAAGTTTTTGTCCGATTTACTAAGTAAAGTAAACCAAACAAATTTTTAGGTTAACCCAATATGAAATCTGGTAAAAAAATTTGTGTTAATCCATTTATTTGGACTGTCTTTTGTCCTTTGACCTGTATTTCAATCAGCGAATGAAGAAGAAAAATAATCGTTTCATGGTTAAACTGAAAAGAAAAGAGAATAATTGATTCAAGTAATTTGAAGAAGAGTCAAGATATTATTTGCCTGGAGAGATGGGGGTGGGGGGTTGTCACCTGCCGTAAGGTAGTGCGTAGAAGATGAGATTCTGCTAGAGAATAAGAGTGGTAAGTTGACACTCACATTTTTCTAGGTGAAGACGCTAAGATTACACAAAGGGGAATGGATTTGATAATGTTACAGGATTTCATAAGAAAAACGAGTAGCAGACATCTTAGAAATTGTTCTTCTCCCATCTGATTCAAGGATTTTATCAAAGAGAAATACAGAATTGTATTTTACTCAAATCATGCTGTTTGAGGATTGTGTATTTTAGAAGTATTTCTTATTTACCTTATTTACATTCAGATTATTGTCCTCATCTTTGTTGTTCCTTTCGCAACTGGCACTCTGGTATATGTCAAACCAGATAACCTACAGGGAATTTTAAAATCGACCCTTTGTTTAATCTACGGGGGGTAGATTGTTCTAAAACTTTTTTTAGAAATAATTTTTGTACATTAGCATTCATTAAACTTTCCTTAAACTGTAACACTTTTTTTTTTCTTTTTTTTTTCAATCAGTATCATCCCATGCAAGGCAGTAAAGCCACTAAGACACAAGGGGTTACAGGGTGTGGAAGAATTAGGAACAGAAACATTAATGATGAGCAGGGAGAGAAAAGAGTAATCAGGAGTAGCTAGTGATTGACATTGTATTTATATTTTTGCGGATCAAAGTTGGTTGGAAAGCCTGGAGCTGGAAGGGAGTTCCACAATCAAGAAAAGAAACAGCGTAGAAGTTATGGCAACATCTAGCCAGCCCAACTGTAAATTGATGAGATCTCAATGACAGTCTAGTCAGTCAGTTATATGCCATGCATGATACATGCTTAGGCGATCATCTATCTTTTGATACATGACTGACGAAGCAGATTTTTTTCCTGCAGTAGGTTGCTATTTCTTTCTGGCATAGACCAGTTACGATCCATGCTATAGAACTCGGTCTGTCCTGCTATTTACCCATACCTGGGGGGAAAAGAAGAGGATTCATACCTTTCCCAAGGGTATTAGCACATAAGTAAAAGTAAATGTAAAGGATTTGACTGGAAAGTCAGTCAGTTATATGCCATACATGATACATGCTTAGGCGATCATGTATCTTTCGATACATGACTGACGAGGTAGATATTTTTTTTCTCGCAGTAGATTGCCATTTCTTTCTGTGGTAGACCAGTTGCCATCCAAGGCTGTAGAACCCAGTCTGTCCTGCTATTTATCCATAAGCTGGGGAGAGAAGAGATTTCATACCTTTCCCAAGGTATTGGTCAGTTCCATAAAGAAAAAAGCTGCTCAAGTGGAACTTACATCTCACCAACGTAGTACGAAGGGAAAGGGTGGTTCATGACAATGTGTATGGCATGGCAGGCCTTAGCCATGAAGGTTAGAACTGGTGGAATGGAAAGGAATGTAGTTCAGTTGAACATTTTCCATGAAAATAACAATGAGAGGACTGTAACATCTCATCTGCGGGAAAGGGATTGTAGAGCGGAAAATAATTTGACACCCACAAGAATTCAGAGATGCCTTTGGGCTCTATCAAGACTGGAAAGTGAAGATTAGCCAGCTTCCGCCAATACAGGGAAGCAGTAAACCATTTTCAGCCTGATCTGTCTCTTGTAAAGGTAAAGAGAGATCAAGAGGAGTCAGGTACTTACTGGAGTGGTACAGGAAACCAACCATTTCTCCAGCATCATTAGCAATGGATTGTATGTAAAAGTTCCACTTGAGATCTAAGCTGAACTTAAGTCTGAATAGGTGCCCAAGGAACAGGGCATCCCTGAGAAAACAACCATTTATTGTTGTGGCTACTGGTGATGATGCAATATTGGTTTTTCATTGTGTGGAGTGAGTAGCCATGGTCAAATGCAAAATAAGTGACAGAATTTTCCGACAAACAGAATTGACAAAGTTTGCAATAAACAATTACAAGAAAAAGAAAAAAAGGAAGAACAGGGTCAAAAATAATATAAAGCAAGCAAACAATATATGCAAGGAAAATTAACAGTAATATATCAAAGCAACAGTAATAAGGAAAAGCAACAGTAATAAGGAAAAGCAACAGTAATAAGGAAAAGCAACAGTAATAAGGAAAAGCAACAGTAATAAGGAAAAGCAACTATAATATGACAAAAAGTTCATAAACTAAGAATTGGAGTTGACACACAAAAGCAAGTTTTTGACAAGCGAACATCCCATTCTGACTTCAAGGCAAGACAGATCAGAACTGTATCAGATGAAACTGAGAACTGGCCTATTTTATTGGTTAGAAAAAATCCCAGCATGCATTTGTGTGCTTCTGACTATTAAAAGGGTAGGGAAAATGTTTTGCAATCATTCCCAGTATGATTGAAACCAACACATTAAATGTGACCAGCCAGTTTTTCCCACTGAGCTGTTTGAGAGAAGAAGAGTGATTTTAAGAGAGGTTTTGAGAGATTAATACAGATTTTTAGACACAAACACAAATTTTGAGATATACAAACTTTGTAAATTCCTTAAGATTTTAAATCATATTTTGTAAATGACTAAGTATTTTATTCATTTTAAACTGAAAAGTGTGTAAAATTCTGGTTTAAATTCCAGCCCCCCCCCCCAATGCAAACATCTACTACAAAATGATGCTTTGCTATTGGGCATAGTTTATCGTCATACCCAGGACGTGGATAAAGTTTATCATCATACCCAGGATGCGGATATAGTTTATTGTCATACCAATTTTAGTCTGGTTTGGTGTGGTTTATTTTGTCTTAGGGCATATCAATCACAATGGGTCATTTAATACTGAGAAGATTTTTAGGATAAGTTTGTATGAATAGAATATATATACATTGCTGGTAATTTTAAAAAAAATGTATTGCTGGTATTTTTACTATAAAAATGTATTTCTATACTTACATTGTGTTTTGACTCCAGTTTGAGGGGTTAACTATTTACCCCTAGCTGGGGCTCTAACAGGTGCTACCACTCTGGGTCAGGGTGGATCTGGGAGCGACAGCAATTAGGAGGTGGTTCCATGTTCCTCAGAACCTCACAATTAGAGGCATTGCAGCTGGATGTAGTTTATCATCCTGCCCAGGATGCTGAGGAATTGTGCTTTTCTTAAAAGGGGAAATAGACATTTGCCGGACTGTGATGCTGTTCATAGTTGATCAGTAAAGCACAACATATCAAACGGTGGTTTCTCTTATGAAGGTAGATGGAGGTGTGACTCCTGCCAGAGAACACATTTTCTTTCTTGAGTATATAATAGGTCAATAGACATTAATGCACACTGTTTAAAGTAAAAATAAAAAATGGGGCATCTACGGGAAAAGGAAATCGAATATCGAGTAGGCAAATTGCTACAAAACTGAAACATCAACCTGAAAACTTGTGTCACGTTCTTAAATAGCCTCGTCAGATTGAAACTTTCATATGGGTGCCATGCATGGCACCAAACCCGTTCAGAAATATCTAAACTGTCAGCATTTCCTAAGATCGATAGTGAAAAAAGGCTTTGGGTCAGTAAAGCCTGAGGGTTTTGCAAAGATCATCATCCTTTGGACACTGTGGAATGGTGCTACAGACTCACAAACAAAGAATTGTACCAAATAAGAGAAACCACGTCACTTGAGAATGACCAACAGCTGCAAGAACTAAAATGGATAGCACATGTAAATCAAAGAGAAAATAATGACATAATCAAGATGTTGTCATTCCACACCCACTTCAAATAAAAGGTTAGGAAGGAAACCCCCATCAATACTGGAAAGAGTGATAACAGCTACTGGGCTTGAGAAGAGAAAATAATGACATAATCAAGATGTTGACATTCCACACTACTTCAAATAAAAGGTTAGGAAGGAAACCTCCATCAATACTGGAAAGAGTGATAACAGCTACTGGGCTTGAGAAGAGAAAATAATGACATAATCAAGATGTTGACATTCCACACTACTTCAAATAAAAGGTTAGGAAGGAAACCCCCATCAATACTGGAAAGAGTGATAACAGCTACTGGGCTTGAGAAGAGAAAATAATGACATAATCAAGATGTTGACATTCCACACTACTTCAAATAAAAGGTTAGGAAGGAAACCTCCATCAATACTGGAAAGAGTGATAACAGCTACTGGGCTTGAGAAGAGAAAATAATGACATAATCAAGATGTTGTCATTCCACACTACTTCAAATAAAAGGTTAGGAAGGAAACCCCCATCAATACTGGAAAGAGTGATAACAGCTACTGGGCTTGAGAAGAGAAAATAATGACATAATCAAGATGTTGTTATTTCAAACTACTTCAAATAAAAGGTTAGGAAGGAAACTCCCATCAATACTGGAAAGAGTGATAACAACTACTGGGATTGAGATGAGAAAATAATGACATAATCAAGATGTTGACATTCCACACTACTTCAAATAAAAGGTTAGGAAGGAAACTCCCATCAATACTGGAAAGAGTGATAACAGCTACTGTAATTGAGAAACCTGTTTTCTTAAAAGGTATTTTGAGAGAAAAAATTTATAAATTTCAACAAAAAACAGTACTGTCTGCTGTATCAATGAATGCTGAATGTTTCCTTATAGGGAAATGCCTTATATTACCATTACCATCTATTACATTCATTAGGTTTTGTTTTTTTAATTTTTTTTTTTTTTTTTTTTTTTTTTAATTGGTTTCATGCCATGCAAGGTAGTAAAGCCACTAAGACACAAGAGGTTACAGGAAAAATAAGGAACAGAAATATTAATAATGAGTGGGAAGAAAAAAGAGTAATCAGGAGGACAGTAGGTAACGATTGACATTTTTGAAGATTAAAGTTGGCCGGAAAGCATGGAGCCGGAAGGGAGTTCCACAAGTGGTTAGCAGCAGCAGCGACATCCGTTCGTCATTAGAGACGATGGAGTAGCACAGTGTGCTACGAGCCTGGGTGGGATATATAGAGAACTAGGGCTGCCTAGATGTCTAGTTCCCCCTCTTGGCCTTGCTAGCAGAGTCCAAAGGAGAGGATAAACCAATACAGTTTGGTACCAACGTGGCTGCAGGAGTTGCCAGAAGGTAAGCACAAAGTGCCGTCCATCCGCCTTAGGGACTCCACTCTGGGTTTGAATTCAGAGTTGTCCTTCTCCTAGACCAGTTGCCATCCAAGGCTATAAAACCCAGTCTGTCTGCTATTTACCCATAGCTGGAGGGAGAAGAAGAGGATTCACACCGTTCCCCAAGGTTATTAGCTCGTAAGTGAATGTAATGGATTCAACTGGAATTCAAACTCGGCTCTCTGATTTCTCAATCCAAGATGCTATCCATTACTCCACCGTGCCTCCTCAAGTGGTAAGTGCAAGAAAAGAAACGGTTATGATAGAACTTACAGCAACAGCTAGCCAGCTCATCTGTAAATTGATGAGATCTCAGTGACAGTCTAGTACTATGCTTAAATTCATAAAGTCTAGATCGCATAATGAAGAGCTTATCTGGACAATTTTCATGAAAGTATTTATAGAAAAGACAAAAAGAGTGTTATATAGAAATAAAATGTTGCTGCTGACAATTGAGTTTGAACATAAGTTGTCAGTGAGCAAACACAGGTGATCCCATTATTGAATTAAGTAGACCACATGACCATAGAGGAAACGCATATTAGTAGGAAGTCGCTTGATGTCTAATTGATCTGTATTTCTAGTCTATCCTTTATTACTATACGGTTTGCTATTCTCTATACTATTCACTATACTATTTCTCTATACTGATCACTATATGGATTACTATTTGGTGGTTATTTACTGAGCGAGTATTATTGAGCAAGTACTATTAGTGCGAGTGTTATTCAAAGGTATCTGATACCAGTATTGTTCAACGGAGTTACTATAGTTGTATCTGTGATTACAAAGTCTCTACTACAATGAGCATTATGAAAATGACAATGAGTATTTGTTGGTATTACAAAAATGGCAACTGGTGTTTGTTGACATCACAAAAGGAAGGCAACCTTAAAGCAGTGGAAAAGTGACTGAAAATAGAATATTTCCAGATTGCATTTGCTATGATTATAATTTTCACCAGCAATAAACCTAGAAAAACATTGGCTTTGCCATGAACAGATGTTTATCAAAAAAAACTTTGTTATATATTTTGCTCTGCTAGTAGAACCCTTACTTCAGTAATGTTCCCTTTTGTTAACTATCAAGCTATGATTGCAAATGGGAGGAGATGAAAGGGAGGTTAATTTTTTAGTCTCTGCCATTTCCATATAAAAAAAAAAAAAACCCTTTCTCATCACCATCAGGTAAAACAAAAAATAACATGCTTTTGGATATTTTCGTGATAAACAGTTTATTTTTTTAATCAGAAATTCAAGATATATACCACCTGTCGGGGAAGATTTTTCTTTTTTTTTTTTTCTTTTTTTTCCTCCTCCTATGAGCTACATTGGACTTGTTTTAAATAGTGAAAGTCAAATACTCTAGTTCAGTAACAGTAGTGAAATCCACAAATATTAGCCAAGGTATGTCCAAAAATTTTTACAATACATAATAAGCCCACAAAGAAATATTTTTAAACATACAAAGCAAATAACCCATAAATATTTTTCCCCCTTATTTGGCTTTTCTTCCTAGGATCAAATCATTTAGATTTTGATGGTTTTGATTGATTTTTTATGGCTTATCAACCCTTTTCAGGTTATTTAAAACCAGAAAATATTTTTAGATTGTAAGAATTTGGAGGGGTGATAATATCACTGATACAAGTACAACTAATTAACCCATAGCTGCGAGAAGAGGTGGATTAATACCCAATCAGAATTTGATTTTCTAAATCTTTGATTGCCTTTTAATCATTTTGCTTCACCTGCTATCCTCTTCTGCTGCGCCTATGAGGTGTGCCGCACCATTTTGGAACGACTGCCCTAAAAAAAGAATGTTTATTGACTCATATATATATATATATATATATATATATATATATATATAATGCCTTTAAATTCCTTGAGGAACATAGGGCCGCAAGATATCGTTGCGGTTTCTGTAACAAGCCAGTTTTTTTTTTTTTAAGTGAGTAGCCTACTGTACAACCCCCAACTTGGAGGATCAGTTTTGAATTCAGAGTTTTCCTTCTGCTAGACTAGTTGCCACCCAAGGCTATAGAACCCAGTCTGTCCAGCTATTTATAGCTGGGAGAAGAAGAGGATTTATAACTTTCTCAATAGTATTCGCACATAAGTGAATGTAATGGATTCAACAGGAATTCAAACTTGGCTTTCCAATTCCTCAATCTAAGTTGCTATCCATTACTCCACCATGCCTCCTCAAGTCAAATATAAACAACTGATATTTACCGCTCTATGAGCTACAAATGGACTCAAATATAATAAAAAAAAAAAAAAGACTGATTTTGATCCATCATGAGTTGATAAATCCTAATCCCAAACAATCAAGGTAATAGATTATAGAAAAAAAAAAGGTCAGGGATTAACTGTTCAGTAAGTCCTTGACAGGTTCAGTTTGGTGTTAATCTATTTTTGGTATTCGTCCATTTGACTTCCTCAAAATTGCTAGCATGATTGCAATTCCTCTTGGAAGAGATGCTATTGCAGATAACTAGTTCCATTGATTGGAAAATTATAGCACGTTTGGCAGAATGTTGAATAGAAGATGGTTAACTCAAAGATTTGGCCCTTTTTGAAAATCACTTCATATTGCTTCTTTACATCAAAATCAAATGAGAATATTTTCTTAAATGTAAATAACTTGGATGGTGACAAAACAGATTGTATTTTTTTTCATCTTCTATGCATAAGTCCATTCAAGATATAGGAGAACATGGCTCTCCACAACTTCCTATCTTTTGAAGCTTTAATATTTGTCTTCATATCATGCTTTCCATTCTCTGTTCTGCCAGTGATTTAAACAAACTCATTAGTTACTTGCTGTTTTCTTCAACCCCTCTTGCCTTCAATATGCTATGAGGACATTAAATTTTCTAAGCTCTCTTTCCTCATTAACTTTCAACTCTCTCTTTATGATTCTAAATAAATGGTGTCCTATTTATTTTCATTTTCCCTAAACCTTCATCGTTGCTCACATGTTCAGGCCATGGTATTCTCATCATCCTTCTGTAGAACCACATTTCTGTGGCGTCAAGACTTTTCTTCATCTGTGATGTAACTATCCAGCATTCACTGCCATGTACAAGGACTGTAGAAGTGTCCATTTTATTTCCATAAAAAACTTAAAACTTCTTTATTTACATTGTTCGAACTGTTGAACTCATCTTCATTGCCATATTCCTGAGGTTTCGGCTGTTGTACGCTCCTGCCTTCTTCAGATGATTGGAATTTCAAACTGAACCCTTTATTTCATCCAATGTAAATAGTGTAAATAATTGCAATACCTCATTTCAGAAATATAGACAGATATTAAAACTTCCTTGTTACTCACACCCTTTCATCAAAGCACATCTGTTTCTTCAAGTCTCCTCTTCATTTGTGAAGAAATTGTTCAGCATTCACTGCCATAGAGGAGGACTGATATTACATAACAGTTCAGCACTCTTTTCTTTGTTTCTAACAAAACTTTCTCGTTTCTTAATACTTTGCTTAGCTTTTGGAAGGAATCTTTCAAGATTCCCATACACCTTCAGATTTCAGCATCACATTGTCCGTCCTCTGTTAAAACACTTCCCAGATATTTAAGCTTTTGTACTTGTTAGGTTTTGACATCTTCAATTTGCAGTTTACATCTTGGGTTGTCACTTTTGCTGATGACTATACCTTCTGTCTTTTTACAATAGATGATTAGTCCTTTCTTCATTATTTACATTATTCGGACTATTGTCCTCATCTTTGTTGCCATATTTATTACAACATTTCGGCCATTGTACGCTCCGGCCTTCTTCAGGTGGTCGGAATGTCGAACTGAAACCTTTACTTCACTCAAGGGGATAGACTGTTCTAGTTCCACGTGCCATGTTTGATGGATGTTTGATGTCAGTTGTCAGTTATTTCCTGTTAATTCCCTTCTGAAAGTACTCCACTGCCTTAGCCGGGTATTGAACTCACACTCTTTGGGTCCTGTCACTGGATCTAATCAATGCCTTTATCCACTGTGCCATGTGTCCTCAAGTCAATCCAGTGACAGTAACAGGACCCATACTGACAACCATACATTGTGTCTTATAGTTGATAGTCCTTTCTTCACACTATCCTTTACTATCTTGTTTAGGAGATCCTGGAGTTTTCTTTCTGTATCTACCATCAACACAGTGTCATCCGTGTACTGTATATTATTAAGATACATATAATATGTTACTAGAAGATATATTAAGAGCTACAAAGGACAGGAAATTGTGGAGAGCCATGATTGCCAACGTCTGTTCAGTCTAGTGGCAGGGAGCAAACAAGATAAGACGTATGGATGCTCTAATCAGTGATTGCACCATCGAGAACAATGCACTGTAGTGCACTTTCTGTGGGAAGAGGGAGTCAAACTTGTGGAAATCTATTGTCAGACATTGGTGCAGTATGGCGGATGCACCATGAATCAACAAAAAGTGGATGAGTGGGTAGAACGCCTTAGAGCGTGAAGAACAAATGTAACAGACAGAAGTCGATCTGGTCGCCCATCAACATCATGCATGTACAAGACTATCCAGAGGATGGATGCCTTAATCAGTGATGGCTAACGAATCATATTAGTACAAGTGGTCGTAATCACGTGCATCAGACATGGATCTGCACATGCCATAGTGTATGATGACTTACGGCTCTTGCATGGTGGGTGTCTAAACAAGCAAGACGTCACTTCATGCCCAACTGAAAAGCTTCTTTTTGGGAGGGATGAAGAAGTTCATTGCACGATACCAGAAGTGCATCCCTGTGCAGGATGCACTATGTCAAAAAGTCGCATATGCATTTGTTCTTCATCAGTGGAAATAAAAGTGTTGTATAGAAATTACCTTTGTATATATTTGACAAGGAACCATCTAAAAAAACACAATACCTAAGGTTTAAAATGAATTCTTAAAAATGAAAAATCTTTCTTGAAGGTTTTATTTTAATTTTCATTTCAAGCTAATACATTAAATCTAATATTTCTAATATTTATGTATTAAACTAATTTAAACTGACTTGAAGGGTTTTTTTGCTGAAATAGCTGATTAGCAAATCTGTTTTAGCTAACTTTCATCGCAATGTCAGACAGTTATGTGCCATGCGTGATAAACGCATAGGCGATCATATATCTTTTGATACATGACAGACGAGGCAGATTTTTTTTAACCCACAGTAGGTTGCCATTTCTTTCTGTGGTAGACCAGTTGCCATCCAAGGCTATAGAACCCAGTCTGTCCTGCTATTTACCCATAGCCAGGGGGAAAGAAGAGGATACATACCTTTCCCAAGAATATTAGCATGTAAATAAATGTAATGGATTCAACTGGAAATCAAACTCGGCTCTCCGATTCCTCAATTCAAGCCGCTATCCATTACTCCACCGTGTCTCCCTACATCGCAATGTAATTCTCTTTATTAAAATATCCTCAAAAAAATAAAATATACTTTTCTGAAACTTTGAGGAATATTAGCTGGTTTGGTTTATCTTGTTTTATGGCATATCAACCTCAATGGGCTATTTAATGCCGACAACATTTTTAGGATAGATTCATATGAATAGAGTATGTATTGTTTGGTTTATTTTGTTTAACGGCATATCAATGTCAATGGGTTATTTAATGCTGACAAAAAATTTTATTGCTGGTAATATTTTGTTTTGTCAAAAATCTGTTTCTGGTAATATATTTCCATCAAAATTGTATTGCTGGTAATAATTTTTTTCAAAAAAGTATTGCTGGTAATAGTTAACTATTTGCCCATAGCTGGGACCCTAACAAGTGCTACCACCCTGGGTCAGGGTAGACCTGGAAACACCAGCAATTAAGAGGTGGTTCCATGCTTCTCAAAACCTCCTGATCAGAGGCCTTGCTGCTGGACATAGTTTAACGTCTTACCCAGGACACGGATGTAGTTTAACATCTTGCCCAGGACCAGTAGCTGTTTTGATATGTCAAATATAGGACTATAGGTTTGATTAATCTCACCAGTCATAATGAAGATCATTGTAAATACACATTGTGTATTGCAAGTAGAAGAAATTGTGAAAGAACAGAGTCCAGATTCTGATGTGGAAGAAGTAGCACAAAAAAGATATTCAATCTCTGAGGTCTATATGAAAAATACTTGCAACAGCAGTAAAAGCTCCACTAGGTCTTCATAGACTTCAAAATGGCTTCCCCAGGCCTTGTGTCACAATTCTGTGTGTTACAAAATAAATATCTAGACTTCAAAATAGCTATGGCATGGCATGATGCATTGTGGGCAATCATGGAGAAAAATCAACAAGAAATTTGATCTGTGCTAGCAAAACAGTACTCTCCCAGGAATCCATAGGAAAATAGTTCCACACATCCGTTAGTGTATGCCTGCCAAGACTGCCTTTTATCCCCTATTACAGAACCATCCGAGGTATCTCTTACACAGACCACATATGACAGTGTGAGACACCATCAAGCAAGAAACTGGCCCATTAGGAGACCTCATGTCCACTGTCCAGAAAATAAATTTGAAATGCTATAAACATTGTCTATATTTCTGAGATGAGGTATTGTAACTATTTACAGTGTTTGGACGAGTGTCCGCATCTTTATTATCATATTCATGATGTTTCGCCATTGCACACTCTGGCCTTCTTCAGATGATATCTGTTTGAATTTAGAATATCACCAAAAACACATGGCCCAGTGGATAAAATGTTGGTCGAGTGATCCAAAAATTGACTTAACCCAAAGTTTTGTTAGTCCAACCCCTCACCTCAGCAGCGAGAACAAAAACCTGGAGAGTTATCAAGGTGAATTAACAAAAACTGATATATCCCAAAAAAGCATGGTATGTGGAATTAGAACAATCAACCCCCATGGAGTAAACAGATTCAAAATTCCAACAAATATCACCTGAAAAAGGCTGGAGAATACAATGGTCAAAATGTTGTGAATGTGACAGTGAAAATGAGGACAACAGTTTGAATAATGTGAATATAGTAAATTGCTCTTGATGTATTATAAGAGCCAATAATTTTTCCACTGTAAAATCCTCCAAGGTATCATCTTAGACAAAAGATGAAGAGACAGATGGAGGGGAAAAATAGGCTGACAATATCAGGGAAAGTATTCTGGAAGATTCTTCACTGAGATTCAGACATTGGCAACAAACATGTGGAGGGAGATGGTCAGATTTTTAGATGCACTGTAACCGTATGACCACACCCAGTCAGGGGACTGATGATAATAATGGTGGTGGTGATGGAAATATATTTAAAGAACAGGTACAATGCTTGTCTATATTTAAGTTAGATGTCAGATATAAAATACAAAAACAAAAAAAAAAATTATCAGATGATATCAGAATCAAATTCCACATTTATTTTTATTTTTCTGGCATGAGATTATGGGAAGACAGCAGAGGAAAGAGAAAGAACTTATTTGACTTGTATAACATATTTAGAAAGAATCTGGCTGCCATATTTAAAAATGTCTTACTGAAATAAGAGATAATAAAATGCTAGATGCATTAGCAAGCATTATGCATCCTGAAAAAAAAAAAGTACACTCCTTACTAATATTTCTGCTATGTTTCCGATACCAAAAACAAAGTTGTATTTTTTATTTATTTATTTATTTTTTTTTTTACTAAGCTTCATATTATAAATATATCTTACTGGCATACAATTTTTTAACTTGTTATAAAGTTATAAAAAACATTTAAACAAAAAATTTAAATAAAAAATTCAATTCAAATTTAATATAGGACCAAACAAAAAATGGTGCATCAAAGAGATGTTATAAGTTTTTAAAAATTAAAATTATTCTTATAGTTCAATATAAGAATATTTTTATAATCTCATAAATAAATAAATTTATTATTCACAATCACAAATCCTAAGCGGTACCATATTGACTGCAGCCACAGCAGCAGTGAGGTTTTGTGGGTAAGACAGCCTCACAGAATCCAAGCCTTTCCAGGTTGGTTTGAATTTAGAATTTTCCTTCTCCTAGACTGGTTATCAATCAAGGTTGCCCAATCTATCCTGTTATTTATCCATAGCTGAAGAAGATGACAGATTCATACCTCTCCCAAAGGTATTAGCATGTAAGTGAATGTAATGAACTCAACTGGAATTCAAACTCAGCTCTCCAATTCCTTAATCTGAGCCACTATCCAAATCAAACTCTATACTCTTCTAAAAAATATTATTATTCTTGCAGCTTTTACAATTTACCAATTTCAACATGTCTGTCAAGAGACAGGATTAGTTAAAACAACTGAATAAATAAACAGTGTATAAATTTTTTGCTGTGAATTCTCAAGAAAAAAAATGTATATATCCCATTTCATATGTTGGGGTTTTACTAAAATTCTGAAAATAGCATTTTTTTATTAAAATTCAGAAAATAGCTTTTTTTGTTAAAATTCCAAAAACAGCTTTTTTTAAATTCTAAAAATACCATTTTTTTTTTATTGATATTCTAAAAAATAGCTTTTTTTATTAAAATTCTAAAAATAGATTTTTAAAAGAATAAAAATTATTGAGGTAGTATATGACAATAGCATTGTCAAGAGGAAAACATTTTTTGACTTATTTTTTTTTTATATTATATTTTTTTTAATTGTTCAATGCTCATCTCTAAGAAAAAAATTCATTTATTAAACTGATTGTAAAAAATTGGCTGATGCCTGTACACACATTTTTAAACAGATTTTAAATCAGTGTATTAATATTGTTGTACCTATTTACCTATCTTCCTTTTTAATGTATGTATCATTCTCCAAGAGGTTGGTTTGATTTGTTTTAGGGCATATCAACCTCAATCGGTTATTTAATGCCAACAAGATTTTTATTGCTGGTATTATATTTTCTTCAAAAATGTATTGCTGTAATAATTTTTTTTCCTTCGATAATTCATTGCTGGTATTAAAACCTATTTTTACACTTTGACCCCAATTTGGGGGTTAACTATTTGCCCATAGCTGGGACCCTAACATGTGCTAACACCAAGAGTCAGTGTGGGCCTGAGAACAACAGCAATTCAGAGGTGGTTCCATGCTCCTCAAAACCTCCTGATCAGGTCTTGCTGTTGGATGTAGTTTATTGTCTTACCCAGGACGCAGATGTAGTTTATCGTTTTACACAGGACAGCCTCCAAGAGGAAAAATATTAGATAAAACTGAACTGACTTTAAAAGATTATCAGGGGAGAGGAGTAGGAAAAATTCAATACATCATGCTTATCTTTTGACATCAGAGATTATTCAACAGCTTTAAAATAAAACTTTCAGTGTCCAGTTCAATATTCAGTTTCATGTTATGGTTTTATTAAAAGTGTAAAAATAGCTTTTTAAAATAATAAAAATTACTGAGTGAATATACAGTAATATTGGTGTCAAGAAGAAAGACATCTTTTGACATTGTTTTTTTTTCTGCTTGGTCCTTTGTTAAACTTTGCTAAAATTGATTTTAAAACTCATTTGATTAAGAGTGGGGGAGAAATTGCCAGTTTATAACAAAACTTTAAGATAAAATGGTTTCTTCTGCCTACATTTAAGGTATCACGTTTCTAACATATCAAGTAGAAATGTTGTCAAGTAAAATTTTTGGCAACCAGATGTGATTCTGATATCTGGCATCATAATGTTTTGCTTTGTTTTATTTTTAATCATTTCACCCCAAGCAAGGTGGTAATGCCACTAAGATGCAAGGGGCTACTGAGAGTGAAAGAGAATGAGGAGACTTTAGTAAGGATAAAGGCCAATACAAGAACACGGTTCAGGAAGACAGAAGATGACAGTTGACATTGCATTTAAATTTTTGAAGATCATCAGTGCCAGGGAAGCAAGAAACTGGAAGAGAGTTCCACAGTTGAGAAGTGTGAGAATAGAAGCTGTTAAAATAGAACTTATGGCTACATCTAGCTATTTTAAAAGAAACATAAGACCTAGTAGTATGCTTAAATTCATGAGGTTGATGTATGAAGAAGGCAAGCTCATAAGAAGAAATGTCTTGAAAATATTTATAGAAAAGACAGAGTGAAGCTACATTATGGCAGTAGGAAAGTAACTGAAGTCGATATGCCAGGTCAGGACCTATAATATTACAAACTTTTCTTTGGATTTTGTCAAGAATCTTAAGATATATATAATCAGAGCACCAGACTAGATATAGCAGCAATATTCAATGCACGGACAAATGGTAGATTTAATGTTGGTTTGTATACAATGAGACTGTTAAAAAAACACTGGATAAACTTGCCTGAGGCATCAATGCCCACTTAAAGCAAGAAAGCAAAGAAATTAACTTTTGACAAAGTTACTTGCATGTAAGGAGTTCAATATAAATGATGGTATCTTCAGCCGAAGCTGTTGAAAACTGATTTTGTGGAGTTTTTTCTTTTTCCTGTAAATGTTGAAACATAATATTAGAATGTAAATATTTCTCAAATCACTCGGGCAATACTTTTGTTGTTGTTGTTGTTGTGGGAGCTGGTATATCAAAAACAGGACTTTTAACCTTTGCTTGTTTTCCTGCTCTTAGTACTGAAGTAAAAGATATTTATAAAATTGATCCAACACATCATCTTTGCGTGATTCAATTCCCTATAGAATTGACCATGCAACATTATTAGGAGTAGATAAGTTCATCTATCACCTGATTCACATTCCTCCTCCTGTTTTTGAACAGGGGTAGAGATTTAGCCATTGTTTCCTGTTTAGAGATTGGGTTTTCAATGGTTCCTGCTAAAGTCTCTTCATTCTCTTTCACTCTCAGTAGACACCCCACCATCCCATTGTGTCTTAGTGGCATTATTACTTTGCTTGGTGTGAATTGATTAAAAAACCCCAAAATGGTAGATTTAATTTTGGTTTGTATTCAATGACACTGTATTAAGAAAGTATGTAGTTAGATGCTTGCCTATAGGTCATTTTCAATTTGCTTTCTTTGTTCAAGTTTTTCTCTTGATTAAGGTGTTAGTTCTTTTAGCAAGTTGTCTGCAGGTTATGCAAATGTAGTTGGTTTTTCTTTAATATACATAATGTTAAATTTGTCACTTAGCTAATTGATGTTACCTTCAGCATTGAGACTCTGGAGTTTTGTAGACAGACCCTTCAGATTTACTTCCTCTCATTCCTTATGGAACATTCTATGGACTCCTTTTAATAATGGTCCATCCGAGGACGTGATAACAGTAAGAGTTTCAATGGGAAAAATAAGATGCAAGGTCAAAGAGAATGAGAAGACTTTAGTGAGGAGAAAGGAAAATAAGAGCCAGATTCAAGATGACAAAAGACTTTTTGAAAATCATCAGTGCCAGGGAAGCAAGAAACTGGAAGAGTTCCACAGGTTCCATAAGACCTAGTAGTATGCTTAAATTCATGAGGTTGATGTATGAAGAAGGCAAGCTCATAAGAAATGTCTTGAAAATATTTATAGAAAAGACAAATGGATGGAAAAGTGACTGAAGTTGAGATGCCAGGTCAGGACCAATAATATTACAGATCCTTCTTTGGATTTTGTCAAGAATCTTGAGATATATAGCAAAAGCAATATATTACACTATTTTGTTTGCAGTTAGCATATATTTCTTTAACCATTTCACCTCAAGCAAGGTAATAATACCACTAAGATGCAAGAGGTTACTGAGAGTGAAGGAAAATAAGATGTTTGCGAAGAGAAATGACAATAAAAGAACAGGTTTCAGGAGGACAGAAAATGATGATTGACATTGCATTTTAAATTTTTGAAGATTGTAGGTGGCAGGGAAGCAAGAAAGTGGAAGAGAGTTCCACAGGTGAGAAGTACAAGAAAAGAAACTATTAGAATAGAACTTACAGTTACATCAAACTGTGTCAACAGTAAAACAATGAGACCTATTTTGCCAATCTGGTAGTACGCTTAAATTCATGCAGTGAAGCTACGAAGGAGGCGGGCTCATTAGAGCAACTGACATGAAATCATTTATAGAAAAGACAGAGGGAAGCCACTGTGGTGGGAAAGTGACTGAAGTCAAGATGCCAGGTCAGGGCCGATAATATTACAGACCTTTCTCTGGATTTTTCTCGAGAATCTCATAGATTTAAAAAGTCAAATATTCATTAAATAACTACATCGCAATTAATGGCTTTGATTAAAAATAAATCAAAGAATTTTAAAATATACTTACACACATGTATACATCTTGAAGGTGCTACCCAAACAATTGGAGAATTTGATCAGCATGTGAACCAAATGCAATATGAACTTTTGCAGCTAATGTCTGTGAGAAATACATAGAACCCAATAGGATAAAATGGAATCAGTGCATGCATACCCAAGGGGATGGGTGTGCGGGGGTGGGAACTAAAAGTGAAGATTACTTCTTTTATGATCAAATTGCCTAAACATTTGGGTAACATCTTGTACATAACCAGTTTTTATTCAACTAACATAAATGGATTGGTGGATTTTAGCACAAATAAATGTTTGAGTTATTTAATATCAAATGTTTTTTTTTTTTTTATTATACTTTAGTCTAAAGGTAAACATCGGTCAGGTTTATACTTGAGTCTATATGTAGACATTGCTCAATGTTTATAGTCAAGGCTATAGGCAAACATTGCTTGGTGTTTATAGTCACATCTTTCAGCAAACATTGCCCCGGGATTATACTGAAGTCTATAGGCAAACATTGTCCGAGTTTTATACTCAAGCCTATAGGCAGTTAATGCTGAAGGTTTATACTCAAGCAAACATTGCTCAGGGCTTATACACAAGTCTATAGGCAGACTTTGCATAGAGTCAAAACATGAGTGCATAGTCAGTCTTTGCCATGTGTTTATACTCCAATCTATAGGCAAACATTGCCTGGGGTTTATACTAGAGCCTATAGGTTTACATTCAAGTGTATACATGCACTTCAAGTGTATACTTATGCATTTTGGGTTTATATTCAAGTGTATACCTTACATATTCAATTACATATTTTGCAAGTATGAGGTGGTGCTGAAATTTTCTCAGACTGAGCAAAAAGTTTCTTTCAAAAGGAAAGTATGCAACATACTAATAAACCAGTAGATTGCTGCTGAAATATTCAGGTAAAATTAGTAGTATAGTAAACATTAGTTGGGAATATACTTGAGTTTGCAAATATTCATCCGTCTGCAGGGGAAGCAGGCTGAATATTCTTGACAATGCCAACAGGGCAAAAATGGATTTTGAAAGTTTTAATTGGTAAAACTGCAGATTTTCAAAGTATTTTGTAAGAAAATTGTTGTCACATATGGACTGATGCTTCTGCTATGTACTTAGAGATTCTTGATAGAATCCATTGGAAATCAGCAATGTTATTGGCCCTGACCTGGCACCTCAGCTTTAGGTCCTTTCCCACTGCCATAATGTAACTTCACTATGACTTTTCTATAAATATTTTTGTGGCAATCGTTCTGATAAACTCTCCGCTGTGGTAATTTGACTTTACGAATTTAAATGCCGTACTACATTAGCAGCTAGGTTGCATCATTTTCAGTGAAAATGGCGAGGTTTAACTGTAAATTCTATGCTAACAGTTTCTTTTCTCACACTTCTCCCTTGTGGAACTCCCTTCTAAGGCTTATTGCTTTCCAGAATTTTGATTTTCAAAAAATTAAATGCAATGCCAATCATCATCATGTCTCTTTGAATCCCACTCTTTTATTGTCTTCTCTCTTTAATAATGCTTTTTCTCAGATTCTTTTGCACCTACTACCCCCCATGTCTTAGTGGCTTTATTGCCTTTCTTGTGGTGACATGATTAAAAAAAAAAAAGAAGAAATGTTTATTAAGGCACTGATGGTTTCAGGCATGGGTTGTGAAAGAAATATGATTTTTGGTTAAATAAATAAAAAAAAAAAACATTTTGAATTGACAATAATTTCAGTCAAAAAATGAGATTTCATTTATTGCACACATCTTAATTTGGCTCCAACAACAAATCAAATTTCTCCCACAATTGTATTTTTTTCTTTATTTTTTTTTTAGCCATGGGATAGTTGGTATTAATCTTTTCTCTTCATATGACTCAAGGCAAACCTCCATCCACTGTAACCTCTGCCTTCCAGCAGAGGATATCATTACGTGTCATTTCCTATTCTCATTTAGAAAAAGGCTTTTCTATTACTCAAATGGTGAACATGACCTGAACAAATCCTCATCTCATCTCACACTCTTCAAGCACAAATATGAACATTTGTAGACAAGTCTCACGTGAATCCTCCTACATATCATTCATTTTCACTAAATGCCTCAAAAAAAAAAAAAAAAAAAAAAAAAAAAAAGAGAAGAAAGTGTTTCATTTATTGAGACCAACTTAATTTTCTCTGAAATTCCTCTTCTATATGGTGTGTCCCTTCAGGACATATACGATCATGGCTCTCCACAATGTCCTATCCTTTATAGCTCTTTAATAAAGTTTGTCTTTTTGCTAACTCTCCTAATCCCTGTTCTGCAAACCATCGACATAATGTTCTTCTATGTGGTGTTCCTCATCAAGACATGGCCAAGCATGGCTCTCCACATTTTCTTGTCCTTTATAGCACTCAGTTAATTTTCTTCTAATCCCAGTTCTGCCAACCATTTAAATAATCTCATTCTTCTTCTTGTGCTGTGTCCCTTCAGGATGTTAGTGATCATGGCTCTCCACAATTTCCTGTACTTTGTTGGTCTTAATAAATTTTGTCTTTTTGCTATCTCTCTTAATCCCAGTTCTGCCAACCATTTAAATAATCTCATTCTTCTTCTATGTGCTGTGTCCCTTCAAGATGTTAGTGATTATGGCTCTCCACAATTTCCTATACTTTGTAGCTCTTAATAAATTTTGCTATCTCCCCTAATCCCAGTTCTGCCAATCATTTACACAAGCTCGTTCTTGTAAAATATCCCATTTGTTTTCTATTTCATCATTAAATTATTCATTAGTATGAGTATATAGCTTGTAGAAAAATATCCTTAATTCTTGGTATTTTTTTTTATTACCAATTTACAAATCTTTTTTTTATCAATAAAATACCATTTGTTTGTCTGGAATGGCCATGGTAAAGCTGAAATACATTTTCGAAGAAGAGATAAACTAATGAATATACCTGATTACCTGATTTAATAATGAGATTAAATGCCTGATTAAATACCTAAATATACCTGATTAAAGAATGAGAAATACATATGAAAATTTCATGGTTTTGCTATTTGAATTTTCTAAAGAATCATAGTCCTGGGTATGATAATAAACTACATCTGGTGGCAAGGCCCCTGATCGGGAGAGTGGAGGTTTTGAGGAGTGTAGAACCACTTCTTAATTGCTGTTGTTCCCAACTTTTTTGTTTACTATTTATTTATTTCATCAATAGGAGTAGATAGCCTAAAGTCATTTTATTCTCTTTTACTCCCAGTAGCTCTTTGCATCTTAGTGGCACTATCGCCTAGCTTGGGGTGAACCGATTCAAAAAATAAAAATAAAAAAAATTAAATTAAAGAATGATAAAAATAGGGTGTTTAAAAGATGGCTATAAATTGATAACTTAAAATCCTTGGATTAATTGCTGCGACCGTTGCGGAAAATTTGATCTTGAAAGAAACAAAAGGATTGGTGGATTATAAACATCCATGTCAGGCAATTATACAACTTCTGGATGCCAACCATTTTTTTTAAGAGAAACAGAAAAACTGGTAAAAGAGCTTGTGTTCCAGTAGCAGAATGGTAGGCAGAGGAGGAATTACCAGAGTCTATCATTTCCCAGTGGCCTGGAATAATTTTCCTTAGAGGAAGTCTAATCAAGCATGCTATTAGGCGTCATGATGAGTAAAGATAGAATTAATCTCAGAGTTTGTACTTTGGCATCTTTTACTGAATTCCAATCTTGGATTCTTTGATGACTGGAAGGAAACCAATGTTCATTGCAGCAGAAAAAGCAAGATTTCTCCATTTCTTCTTTATTGTAATGAGTATTTTCACAAATAATCTTGACGCTTAATGCCATAAAAACAGAAATATTCAATAAAATGAGAGGATAACAAGAAAAGAGAGAAAGGAAGAACATTGTCAAGACAGACTGTAAATTGAAAAAGATAAAAAAAAAGGGGGAGAGAGAGAGAGAGATGAAAAGAAGGAGAGGAGAGAAAAGATGAGAAAAAGATGAAAAAGAAAAGAAGAAAAAAGAAAAAAGGAGAAAGAGAGAGAGATAAAATCTGAAAAGAGAGAAACAAAGAAAAGATGAAAAAGAGAGAGAAAAGATGAAAAAGAGAGAGAAAAGATGAAAAAGAGAGAGAAAAGATGAAAAAGGAAAGAAAAGAAAAAAGGAGAGAGAGAGAGAGAAAAGCTGAAAAAAGGAGAGAGAGAGAAAAGCTGAAAAAAGGAGAGAGAGAGAAAAGCTGAAAAAAGGAGAGAGAGAGAAAAGCTGAAAAAAGGAGAGAGAGAGAAAAGCTGAAAAAAGGAGAGAGAGAGAAAAGCTGAAAAAAGGAGAGAGAGAGAAAAGCTGAAAAAAGGAGAGAGAGAGAAAAGCTGAAAAAAGGAGAGAGAGAGAAAAGCTGAAAAAAGGAGAGAGAGAGAAAAGCTGAAAAAAGGAGAGAGAGAGAAAAGCTGAAAAAAGGAGAGAGAGAGAAAAGCTGAAAAAAGGAGAGAGAGAGAAAAGCTGAAAAAAGGAGAGAGAGAGAAAAGCTGAAAAAAGGAGAGAGAGAGAAAAGCTGAAAAAAGGAGAGAGAGAGAAAAGCTGAAAAAAGGAGAGAGAGAGAAAAGCTGAAAAAAGGAGAGAGAGAGAAAAAAGCTGAAAAAGGGAGAGAGAGAAAAAAGCCGAAAAAGGGAGAGAGAGAAAAAAGCCGAAAAAGGGAGAGAGAGAAAAAAGCCGAAAAAGGGAGAGAGAAAAAAGCTGAAAAAAGGGAGAGAGAGAGAGAAAAAAGCTGAAAAAAGGGAGAGAGAGAGAGAAAAAAAGCTGAAAAAAGGGAGAGAGAGAGAGAAAAAAGCTGAAAAAAGGGAGAGAGAGAGAAAAAAGCTAAAAAAGGGAGAGAGAGAGAAAAAAGCTAAAAAAGGGAGAGAGAGAGAAAAAAGCTAAAAAAGGGAGAGAGAGAAAAAAGCTAAAAAAGGGAGAGAGAGAAAAAAGCTAAAAAAGGGAGAGAGAGAGAAAAAAGCTAAAAAAGGGAGAGAGAGAGAAAAAAGCTAAAAAAGGGAGAGAGAGAGAAAAAAGCTAAAAAAGGGAGAGAGAGAGTAAAAAGCTAAAAAAGGGAGAGAGAGAGAAAAAAGCTAAAAAAGGGAGAGAGAAAAAAGCTAAAAAAGGGAGAGAGAAAAAAGCTAAAAAAGGGAGAGAGAAAAAAGCTAAAAAAGGGAGAGAGAAAAAAGCTAAAAAAGGGAGAGAGAAAAAAGCTAAAAAAGGGAGAGAGAAAAAAGCTAAAAAAGGGAGAGAGAAAAAAGCTAAAAAAGGGAGAGAGAAAAAAGCTAAAAAAGGGAGAGAGAAAAAAGCTAAAAAAGGGAGAGAGAGAGAAAAAAGCTAAAAAAGGGAGAGAGAGAGAAAAAAGCTAAAAAAGGGAGAGAGAGAAAAAAGCTAAAAAAGGGAGAGAGAGAGAAAAAAGCTAAAAAAGGGAGAGAGAGAGAAAAAAGCTAAAAAAGGGAGAGAGAGAGAAAAAAGCTAAAAAAGGGAGAGAGAGAGAAAAAAGCTAAAAAAGGGAGAGAGAGAGAAAAAAGCTAAAAAAGGGAGAGAGAGAGAAAAAAGCTAAAAAAGGGAGAGAGAGAGAAAAACGCTGAAAAAATGAGAGACAGAGAGAAAAAAGCTGAAAAAGAGTTTGAGTGAGAAAAGTTGAAAAAAGAGAAAGTGAAAAAAGATGAAAAAAGGAGAGAGAGAGAGAGAAAAGATGAAAAAGGAAATAGAGAGAAAAGATGAAAAAAGAATTAAAAAGAGAAAGAGAGAGTGAGGGAGAAAAGAGAAAGAGATGAAAACATTATTAAAAAAAGATAGAGAAAACTTGAAATAAAAAATGAAAAAGAGAAAAGAGAAAAAGAGTGAATGAAAAGAAAGAGCTGTGAAAGTAAAAGAAATAAAAAAAAATGAAAATATATATTTATAATATCAGTTGGCCAGAGCTGATTTTGTGAAATTCAAAATACTGTGCTCACTAAGTAAAAATAAAGAGTATGTGTAGGAAGTAATGAGGTGGGAGATGAAAATACACAATTATTAATACTAGATTGACAGACGTATATTTATAAACGCATCACATTGTGACCTAACGGCCAATCCTTTTGTTTTTCATTAGAATGGTTGTCTTGATTTAATGTGAATTATTTTGAGAACTTTCAAGTGAGAGTTGGATTTTAATCTCTGCTCAAATACTGAGAATATATCTTCACCAAAGGACAATACGCTTTACTTATCTTAGTAAGTTGTTCTGAGACAGAACTAAAAGAATCAAATTTATATTATAAAACAAACTCAAAATAATGTTACAATTTTTAATTCATTATGTTCAGTCTTGAAATACCCTTAAGAAAAAAAAAATAATCAAAATTAAAATGCTTTTATTTATTTATGTTAATCATTTCACCCCAAGCAAGGTGATAACACCACCAAGATGCAAGGGTGTCTACTAGGAGTGAATGAGAATGAGAAGACTTTAGATGTTGGTTGGTTGGGTTTTATGGCATATCGACCACTGTGGGTCATTTAATGCCAAATTAAGGTATATATATATATATATATATATATATATATATATATATATATATATATATATATATACCTATACATATATTAAATATACAGTACTATTAAACATATAGCTGGCAACATTATTGTTTCAAAAGCGTATAGCTGGCAACATTATTTTTTTTTCCAAAAAACGTATAGCTGGCAATATTCATTATTATTTCAAAAAACACATAGCTGGCAACATTATTATTTCATAAAACACATAGCTGGCAACATTATTTTTTCAAAAACATTATCTGAGGCCTTGTTGTTGGACGTAGTTTATCGTCATACCCAAGACGCGGATGTAGTTTATCGTCATACCCAGGACACAGAAGACTTTAGAAAGAACTGGAAACCCAATCCTAAACAGGAAACAAGGGATAAACCTCTACTCCTGTTCAAAAGACCAGGGAGATGCATGAACTGTGCGATAAGCAAAATTTATCTATTTCCATTGAAAAAAAAATTATTAAATAGAACATCAAGGTTTAGGCAGACATGTTAGAAATGTTAAATTAAGAATATATGCAATGCAATTGTATTTATTCAGGTAGAGACAAGTAATTATGTAATTGCTGTTCCTCAATGAATTTTAACTACTTATTTAAATTTTAAATAGATTAGATACAGCCTGTCTGAAGTTATTATGCAAATCAAATAAACCTCAAAAATTTCTGAACCAATATTTGTCAAATTTAAACATCCATTTCCACTCGTAATAAAATGATAAACTAAATTTTCTACCATTTTTAATTGTTAGTTTTTGAGATATTTGGAATTTACGAAAATGGACTGACAGAAGTTAGTACGCAGATTAAACTAATATTAGCTTAAGACCTCTGAAATCTAATGAAAACTATTTTTTCCTTTTGTCTATATGTTGAAAGATGGGTAAAGGGAAGAATCTAACAACTGCTGAAAAACAGAAAATAACAAAGTTATTGAGTGAGGGAATGTCCACATTGGAGATATCAAAGGAGCTTTGCAGAAATCATCGAACAATAAAGGCTGTTGAAAATAAAAATGGAGAACTCTAAGGAAAAAGGTATTAAAAACTGGCTTCCTCCAGATGAACATAAACTAAAGCGAGTTATAGTGAAAAAAAAAAAAAACACTTAACCAGCGCTGAGGAAGTCAAGAAGGACAAAAGGAGCAGAATACTTTGTGAATTGGGATCTTTAAAAAAAATTTCCTAAACACTCTCTTCTCACTAGAGCAAGTTTTTTAAAGTGTCAAAATTGGCCTTAGAAATATTAGGTTGGTGGAAAAATAATGACGTAATAATATCGTTTTTTGATGTTAAAAAATACGTCAAAAAACAACATTATTACGTCATTATTTTTGCACCAACCTAATACATGAAAATTTACTTAAAGTAAATTTCACGGATGAATCTTGAGTGACATACAAGGCACCTTATGGTTGGGCCAAAGTATGGATTTTATCTAATTCAGACGTGCATGTAGCTAAAAGAATCAAGGAGTAGGCTGGAATTGTCAATCAAATAATTATTGTACCTTTGAAAGTCAATGAAGGATTTAAACTAAACAGTGCTAATTATTATGATTTTATGAACAAGACTTTTCATGGTACAGTCTCATACTTTCAAAGTGAAGTGTGTATTTATGCATGACAATGCTCCTTCTCATGTATCTAAGCTTACCCATGAATTCTTTGAGCATAAAAGATTTACAGGAGAGAAGATAATGGAATGACCGCCATCAAGTCCTGATCTGAATCCAATTGAAAATCTATGGCCAACTGTGAAAAATGAAAATATATAAAGGTGGCAAACAATATAACAGCAAAGCAGACCAATGGGAGGCAATTAAAACTACCATGTTGGACATCGAACCTACTGAAGTAAAAAAAAAAAAAAATTAAAAAAAACGATAGATAATAGATTACTGGCTGTTATCAAAAAGAAGGGCCACTATATTAAAATGTAAAGGATTCCAAGACTTATCATATGTGTTTGTTATTTGTTCTATTATAGATGTTGAATAATTTTTGATGATTTTATTACCTTTTTCTTGATGTAAAATGCGATTATTTGATTTTGCGTAATAACTTCAGACAGCAATTTTTTAGAATACATAAAATAACTTCAATAAAACTTATTGTTACTACCTAAAATTTTAACTTTTTTTTTGACATTTAAATTGATTGTTTAAAATTTGACAATTTTTCTCAAACCAAATTTGAATTATTGAAGTTTATATGATTTCCTTAATAACTTCAGACAGGTCTAGATTAAGTTGCATTGTCTCCTAAAAATGAAAAAAACAATGTGTATATATTTAATCAGTTTCACCCCATGCAAGGAAGTAAAGCCACTAAGATACAAGGGGTTACTAGGTGTGTAAGAATTAGGAACAGAAACATTAATAATGAGCAGGAAGAGGAAAGGGGAATCAGGAGGACAGTAGATAGCGATTGACTTTACATTTACATTTTTGAAGATTAAAATTGGCTAGAAGTATGGAGCCAGAAAGGAATTCCACAAGCAAGAAAAGGAACTGTTAGTTTAGAATTTGTAACCAACTCAACTGTAAATTGATATATATATATATATATATATATATATATATATATATATATATATATATATATATATATTATACACTGTTACATTGGAACATGTAAGTTACTACTACAAAATAGTATATTTTGTTTTGACATTTAATAAACATTGTCCCATCAGGTAGTTAACAATGATGGTAATAAATAATTTTATTTAAAATTACAATTTATGAAACATCACTTCATTTTTCATTGTGTAGAATAAATATTTATTGCTCTACTCTTGTATTGAGCCCTGTTTTAAATTAATGTTTTGAATGTTATGAATATTATTCTTCAGTCTTTAACATTTGTATATATGTATATTATAAATTCAAGCTTTGGCAAAAAGTGATATTTGCCAAAAAGAATGGCTAAATTAAAAGTGTCCAATGCAATTTTCAGAAAATATGGGGCAAATTAAGATATAACATATTTGAAACACTGACCTTTATGTGACCATGGTTTCTAACAGAATGGTTTTGTCAGGCAATTTTTAGCCTCAAAAAAAAAAATAAAAAATAAAAAAAAAAAAAAAATAATAAAAAAAAAATAAAATAATAAAAAAAATAAATAAATAAATTGCTGCCTGACAAAATCATTGTTGTGTATATATAGATACATAGATAGATAGATAGATATGGATGTGTGTTATACATTAGCACTGTAAATTCAAAATATTTTTTTTACTTCTATGCAAGGGAGGTAACTTATGCAATTTTTTTAAAAAAAGATTTTTAATTGTAGTATTTTAATTTAGTATTTTTTATATATAACACATCCATATATATGCAATCCCAGAGGATGGTCTCATGAGATTGAAAGTACTTAGGAAAATAAAAATTATTTGAAAGAAAATTTTGGAATTTTTCTTAATCAATTTTCTACAGCCACCAAGAAATTAATTTGTGGATTTTTAAAGATTAAAACTAAAATAAACAGACGTATGTCTAAATTATTTAGACATTATATATATATATATATATATATATATATATATATATATGTGTGTGTGTGTGTGTGTGTGTGTGTGCACATAAATACACAACTAAATGAAAATTATAATAAATAGGGAAGCAAAAGAGCAGAGAAAAAAATTAAACCAAAATTCACAAACCTACCAGGAAAGAATCTTTCCATTTGGTCAAAAGTTTGCATATATTAAGAATTTGAATTATCTTTCATGTTGCATCCTGTTATCCTTCCAAGTCTGTGACCATATGGAGGTGGGAGGTCAAATGGACAGAAACAAAGAGTGTGGATTTGCCCATTCACATAGAGGTTTATCAAAAAAAAAAAAAAACAAATTTAAAAATTCTTTTCTTTAACACACATCTATGAAATCTGGGATAAGAATGGAGAACTCCTTTTCTTAAGACAAAATAAAAACTATCATAAACAATCATAGTAATTTGGATTCAAATAAAATATACTTTAATGAATCTAGCAGGAACAAGGTAAATATATTTCTAACCTCAAGTCCACCATTTTAGATTCTTCTTCTGAGAGGGAAAAACAATTTACATATATATATATAATGTATTTCTTTCTGACAAAACATGTCAGAATTTTTTTAAATGTTAATTTATACATATATTAATAATAATGGTGACCATTCTGTAATTGCAAATGTATTACATGTACTTGGGTAATAGAAAAATCTATTTATTGCAAGATCTATGTTTATATGTGTTATGAGATTTCAGTCAAAGTGTATTGTTTGGATAAACTGTGAGATTTAAACAACGAATAATTTAACTTTCTTTTCTTTCCCTTCTTTATACATTTATATTTATAATTGTTTCTGAAGTTTCAAAATTAATTTAAAAATGAGAAAAGTGAATGGAATAGAAAAAAATAAAAGTGTCTATCTTCATATAAAAAGAGTCTCTGGTCTTTTATTATTCCAATTTCCTTTAGTTTGCAACTAAAAGAAAAATTAAATCAGAGATTTCATGCAACTTTAATTTTTTTTTTTCTTTTTAGGTAAAAATTCTTTAATAGACTTTTCTTCTACTAATGGAAGTTAGAGTGTCCATATGTTTGTGTGTGTATATATATATTATAATTATTTTAAAAAAAAAAATATGATTCCATCATTACTTAGGAATTGCCATGTTTCAAAAACAGAAGCTAAAAACCTCCAATTCAATTTTAGAAATTAAATTAAAATTAAAGCACCTAGTTCTGTTTCATCCTCAAGCAAATTATATATATATATATATATATATATATATATATATATATATAGAGATAGATAGATATTATTCTGTCTACACCAATCCTATACTTGGGTGTATATATATATATATATATATACATAAAATAAATAATAGCTGGCCACTTGTATTCAAGGATACCCATCCTTTAGGGTGGCTAGCCAATCCCTATTTGTTCAAAACCCACAGAGCCCACCTGTGGTTTATACGGCAACTATACTGAGCAGACCTTAGTTACAGTTTCTGGGAAAGAGCATGTTATCTAGCGTGATCAACAATCTGAACAAGGTCAGCACACTCAAACCCTCGGTCACAATGACTTGTGACCTCATGCTAGCACAGCTATTGACAGCCCCCAAGTGTTCTATCTACCCAATTTCACTCACAAGGTTTGGGTCAAACTGTGGTGTGGTTTTCAGGAACTTTCCAAAAGTGACACATGTTGGGATTGCTCCCACTCCAGACCGACAACATCAGAAAGTCGCCTTCCTGACAAATCAACCATGGTGAGATTCAAACCCAGGTCTCATAGTCAGAAAGCAAACGTTCTATATACACACACACACATACACACACCCTGAACCATGTCTGTACTAGGTATGATGATAAATTATATCCAACAGCAAGGCCTCTGATCAGGTGGTTTTGAGGAATGTGGAACCACCTCTTAATTGCTGGTGTTCCCATATCCACTCTTTTCCACATTTTCTGGGGTGGTAGCAACTGTTAGGGTCCCAGCTATGGGCAAAAAGTTAACCCCCAAATTGGGGTCAAAACATTATGAAAGTGTAAAAATAGGTTTTAATACCAGAAATACTTTGTAAAAAAAATCATTATCAGCAACAAATTTTTCAAGAAAAAAATTATTACCAGCAATATATTATTACGACCTATACATTTTTAAAAAATTATTAGCAGCGATACATTTTTGAAAAAAAATATTACCAGAAATAGATTTTTGAAAAAAAGAAAAGTATTACTAACAATAAAAATTTTGTTGGTATTAAATAACCCATTGAGGTTGATTTACCATAAAACAAAACAAAACAAATTAAACCACACTAATAGGTTGGTAATGAAATTTAGGATTACTTGTTATTTTGTACATTGATTTTGATAAAACTTTTCCCAGCTGATTTACACAATATGGCAATGCCATTTTTAGGTTTTCATTTTTCTGTGTAATGTCCTTTATTTTTTTTATTTCAGATTCAACAGTTTTTCGGCAAACCACACTAATATCTTTTGAAAATAGCGCATCTGAACATTTTCTGGAGAAAATAAAGGATAATGATAGATATAAAACATACCTTAAGTATATATTTAACAGTATTATATTTTTTAAATGAACATTTTTTTTTTTTTTTTTGACTAAACTAATATTATAAATGTGCATTGATTTCTCATCTGCATGAAAACCCATTTCACGTGAGAACAGTCCGAACAGTGTAAATAGTTTAAATACCTCATCACAGAATTATTAAAAGATCCTGAAGGCGGCCAGAGTGTGAAACGTTGTGAATATGACAATATTATTTAGTTATTGTGCATAATGAACATTTTTACATTGTAGGTTTAAAAATCTGGTAAAAAAAAATAAAAAATAAAAATAAAAAAAATAAAAAGGTATGTTTTGTAATAATTACAGTAAATTTATTTTTGCGATGAATGCAAGATTTAAAATTTTACAATATGGGGTATGGTAAAAAAAAATGTATGCATAGAAACAGCTTTTCTAACTTTTGAAGAACAAAGAATTACATTTTAACTGAGGCAGAGATAATAGCAACCAACACATGATAGAACAAAAATAGATCTATCATAGTTTCAAGCTCACTAATTTTCAATAACCACAAATCAATTTTGATGTTCATGTATGCATATAATTTCACATTCCACCAACTAAAAAACTGTTTACAGAGAATTGGTTGGTTGATTTTCTTTAGCAGCATATCAACCTCCAAATATTTTGCACATAATTTTATAGTTTCGGGCTAAAGGTATTGTTTTTTAGTTTGTAGATAAGAAATATTGTTCTTAATTTTACTATGAAAATGTACTTTTTTATATACATTGAGTCAATTGCTTTGTCCACCACAAGGAAAGTTGGCTCCCTGTGCCGCGCCAGGAAATTTTTCTCCCCGGAATCGATCCTTCAGATCTACAAATCAACAATTCGCCCTTGCATGCTATGCATATATGGTCTGGAGCCCCTTCTGTTTGCCTCGGGGTTCTTGATAAGCTCCAGAGGTGATATGCAATATAATTCGCCCTGTTCTGGCATCTCGTCTACAGTCGCTCTCTCACAGACACGCCGTTGCCTCTCTGTCTTTTTTACAAATACTTTCATGGTAATTGCTCCGAAGAGCTGCATTCACTGGTTCCCAGACTTCATGAATTCAAGCACCCTATGAGGCTGGCATCCTGCTCCCACCCTTTCACTGTCAAAACTATTAAATGTAGTCGTCTCTTCTACTCCAATAGCTTCATGTCTCACAGCTCTCGCCTGTGGAACTCCCTTCTCTATTCCAGTTTCCCAGAGAGCTATAATCTGCAACTATTCAAATGTAATGTCGACATCTCCAGTTGTCTTGATCTATCCACTATCCTTCTCCTCATCCTTTCCTCTATCACTCCTATCTGATCTTGCTCCAAATCTTCTGTAACCCCTTGCGTCCTAGTGGCTTCCTGCCTTGCTTGGGGTGAAACGCTTAAAAAAAAAAAAAAAAAAAAAAATTATATATATATATATATATATATATATATATATATATATATATATATATTTAGTGTTGCATTGTCAGTTTGTGATAAAAATGTATTGTTGGTCATTTTATGGTAAAAAAATGTATTGTTGGTCATTTTATTATAATAATGTATTTTTGATTTTTATTTGGAGGTTTATTATTTGCTTATAGGCAGGTGCTACCACACTCATCAAAACTTCCAATCTCCTGATCAGAGGCATTGCTGCCAGATGTAGTTTGCCATACCCAAGACAAGTTTACAGACAGAATCAATGTACTGTATCATTATTTGTGAATAGTGGAGAAAACACTTTGTTTATATATATATATATATATATATATATATATGAAAAGATTACTTAACTTTTAAATATCAATTTTATCCTAACTTCAGAGTTTCTTGGAAATTTTACCAAGAAACTCTGAAGTTCGGATAAAATTGATATTTAAAAGTAATCTTTTCCTATAATATTTTATAATATATATATATATATATATATATATATATATATATATAGAGAGAGAGAGAGAGAGAGAACCTCTCACAGCAATTCTGTACTTAGTTTTACATATGAATTCAGCATTAATAAAAAAAAATGTTAAAAATTTTCTCAATGTATTCATGAAAACTTCATCACACAAAAAATTTACAATATTAACTCCAACTAATGTCCTCATCTTTGTTGTTATTATCACAATGCTTCAACTATTGTACCCATCAGTCTTCTTCAGGTCTATGTCAATCTGGGTAACTGTCAGCTACAACTCTGCATTATGAGAACAGTTGTAGCTGACAGATCGCACACCATGCGATATCTGATTAGTATCTGCTGGATCACCATGAAGAGGGAGTATGATGTTAAAAGAGCCAAAACCCCAATGATCCTCAGCTAAAAATATGCATTGATCTTGTCTGGTTTTCGCATGTTGAGAGCAACTTCCTTGATTGAGTAAAAAAACTGATGTTGTATAGCTCTCCTAGTCCCAGACCCACACTGACTATTGGCTAATACCTGCCCAATATTGTTCACATGCAAACAATAACTGAGCAGTACTAAAAATAAGAACTAGACAAGATATCCCTAGACATGGGTAGTGGAACGAGAAGAGTCCACCCCTGTAGATTAAATAAAGGGCTCAGTTCAGAATTCCCTGTAGGTTACCTGGATCGACATACACCTGAAGGCCAAAGGAAACAACAACTGAAATGTTGCGATAATAACAAAGACAATAGTCTGTATGTAAATAACAATAACTAAAAGAAACTCAAACAGAAATTATATCTCTTCAAAAAAAATGAAGGAAAATGTCACATGGATCTTGAGGTCATAATATTACTTAATATAAATCTTACTTATTATAAAACGCAGATTGTGTGTGTGTGTGTGTCTGTACGTTTATATTTTGGATCGGATTTCCTACATTTTTCAACCGATTTCAACAAAACTTCACAGGACTACGTAAAATTACCTTGTGGTGGTTCTAACAGCACCAAAAACTGGAAAAACACAATTGTTTTTGCACAAAATCAATTTGAAAACACGATTAAGAGGCATCGCAAGAATGAAAGAGGGACAACTCATATCGAGTTATACTTATTATAAAACCCAGGTTGTGTGTGTGTGTGTTTGTTTATATATGGGATCGGTTTCCCTACATTTTTCAACCGATTTCAACAAAACTTCACTTTTTTTTGGCAGGTAGTGTTTCTTATTGTCTTGCACACTTTTTTCTTTATTTTTACATTCAGAATGCTTTAAAAATTCTATTTACAAGACAATTGTTTATAATAAAATTCTCTTCAATCGGTAGACTCATAACGATTGAAAACAATGTTTTTGTTTGAGTTTGACCAATTCGCTAAAAAAAAAAAAAAAATAAGTGTAAGACATGCGTGTCCGTCAACCTTAAACAATAATCTTTGTCAATTTAATTTTTCAGTCTTTATGATGGTCGATACTTGATTTATCTCTTACTGTTACAATGCCGGGCTCTCTTGCTAGTGTTCGATATTTCTCCATATTCATTCCTTAATTATGATTATTATTTAAAAAACAAAAAAATAACAAAAAAAACACACAGAAATGACTGAATGGTTCTTCAAGCATAAATAAACAATTTTGTCAAATGAACATTTTCCACATGGCTGAACCAGACAGGCTTATGGCCACATCACAGTGAAACACCAGTTTTCATCCAATCAATGATGTTAAGCAACATCAAGCCTAGTCAGTACCTAGAATGGTGACCACTTGAGAATACCATGTACTATGAGCTTGGATGTGCAGGTGGTGTAATGGATAATGGCTCCAAATTAGAAATCAGGGGTTCACTTCCAGTTGGGTTCGTTATAGTTGCTTACACAAAAATACCCTTCGGAAAGATATGAATTCACCTCTTCTCCCTACAGCTATTGGTTATTTAGAAAGACTTGTATCACTAAAATCATTATCAGCTCTAAAAAAATAAAAACAAAATTGCATACTAAATATTTTGTTTAGCGGCATATCAACATCTCTGTGGGTTATTTAATGCTGAAATCTAAAATAACCAACCAAGCCAATCAAAATATTTAGATTTCGTCATTAATAAACCACAGAGGTTGATATGCCACTAAAAAAAAAATAACTAACTGAACCAGATGTTTTATCAAATAAGAAAACTATTCTTTCTTTCATTAATTCATTTTAAAAACATCTCAGATTGAATGTTAAAAAGGGCTTCGAGTGAATGAATTCTGTAGCTCTTAGCAAGGACCATCTTTCTTTGAATTTCATGTACTGGTGTTACAGAATCACAAAGAACTGTACCAGATAATAGGAACAACATCACTTGAAGACTTTCAACAGTAGCAATAACTAAAATGGATAGCACATGTAACTATAAGGGAAAATAATGATTTAATTTCGATGATGATGTTCCACACCACTTCAAACAAAAGGTTAGGAAGGAAACCCCGTCAATACTGGAAAGACTGCAAACAGCAACTGAACTTGGTGAAACCTATTTTCCTGAAAAATTTTATAAATTTCATCTGAAAGTAGCAGTGGGTCAATGAATGCTGAAGGTCTCTTTATAAGGAAACAGTTAATCTTACCATTACTATACTGAACAATAGAGCCAGTATCTGTCCCTGTGGTGCAGCCACCTTAAGAAAAATTGAACACAGGATCTCTCTCAGCCTGACAGAATCCCTCCCCCACTGCCTCCTCTGATGCCTGGCCCTTCTGATCCTGCCTGATTTGCCTCTAAACACTTGTTGGTCACTGTCAAACCAAAAATAGGGATATGCTACTGATAATCCTACTACCAATGCAGGCAATCACAACTATGAAGCATCTTCTAGTTCTTCTAGGCAGGCATGGTCCTCCACATCTTTCTGTTCCTTGTAGCTCTTAGTAAGTTTTGTCTTTTTGTTATTTTTCCCAAACCTTGTTCTACAATCCATTTGCTCAAGCTCATCAATTATGTTCCATGCTGTTTTCCTCTTTCCCTCAATCTGTCCTGTGAGTATCAGGCTTTCCAAGCTCCCTTGCCTCATTGCGTGCCCCAGAAATTTTAACTATCTCTTCCTGACGTTAAGTAAAAATTTTGTTTTCATTTTCTCCAAAAAAAGTCTCTTCATCTTTGACTAGCTTGAAGCCATAACACCCCAGGCAAAACTCTGTGTACAACACTAGATAGTGTAACAACTTGATAGTAATAATATTATTATAAGAGGTGACAAGAACAAATACTACACTTTGGCCAGGGAATGAAGAAAAGTTTTCACTTGGCTGGTCAGTCAATGAATGTCAAATGTTTCCTTATAAGGTCACTGCTGACATTACAATTACCATTTCTGGATTTTATTTACATTATTTGGACAATTGTCCTCATCTTTGTTGCCATATTTATTACAACATTTTGGCCGTTGTATGCTCTGGTCTTCTTCAGGTGGTTGGAATGTCGAACTGAACCCTTTATTTTGCTCACTGGGGTAGACTGTTCTAGTTCCACATGCCATGTCTTAATGGACGTCAGTTATTTCCTGTTAACTTCCCTCTGAAAGTTCTCCACTGCCTTAACCGGGTATTGAACTCACACTTTTTGGGTCCTGTGACTGGATCTAACTAACGCCTTTATCCACTGTGCCAAGGGTTCAGTTCGACATTCCAACCACCTGAAGAAGGCCAAAAACAGCTGAAACATTGTAATAAATATGGCGACAAAGATGAAGACAATAGTCAGTATAATGTAAATAATGTACATAATCCATCATCTCAGAAACATAGATATTTCTGGATTTGTTTGTTAACTAATGAGGTAATTTAAAAAAAAATAAAGTTTAAAACTGTTTTGTTTGCTTAATGATTATGAGTTAAATAAATTCTTCTTCTAGATTTTATAATTCTATATCTCGGGTTCAAAAATAAAAGCCTAACAATGGAAAGATCTGCTGAAATTTGATTTAAATATAAAAGATATTTCTGTGACCTGAAAGCATCTGTCGTCACCAATACTCATCAAAAATTCAAAGTTTAGCTGTCAGTGAAGAAAATGTTGGCATCTGTGTTCTTGGAAGCAAAACACCTGTTGTGGTTGTGGATTTCATTTTTCAACACTGTTGGATATTGCAAAATTCTAAACAGACTGAGAGAAGCTGGTTGTTGAAAGAAACCAGGATGTTTGTATAATGGTTTCTGGCCATCGGCACAATAGCACCTTCTCACCCATGGCCTACCTGACAAAAGAGTGGTTTCAGCAATATGGTTGCAAGATTGATTGAATTTGATTTTTTACAATGTCAATGGCTGTTTGTTTAAAAGCATAAAATATTTTTGGATTGCAAGAGCACTTTGGGGATAATAATGGTTTACTGATACAAATCCTACTATTTAACCCATAGCTTGGAGCAGAAGTGGTATGTGGCTTTGAGGCATTCTCCAAATGTGTACATTACATTCTCATGGAGATATAGCAGTAATTGATTCATTTGTTTTTTATGGTTTATCAACCTTTTAGCAGGTTATTTAAAGCCACAAAATATTTTTAGATTGTAAGAATTTTTTCAAGATAATAAGGATTTACTGATAGCTGGGGAGAGAAGAGGTGGATTCATACCTTTCCCAAGGATATTTATGCATAAGTGAATATAACAAACCCAACTGGAATTGGATCTTGGCTCTCCAATTCTGAGACATTATCCATTACACCACCTGCACATCCAAGATAGCACATGGTATTCCAATGTGGTCACCCATACATTGCTTAACTTCAGTGATCAGATAAAAACCTGTGTTTCAACATTATATGACTAAGTCGGTAGATCTAAGAGATTCTCTCATTTGTCCCTCTTCTGTGGGTGATTATATATCTACCTATCTGGTTTGTCCCACATGTACACATTCATGCTGGAGGTAGCCACTGACATCCGGTGAAAGTGCAGATATGCACCTGGCAGATAGGAGGTCAACTCTCAGGCCAACCTACTGACACATCTAACTTCTCTGATGGACAATGAGTGCAAAGTCAATTTTGGTATAAACTAAGGTGAACTCTTCTCATATACCACTCAGTTCGAGAAGAATAATTCAAAAGAGATGACCAACCACAAGAAATGATGGTTTTTCTTTTTTTTTTTTCAAAATGAGTGGTTCAAAAAAAAAAAAAAAAAAAAAAAAAAAGAAAGACAAATAACATTTACTGTCTCTTGAGGTATCCAGATATCACCAACAGTAGCCATGATGAAGGTAGTAAACCATCAAGTGGGTTTCGTCACCCAGCAACAACCAACACAGATTCTTTTCTTTTTTGCTACCCACACTGTACACAAACCACAAGGCTTATAGAGTCTGATATTTTTGCTTGAAATGCATGGTGTGTCATTAATAATGAATAAAATAAATAAAAAAATCAATAACCATATTTCTCTAAGTTGGTTTATTATGATGTCTTAAAATAATCATATTGCATTTTAGTGGCAGTCGGAACAAAACATTTGAGAAATTATTATTCAAAAGACCATAAGAGAAGCAGACTGATTTTAGGTGAAATTTAAACCATAAATGTTGATCTTTTAGAAAAAGCTATACATTACTATGGTTTTCTTGTAGCATTACAATCTACCTGGCATCAACAGCAAATGTTTCTTGTATCTTTAACACAAGAAACGTTTGATTTTGGAGGGTAAAAAGAAATATTGATGTAGAAGCAGAAATCCATTCATTGCTTAAATTTATGCTTTTCAGGTTATTTTTGAATATTCTCCCTTTGTCTTTATTAAAATAGAAGCTGATAAAAAGCTATTTATGGTGTCTTGCTCAGGCACATAATTCTTTAAAGCGATTAGTTTCTATGCCAAATTCACTTGCTCTGTATATTAAAAAAAATAAGATGATAATATTATGTTTATAAAAAGATACAAATGCATTTTCTGTAAAGTTTATTAGATGTTGATTAAGGTTTCATATTTCTTAAATTTACCAATTTAATATAATGTTAACATATGCACGACAAAAGTCTAAAATTCATAAGTCCGACTGATCCATGAAATCTGCTACCAAGTTGCAAAAACAAAAGAAAAAAAATGATCTGCCTCTCAAAAGACAAAAGCTTATGATTTTTGGTAAACGACTATTCTCTTCTTCACTACACATATGTGTTTATTTTATGTGTGCACATTTATATGTCTATACAGAGGAGGCATGGTGGAGTAATGGATAATGGCTCGGATTGAGGAATCAAAGAGCCAAGTTCGAATTCCAGTCAAATCCATTACATTCACTTACGTGCAATACCCTTGGGAAAGGTATGAATCCTCTTCTTCTCCCACCAGCTATGGGTAAATAGCAGGGCAAACTGGGTTCTATAGCCTTGGATGGCAACTGGTCTACCACAGAAAGAAATGGCAACCTACTGCGTGGAAAAATCAGCCCTGTCAGTCATGTATCAAAAGATACATGATTGCCTAAGTGTGTATCATGCATGGCACATAACTAACTGACTGCTATTTTTTTTAATCATTTCACCCCAAGCAAAGCGGGAGTGCCACTAGCACACGGGGTGGGGTGTACAGAGTGTGATAGTGATGGAAAATGACTGTGTATAGAGGGGATTGAAGAAAAGACAAGAGAAAAAAGGGGGATCAAGGCAACAGAAGATGACGATTGATGTTGCATTTAAATTTTTGAAGGTTGTAGTTATCAGGGAAACAAGTAAGAGGAAGGGAGTTTCACTGTCCGGAAGTGCAAGAAAAGAAACTGCTGGAGAATTGACAGTTGCATTTAACTATTTCAACAGTAAAAGTGTGGGACCTAAATGCCAATCTAGTAGCACGGTTAAATTCATGTAGTTGAGGTGTTAGGGAAGATAGGTCATCAAAACAGTTGACATGAAAATATTTATAGAAAAGAGAGAGGGAAGCCACATCATATCTATGAGAAAATGACTGAAATCAAGTTATCAAGTCAGGACCGATTCCATTGCAGATCCTTCTTTGGATTTTGTCAAGAACCTCGAGGTGAACAGCAGGGACACCAGGCCAGATATAGCAACAGTATTCAATGCATGCATGAACCAACTTTCATTGCAGAAGATGCAGCTATTGATTCAATGAAGTAGCTCCACCTCAAGTCATTGGAAAACGTGAGGCTAAGAAGGTGCAGTGAGACACTCTCACAGCGTTGAGCATCAACCATGCTGGTGTTTGGGGAGGGGGGTCAAGTAAGTTTCTCTGTGGTGGTTAGATGTGAGTGGTTTAGTTTTGGAGGCATTCAAATTTATGAGCCATTCTCTGTCCCAGTTAACACATGATTGGAGATCCTTTCAAGAAGCTGTTGTCTAACCAAGAGCTAAAACAGTCAAAGAAAGTTTGATAGCTGTTTTCTAAAATAGTCAAAGAAAGCTTGATAATAAAAACAGATCCAGATTCTCTAATTCTGCAGAAATATATATTATATTATTATTATTATAAAAAATCTAAAAAAATCTCTATATCGTGTACATTATTTTGGCTTGCAGACTGTAAATTTTTTTTTTTTTAAATTGGTATCACTCCAAGCAAGGCAGTACAGCCACTAACATGCAAGGAGGAATTAGTAATGAGCAGAAAGAGAAAAGAGCATTCAGGGGGACAGTAGATAATGATTGATATTGCATTTAAACTTCTGCAGATTAAAGTTGGCTGGAAAGCATGGAGCTGGAAGGGAGTTCCACAAACAAGAGGTTCGAGAAAAGAAACTGTCAGCATCAAAGTTATGGCTACATCTAGCTAGCTCAACTGTAAATTGATGAGATCTCGACATCAGTCTAGTACTGCGCTTAAATTCATACAGTCTAGGTACCATAGTGAAGAGGTCATCCGACAAATTACCATAAAAGTATTTATAAAAAGGCACAGAGAGGCAACCTTATGGCAGTGGTCAAGTGACAGAAGCTGATCTGCCAGATCAGGACCAATAATATTGCTGATTCTTCTTTGGATTTTATCAAGGAGCTCCAGGTAAATTGAGGGGTGCTGGACCGTATATGGCAACAATATTCTAATCGTGAACAAATGATAGATTTATAGATATGAAAGATAGATTCCAGAAAGAAAAACTGCCAGTGAACTGACTTTCTTTTCAGCTTGTGGAGAAAACCTGAATGTCATACTCTGTCAAAGATCTTCAAGATGTCCCAGGCTGCACTGTTTTTATCTAAAGAATGATAAATTCTTTCCGCAATATCGTTAGTACATCAGCAGTTGACCTGGAAAAACCAAGGCTGTATTGCTTGTCAGAGAAAAGACCCTGTGATGAGAGATGATGAACCAATTGAGCATTGATTAGAGCCTCTAGGAATTTCCCAAAAAGAGGTAGAAGGCTAGTAGGCTGATAGTTTGATGGCTTGGATGGTTCACCAGAGTTTTTAAAAACTGGAACAACAGACGATGACTTTCAGCAAGCAGGAGTCCATGAGACATTTCTTATACAGTTTAGAGAGAATAGGTGTTAGTTTGGGAGTACACAATGACTATTACAGGGATACCATTGGGTTCACATGCTTTGTGGGATCAAAGTTAGAGATGATAGCAGAAACCATGGAAGGGGTTATATGCGTATCACTCAGCAGAGAATCAGTTTTAAGTGAGAAGTAAGGCAGGGATACTCTAGATGAATCAAGAGTAGAGTTTGAGGAGAATTTACAAACAAAGTATTCAGTTTTATTAGCAGAGGATAATAACACCTCAAATTGATTGAAGAGATGGAGAATAGTCTAAGTATTTTTTTTATTTTTCACTTATTCATTTGATTTAAATTCATTTTGAAGAAAGAGTAAACAATTATAATCAATACTAACTGGTTGGATTTTTATTTTAGGAGATTTTATAATCAAAAGTCCTGGGAGTCATTCAACAGGTAAGTCATTAAGTGAGGAGTGATTGTATTACAAACTTTAACATCATTAAAAGAAAATAAAAGTAATTTAATAAGTGTTATATATGCAAGAAAATAGTTTTTTTAATTATTTAGTAGTAAGATTTCTAAAACGTTTCTATTTTCCATTGCTGACTCCTGAAAAGAGAAAAAAAAAAAACTGAAAATATGGTCAGTATTTAAATTTCAAGTCATCCATCAGCAATTTCAAGCAGATGGTTTAGATATATCCACTGGAAAATGTGGTTAATTCCCAAGTAACCAAAATGACTGACTCAGCTTCAAGCCACAGATCTTAGGTAAATATCTATTTTTAAAATGCAACTACTTGCATATATGCATGTTGCTATATAAACTAAATTGCTTTTTTAAAAAAAAAATTTACAAGCTGGATAACTAAAAAGTTAAAGAAGCAGAGACATTGAAAATTACCATATTTTTTGTGTATACTATGAGAAATTTTAAATGAAAATTAAACGCAAAAGTGGTGGGGGTGTGTTGTACACATTTTCAGAATTTTTACTCAGCTTAAGACATCTTTTACTTGAAACAGCAAAATTGCAAATACACTCAGCACAAAAAATTTGAAAATAAGTTTTGAAACTTAAATTAGGAGAAGAAATATGCAATGGATAAACATCCAGTTCATTTCTCTTCTTTAATATTGAGAATATTTTAATAAAATATATGTACGACATTGAGATTCTAATGAATAATATGGCACAACTTTTCAAAAAATATTTACATAGGGATGGCTGTAGTAAAGGGGCATATTACTCAAGGATGGAATTTATTCCATGTTTTTAGCTTCAGACACATGGAGTAAATAGATTACTATTGCAAAAGAAAAAAGAAAATGGTGGTCTAAAAAATCCTCTTAAGTGGCAAGCTTTTCAATGAAATCTTATCAGAGAGGATCATTAATAAATCTAAAATATTAAACAATAAAATGAAATTAGCAATCAAAAAATGAAATAAAACATTCTACTAATAATAATCCTTATCCATTATCGCATTATAATTTGAATGGATTCTTAAGTGAATCACTAATAAATCTTTTAAAATATTAAAATGCTATAATGAAATTAGCAATAAAAACAAAATAAAATGTTCTAATTGTAATCTTTATCTATTATTTCACAAACAAATACAAGAGTAAGACCAATGGTAAACTTAAGTTATAGCAGGTAATTTTAAAGATTAAAGAAAACCTTTTTACTTTCAAAGACACTGTTATTTAGAAATAAAGACAATGAACAATCATCAAATGGAAAGACAACCATGAAACCTTTAGATTTTGATTTGATTTGTTTATTTTTTATCGTTTATCAACCATTAACAGGTTATTTAAAGCCAGAAGATATTTTTAGATTTTTTTCTAAAGATAATAATGATTTACTGATATGAGTTGTACTGATAGGTGGGGGGGAGGGAAGATTTGGACTCATAACTTTCCCAAGAATATTTGCATGTAAGTGAATATAATGAACATGACTGGAATTCAAACTTAGCTATTTGATTTCCAATTCCATGCTGTTATCATTTACACCACATGCACACCCAAGCTTAAAGCATCTGGTATTCCCAATCAGTCACCCATCTATGTACTGACCAGGCTTTATGTTGCTTAACTTTAATTATCATTACTCACATTATTTACATTATTCAGACTGTTATCCTCATCTTCATTGCCATATTCACAATGTTTCAACCATTATACACTCTGGAAGAAGGGCGGAGAGTACAATGGCTGAAACATTGTGAATATGGCAATGAAGATGAGGATAACAGTCCGAATAATGTAAATAATGCAAGTAATCATAATACTTCATCTCAGAGATATAGAGACTATTCAATTATCATACGAGAACCAGTGTTTCAACATGACATTTTTTTTTAATCATATCACGCCAAGCTTGATGGGAGTTCCACTAGAGTACAGGGGGTTTACAGAGAGTGAAAGTGAGAGAAAAGACTTGGTATAGGGGGTGGGGATTGAGGAAAGGATAAAAGATGAACAGGGTTCAAGACAACAGAAGATGGTGATTAACATTGTATTTAAACTTTTTAAGATTATAGTTATCAGGGAAGCAAGTAAGCAAAAGGGAGTTCCACTGTTGAGAAGTGAAAGAAAAGGAGTAGAAGTTGTGGTTGCATTTAGCTTGTAGAGGACCGTGTTGGCAATGAGTATGTAAAACACACATGGGTAGAAATTTCCTGCTAGCCGGTCCAACTACATGGGAAAGTTGGACTTTAATTAAGTCCAAAGAAGGCAAAGAAAAACAAACACAAGACACAATAAATATATGTAAACAAATATATGTATTAATAACAAGAAAGGTTACAAGTTACGTGGACAGTGTGTGTGGTGAATATTATGTGTGTGTGTGTGTGTGGTGAATATTATGTGTGTGTGTGTGTGTGTGGTGAATATTATGTGTGTGTGTGTGTGTGTGTGTGGTGAATATTATGTGTGTGTGTGTGTGTGGTGAATATTATGTGTGTGTGTGTGTGGTGAATATTATGTGTGTGTGTTGTGGTGAGTGTTTGTACGTACGTGTATTGTTCTTAGCATGTTCCCAGCATTTGGGAAACGCTGTATCTGTAAGCATTCACATTTGTGAAGTGGTAAGGCTGAAGCCTGAGGAAAGAGATTTACCTCAAGGTGGCGGCCCAAAGGCCTGAGGGAAAAAGAGGTTGAGGCAAAGGGTCAGCAAGTATTTATAGCCAGGGGAGAGAGACCCCTGTTGAAGGGTTAATGAACTAAATGAAACGCTAACTCCAACAAGCTATTTGAACAGTAAAAAAGTGGGACCTAGATGCCAATCTTGTAGCACGCTTAAATTCATGTAGTTGGGGCACCAGGGAAAAAAGCTTGTCAGAGCAGTAGCCATGAAAATATTTGTAGAAAAAAACAGATGAAAGCCAAATCATGTCAGTGAAAAAGTGACTGAAGTTGAGATGCCAAGTCAAGACTGATTACACTGCAGACACTTTGGATTTTGTCAAGAACCTCAAGATGAACAGGAGAGCACCGAACCAGATATGGCAACAGTATTCAATGCACAGTTGAATGGTAGATTTGTAAATGTGCAAGATAGACTCTGATGAGAGAAACCTTCTGGCATAACACAAGGAACCAACTTTCTTTGCAGTAGATGCAGTTATTGATTCAATGTAACTGTTCCACTTGTCAGTGAAAAACATGAGGCCAAGAAGGCGCATTGTGATTCTTCCTGTAGTCAAGCATCAGCCATGCTGATGGCAAGCAGGAAAGTTTCTCTATGGTGGTTAAATAAGAGCAGTTTAATTTTGGAGGCATTCAAATTTACAAGCCATTTTTTGCCCTAGTTAACCACTGATTGGAGGTCCTTTTCAAGAGCAGCAGCCAGGTTAACTTTGTCAGCTCTGACAGATTTGCTATTGAGACAGGAGTAAAATGGTAGTATCATTTGCACAAATGCCTACTTGGGAACTGACATCACGAAGATCATTGATGAAAACCAGAAACAGCGTAGGACCCCAGATAGAGCTTTGAGGACACCTACATCTGTATGAAAGAATCTAGAAGCGAGCCCATTCAGAATAAAATTTCAGAATTTGATAGGAATGATTGGATTAAATCAAACAATCATCCTGTAATACTGTAGCACTGAAGCTTATGTAGAAGATCAGCATGCCAAACGCTGTCAAATGCCTTTGAGATATCTAGAGCTACAGCTCAAGCTCCACCATTCTTATCAAGAGCTTGATATATATATTCAGTAATGGCCGCAAACACATCAGCAGTAGACCAGGCAAAACGGAATCCATATTGTTTATCAAAGAGTAGGTTGTAAGAGGTAAGTTACTTAACCACTTCAGCATTGATTAAAGTCTCAAATACTTTGCTAAAAATCAGTATGAAGCTAATAGGGCAATAGAGGAATCAGAAGGTTCTCCAGAAATCTTAAAAACAGAGACTACAGAGGAGGATTTCCAACAAGCTGGAAAGCAGGAATCAGTGAGGTAATAGTTGTAGAGTTTGGAGTGAACTGGAGCCAGCTCAGGAGCACGTTTCTTTAGGACAATTGCTGGTATCCTGTCATATCCACTTGCCTTATGGGAGTCTTATTTAGAAATAATGTTGGAGATATGTCTGTAAATCCACTCACACACATGTATACATTACCTAAGTGCATGCAGACATGTGATGGACAGCAGTTGTTCTTTTGTAGCATAGATTTCATTTTGTATATGCTGTGTCCCCTCAAGATGTAGGCTATCATGGCTCTCCACAATTTCCTGTCCTTTGTAGCTCTTAATAAATTTTGTCTTTTTGCTATCTCTCTTAATTCCAGTTCTGTCAACAATTTAATTCTTCTTCTGTGTGCTGTGTCCCTTCAGGAGGTAAGTGATAATGGCTCTCCACATTCTCCTATACTTAGAAAATTTTGTCTTTTTGCTATGTCTTCTAATCCAAGTTCTGCCAACCATCTCATTCTTCTTCTATGTGCTGTGTCCCTTCAGGACATCAGTGATCATGGCTCTCCATAATTTCCTTTCCTTTGTAGCTCTTAATAAATTTTGTCTTTTTACTATATCTCCTAAACCGTGTTCTGCCAACCCATTTACCCAAGCTTGTTAGGTAGGGTATACATTGTTTTCCTCTGTCCCTCTTGACTTCTATCTGTCCTGTGAGTATCAGATTTTCCAAGCCCTCCTTCTTAATTTCAACTCTTTCTGATTCTAAATATCAATGTCCTTTTTTGTTTTCATTTTCTCTAAAACTTTGTTGTGACTGTCATGTCTTCATCTGTGGGGGATGTTGTCTAACATTTACTGCCATATAGGAGGTCAGATATGTTACAGTTCTTTTCTTTCTTTCTGTTGTAGTAAATACTGTATGTTGGTCTGCAGTTAGAGATTCATTGTGGAATTCATTTGACTCACTTCTAGCAGTTAACTACTACTTCTATGCACCACTGGCAAATCTTATATGTGTTGTTCTTGTCCTAAGTATTACCATTCATTACCAACCTTTGTGTGATTATACTATTCAGTAACCTTCACTAGGTTACAACACTTTCTAACAATTTTTTTTCTGTTTCTTAATAGTTTGCTTAGCTTTTGGATGTTTTTTTTGATATCCCAATGTTCCTTTGGATATCAGTGTCACATTTTCTGTCCTCTGTTAAAACCCATCCCAAATAAAAAAAATTTATTTAAATGAAATTATATTTATAATTTGGAAATTCACAAAAAATATTTTCTAAGTTGATTATTGTCTTTTTTTTTTTCTTCTAAAAAAAAAAAAATTTCTACAATCTTTGTAAAACTCAATCTTAAATTTTGAAGAATTTAAATAAATTTTTTCTTTGATTTTGACAAATATTTTATGGGGCTTCTGTGATTGCAAGAAATGATTATCATTCCCCCCTCGCCCGGCCCCCTTATAAAAATATTATCTTCTCCATTGCTCTCATTAAATTGTTATTGCTAATGTTATTAAGTTCCCAAATACAGCATCATATGTCATCGCAAATATTTGTTGCAAACATCTCAAATGAAGTAAAATATTTTAATTACTTTCAGCATGTTACCAAATTTTTTTTTTCAACAAAGAGGACAACTCTGAATTCAAAATCTGAGTTTTCAAGTGGTCGATGACTAAACCAATTCTCCCCACCCCAGACCAGGGTCTGGTTATGGGGGTGTTGTATGTCATGTTTTCGAGATAACAGAGAGAAATAAATAAGGAAAACAAACTCGTAGGTAAGTAATGAAATAGAAGGTTTACTACGCGAAGGTTCACTTAGCAGTGGACCTAATGCTAACTCTCCTCAACTCTGCTTAATTCTACTTATTACATAAACGGACGATTCCATTCATTTATGTCCTACATGACACCAACTGACTGAAAATAACTGGCACATCAAAGAATTCACACTCTCTTCATATACAGTGTAACCCGGATATAAGAGAGTTGTCGGGACCGGAGAAGAAGTCTCTTATATCCAGGTTTGGTCTATTTTGTTTAGATAAGTATGGCTCTAATTTGGGACCAGAGAAAATCTCTCTTATATCAGGGTTTCTCTTATATCAGGGTCTCTTATAACCGGGTTACATTGTACTATATTTATTTGAATATTTGTTCAATGTCATGAATTAGTTTATATTTACATGCTGACTAATGTCCTCATCTTTGTTGTCATTACAATGTTTCAGCTGCTGTGCCCTTCTGCCTTCATCAGGGGCATATTTCCAGGTGATTAAGATGTATTTGAACTGCTAGGTAAACTATTTATTTTTGGAAAGATATTAAAATTATCCAGAATTTATACCAGGAAGAAACCATTTGGAAGTAAGTAGATGAAAATTGAAAGGGAATTTAAACAAGGATAAGTTTTCTCAATGGATTTATTTTATATAATAAGGCAATGCCAAGAGGACTCATTACAGGTGGGCATGTGTCAATCTTAACATAAAATATGCAGATGACACAGTGTTGATAGCAGACACACACACAAAAGCTGTAAGAACTAGAGGAGATAGTATAAAGAAAAGCAAGATGAAAGGACTAGTTGTCAATTTTAAGAAGGAAGATCATGAGCAAGAAGAGACCAAGATGAAAGCTATAATGTAGAGAAATCTAAACCAAGAAAGTACAGAAATTTTCTCATCTTGTAAGTGTTTTAACAGATAACAAAATATATGACACACATGTATTGGAATAGTGAAAGATGCCTTCCAAAAGCTAAGCAAGTTATTAAGAAACAGGAAAATTTTATTAGAAACAAAGAAAATAGTGCTGAACTCCTATTTAATATCAGTCTTCCTATATGACAGTAAATGACAGATAATTTCCTCACAGACGAAGAAGAGACTTGAGGCAACAGAAATGTGGTTCTACAGAAGGATTCTGAGAATACCATGGATGGAACATGCGAGTAATGAGTAAGTTTTAGGGAAAATGAAAAGAAAATGGCACTTATGAATAGAATCAGAAAGAGATAGTTTAAATTTCAAGGACATGAAGAAAGTGGGCTGGGAGAATTTGACACTCATGTGACATACTGAAAGCAATAGAGAAATAATAATGGTTGGTTGGTTGGGTTTTATGGCATATCAACCAATGTGGGTCATTTAATGCCAAATTTATATATATATATATATATATATATATATATATATATATATATGGAGAAAAATATTTGGAAAAAACAAACAAAAATCCTTAAATGCAATTAAGTTGTTTTAATATGAATGAAATGTCAACGTCTGACGTTTCGGTTTAATAAACCTTCATCAGGACAATATTCATTAAAATGCAATTAACATAATCAGTTCAACATGACAAAGACGATGGACATAAAAACAAAACTTATCCAAAACAGATAACTGAAAATTTTAAATGATCAGCTTTCCGTTTAAGCGTGGTCACGTTGTCGTCAAATATATATATATATATATATATATATATATATATATATATATATATATATATATATATATACATACCTATACATATATTAAATATACAGTACTATTAAACATATAGCTGGCAACATTATTTTTCCAAAAAATGAATAACTGGCAACATTGTTTCAAAAACATATAGCTGGCAACACTGTTGTTTCAAAAACGCATAGCTGGCAACACTGTTTTTACCAAAAAACCTATAGCTGGCAACATTATTGTTTCAAAAAACGTATAGCTGGCAACATTATTCTTTCCAAAAAACGTATAGCTGGTAACATTATTGTTTCAAAAACGTATAGCTGGCAACATTTTTTTCCCGAAAACATTATCTGAAGACTTGTTGTTGGATGTAGTTTATCGTCATACCCAGGACACAGATGTAGTTTATCGTCATACCCAGGATGCAAGAAATAATAAGTACTGTACTTAAAGATTTTGTACAGAACAAGGACTAGGATGGATAGTAAGGTGACAAACGTTGCTTATAGCTACAAAGAATACGAAGTTATGGAGATCCATAACCACCAACTGGTGTATATTTATGTTTTCGACATAATAGAGAAAAATAAATAAGGAAAGCAAACTCGTAGGTAAGTAATGAAAAAGAAGGATTACTACATGAAAGTACACTTACCAATGAACCTAATGCTAACTCTCCTCAACTCTGCTTAATTCTACTTATTTATTACATAAACGGACGGTTCAATTCATTTATTTCCTCCATGAAACCAACTGACTGAAAATAACTGGCACATCAAAGAAGTCGGACTCTCTTAATATACTATATTTATTTGAATATTTGTTCAAGGTCATGAATTAGTTTATATTTACATGCTGACTACTGTCCTCATCTTTGTTGTCATTACAATGTTTCGGCTGCTGTGCCCTCCTGCCTTCATCAGGTGCATACTGATCCAAGTAACTTATTGGAAATTTTGAATTGAACCCTTTATGTAATCAACAGGTGTAGATCGTTTTCATTCTGCTGTCTGTAATAATTAAAAACAACATGAGATATCCCTAGACATGGGCAGTGGAATGAGAACAATCTACCCTGTAGATTAAATAAAGTGTTCAGTTTGAACTTCCCTGTAGGTTTTACCCAGGTCTACATACATCTGATGGACGCCGGAAGGCAGAAAGGCTAAAAGGATAACAACAACAAAGATAAGGACAACAGTCTGGCATGTAAATAATGTTAACTCCATATCCTAGAAATTTAAATTGAAAGTAATCACTTTACATATATTTATTTTACTTCTTGTACAATGCAAAATCCTGTGTGACATGTTAAATGTTCTCACACTTGTCATATTTTAATATTATTGCTGATTCATGTAGACTAACTTTAAACATAATTCCCATCAGCTAACTTTTTTTTAACTGGGATTTTTTCCATTTATGTAAGAAGTATATAAGTTATATTGCATCATCTGCTTCTTCATTGTATTTTTCCCCTTTTCAGCAGCAAGTCAGCTTCCATGTTTATTTTGCTGCTTAAATCTCAAGTTTTTATGAGCCTTTTATCTGGTTTCACCCTAAATTTGGGGCTTTGTAGCTTCACCCTAATGTTTGGCAACCTTAATTTGGGGGCTTTTCAGCTTCACCCTAATTTTGGGGCTTTCCAGCTTCACCCTAATGTTTCGCTTTCTATTTTCACCCTAATTTTGGGGATTTCTTGCTTCACCCTAATGTTTGGCTTTCTAGTTTCACCCTAATTTTGGGCTTCACCCTACTGTTTGGCCTTTTAGTTTTACCTTTAAATTTGTAATGTCTCACTGTCTTTCATATGTCAGACTAAATAAAGTGTTCAGTTCAAAATTCCTTGAAGATTTCCCTGACTGAAAGAAACCTGATAAAAGTTGAAGAACACTGTAGAAGTCATTTGACTTCAGCTAACCAATACTCAACAAGCACAACAGCTGAACTGTTGTGGTAACAACAACAAAAATCAAGATGTTAGTCTGAATGCAAATAATTCTACTTATATTTTTCTGAAAATAATAAAAGACCAAATGTGTGAGAAATTTGAGTGTAATTCAAACAAAAAATAAAAGAAGATAAAAATTATTCAAAACTTTTGCATATAATGAAGATCAGGTTGCATGACCAATAAAAAAAATGAAGTCACACTGGGTTGAACATAATAGAATCGATTATATTGTATTTAAGGTCATTATCCGATTGTCTTTGATATAAATCAAGGAGACCAAAATCAACCTCAGTTGTAGCAAAAAAATCATCCAAGGTTTAAAGTGAGTTATGTGTTATAACGAACAACTTGTTAAAACTAATTTGAATCATGAAGGAAATTCTTCAGAATAAAAGAAGCAGACTTCCTTATAATCCATTCCCAAAGACCAAGTATTCAGGAAATAAATTTTCATATAAAGAGAAGACTCAAGATAAAACAATGTGGTTCTACAGAAGGATGCTGAGAATACCATGTATGGAGAATGTGAGAAATGAGTAAGTTTAAAGGAAAATGGAAACAAAAATGGCACTTGGAATCAGAAAATAGCATTTGAAATTTCTTGGCCACATAATGAGAAAAGAAGGCTTGAAAAATTTGATACTCACAAGACGTATTAATGGTAAGCAAGACAGAGGGAAACAAAGAGTAATCTAGCTAACAAGCTTATTTAAATTAATGGCAGCACAGTGAACAGGAGGGACAGTAAAAAGACAAACAATACTAAGAGCTACAAATGATAGGAAGTTGTGGAGAGCCATGATCAACCTACCAAACAATCTTGTGTAAATGGATGGTAGCACAGTGAATGGGAGGGGCAGTAAAAAAACAATGCTAAGAGTTACAAATGACAGGAAGCTGTGGAGAGCAATGATTGGCCATCTATTGAAGGGACACAGCATATAGAATATTTGTAATCTTATTAGTTCTTAATAATGTCATCATTTGTTATCAATTATTGATTCCTATTTCTTTCAACCATTCCTTTTTTCTTTTTCTTTATTTCCAATATGTGTGATAACCAAGTAACAACAAAAAGGCTTGGTAGAATAGAAATGGCTATTTAACAGGTCACATAGCCCTGTCTCTCCAAGGCTCGATCCTTGAAATCAACCCAGAGGCCAACATCAAGACACTCTGCCTTTTGTTAGTTCTTATCAAAAGTAAAGAGAGTGACTGTCTTTTAATCGCAAGGAACAAGCTGCTTACTAATAATTGTAAAATGTCAATTTAAAAGTTGCAAGAGAAATAAGATGAAAGAAATTCAAGTAAAAAAATGAATAATAATTAACAAGACTTCATCTAAGAAATTCAGACAACTTAAGATGATTACTACTTCGTGGAAAACAAAAGAAATAAGATGAAAGAAATACTAGTGAAAAATGAATAATAATTGCCAAGGCTTCATCTAAGAAATTCAGACGACTTAAGACTATTATGGACTTGGTGCAAAAGTAAGAGAAATAAGGTGTGGCAAATGCACCACCGCTGCCTGTATATTTTTTACATCAATTTTTAATGCTAATATGAAGATGTATAACTGCGTCATATTCCCCAGAATAAAATTGTATTACAATACAAGCTATCTAACAAGTGAAAAGATTGAGGTCAGTTGATCAATACAGTAAGTTTCACAATAGAAAATTATGGAAACCAGCCCTGTTTCCAAGCATATTAGATATATTTATATGCAGCTTTATTGAACTGTCACAACCCCTCCTTCTGTGTACATATATATGATATGAACAATTCAGGTCAATACAATATTATACTTGATGCAAGACATCAGTGTAAATCAAATGAATACATTGGAACCTGGCTTCTTGTTTATCTCTTGATCAGTGTTTGAAGCTTTTGGCCATTGTTACTTCAGCCAAGAACCATCGCTCTGTGACAAATCATCAGATAGCAGCAAGATGTGAACATGAAGTTTTGCTAAGGAAACAACTGGGCGCTATGACTGTCATTTGAGTTGGATTTATGCATTTTATTTAACTAGAAATTTCTTCACTATTTACATTATTCGGACTATTGTCCTCATCTTTGTCGCCATATTTATTACAATGTTTCGGCCATTGTACGCTCTGGCCTTCTTTAGGTGGTTCAGTTTGACATTCCGACCACCTGAAGAAGGCCGGAACGTACAATGTCTGAAACGTAATAAATATGGCGACAAAGATGAGGACAATAGTCCGAATAATGTAAATAATGTACATAATACCTCATCTCAGAAATATAGACAGATACTGAAAGGCCGACACGTTGTAATATATATGGCGACAAAAACAAGGACAACAGTCCAAATAATGTAAATAATGTACATAATACCACATCTCAGAAATATAGACGGATACTGAAGAAATGATAATTAAGAAATATTATCCATCTAAAAATAGCTACAGATTAAATTAACAAACTAACTGATAAAGGTTTTACCTTAACAGTTATTCACAATATTAAAATATTACTATTAGTAAATTTTTATTTCCTTTTATTATAGTTGTTTATTAATATAGTATTCAACTTATATTAAATCCCTAATTTATTTGTGGAGAAGTTGGAGATTTACATTGCTAACAAGCATTAAATTTATTTTCTTTGTGGAGTTTTTAAACATTTAAATTACTATCAAACATTAAAATCTGTTTTTATCTAAATTGCTAAAGCTATTCCACCCATCTTCTTCCTACAAAAGCCCTAAGTACATCTCTTATCTCTTTACTTCCCCCTTTTTTCTTTTTCCCTTTTTTCTCCTTTTCCCATATCATTTCTGTTGAGTTGACCAATTAAATAAGTCAATGTCTGATACTTACCCCCCTCCTTCCTCAATATTAAGTATTATAATTAAAAGAAATATAAAAATAAATTTTAAAACTATCCCTTCCCTCTCTAAACTCGACCATGTCTCTCACACCATTCTCACCACCTTCTATGTCAACTTATATAAGCTTAATACTGCCCATCAAAAGTGTAAATTTAAAATTCATTTTTTCGTGTCACCTTTTGAAAGTGAAATCTGAAGATCCAGATAAAAATAAAATTCTCTGGTGAAATAAATTATTACAAATGGAGCCTTAAAGTAGTCTGTTTTTCTTTAAATTATATATATATATATATATATATATATATATATATAAAATACCTTACACCGACAGTATATATTTATTTATCTGATATATATATATATATATATATATATATATATATATATATAAAATACCTTACACCGACAGTATATATTTATTTATCTGATATATATATATATATATATATGTATTTTTTATTTAATATACAGTGTTACATTAGAACATGGACATACCCACTACAAAACTGTACATTTTGTTTCAACGTTAAAAATTTTTTTAACACTTCAACAGGTGGGAGATCATGATGCTACTAAAACTTTAAAGCTTTAGTAACATTGTGATTTCCCACCTGATGAAATGTTAAAAGAAATTTTTTAACGTTGAAACAAGATGTACAGTTTTGTAGTGGGTATGTGCATGTTCTAATGTAACACTGCATAATAAACAGAAATATTTACGGCTCTACTTTTGAATTGAGCCCTGTTTTAAATTAATGCTTTGAACGCTGAAATCTTACTCTTTGTTCTTATATATATTATATAAGGCACGGTGGAGTAATGGATATCGGCTTGGATTGAGGAATCGGAGAGCCGAGTTCGAATTCCAGTCGAATCCATTACATTCACTTATGTGCTAATACCCTTGGGAAAGGTATGAATCCTCTTCTTCTCCCTCCAGCTATGGGTAAAATAGCAGGACAGACTGGGTTCTATAGCCTTGGATGGCAACTGGTCTAGGAAAAGGACAACTCTGAATTCAAAACCTGCGGAGGGTCGTTTGGGAACCTTGTGGCATTCGGTGCACCAGGTCTCTGTATTCGTCCCTCCAAAAAGTGTGGATGGTCCTGCACGAGGCCTTCACCACTATAATCAAATCTCATGTGCCGGTGTCGGGCTGTCGGTTTCCTGGAAACTGATCTGCTTGACCCTCATACGTCGAATCTCGACGGGAGAGTCGATCATATTATATTAGTAGGATCCTGTCATTCTCAGTAGATATATTCCAAAGGGCCCTCCTATAAGTAAGGTCATAAGATAGTGGTGAAACGTTCCCAGCCCAGCCAATAAGAATAACCTTGAACCATGAAATGTACACAGATTCTGTTCTACATCTTCGCTCTAAAATTCAACACACATGGCCTACCATTTCTCAAGTTACCTTAACACTTCGTCATCCCCCAAAAGAAACTTCTGTTTGCTTATAGGAATATTGATTCTGTGAAGCGGGTCAGGTCAAAAACTTTTTCAGTGACTCTTATATGTATAATGCATGTAACAAAATTAGGTTTTTTTCCCTTAAATTTCAATGCTGGCATTTTAATAAAACCTACAAAGCTTTTATAAATGTCCCACTATTGTTAAAGAAAATCTTAATTTAGCCAGAGTTTCTAATTCAGGATACTAACGGAAAAGCATTAATGACAAACAAAACTTGTTGACTGATATGATCAACAGCTGTTTACTTAATATTTCTTCACTCATATCTTGTTAGGATCTTCCAATGAAGTAACACAAAAGAATAGGCTCAACATTGCTTTTCGTCATTTGCCAAACCTTTTCTCTTAATAAAAAATCCATTATATGTTGTAATGAGTACTTTTGATAGTAGATAAGCCATTTTAATGTTTGAGAAAACAAAGAAGAGTATTAATAAAAGAAATGACAAGAAGAAAACCATTTACATTGTTCGAGCTGTTGTCCTCACCTTCGTTGCCATATTCATGACATTTCGTCCGCTGTACGCCCCGGCCTTCTTCAGAATCTATCTATATTTCTGAGATGAGCTATTGTAATTATTTACACTATTTACATTGCCCTCACCTTCACTGCCATATTCATAACGTTTCATTCATTGTACGGTCTGGTCTTCTTCAGGATCTATCTATATTTCCGAGATGAGCTATTGTAATTATTTACACTATTTACATTGCCCTCACCTTCACTGCCATATTCATAATGTTTCATTCATTGTACGGTCTGGCCTTCTTCAGGATCTATCTATATTTCCGAGATGAGCTATTGTAATTATTTACACTATTTACATTGCCCTCACCTTCACTGCCATATTCATAATGTTTCATTCATTGTACGGTCTGGCCTTCTTCAGGATCTATCTATATTTCCGAGATGAGCTATTGTAATTATTTACACTATTTACATTGCCCTCACTTTTGTTGCTACTGTAACCTAGAGAAGGTTACTGAATAGAATAATTGCATGAAGGTTGGTAAGGAATGATAATACTTAGGACAAGAACAACACATATAAGATTCACCAGCAGTGCATAGAAGTAGTCAACTGCTAGAAATGTCAAGTGAATTCCACAATGAATCTCCAACTGCAGACCAACATACAGTATTTACTACTGTATTTATGTGAATGGTGACATACTCATTATCGTCCGTAGGTATGCTACAACAGTTGCCATATTCATGACATTTCATCTGTTGTATGCCCCGGCCTTCTTCAGGATCTGTCTGTAGTTCTGAGATAAGCTATTTTAATTATTTACATTGACCTCATCTTTGTTGCCATATTCATGATGTTTCTGTTGTTGTATTCCCCAGATTCTTCAGGTGACTGAAATTTTTAACTGAATCCTTTATTTTGTCCATTGGGGTAGATTGTTCTAGTTCCACGTGCCATATCTCTTCCAGATGTCTCAGTATCAATCTCCCTTTAACTCAACTCTCCAAGTTATAACCAGGTATTGAATTCAATCAATGCTTTTATCCACTAGGCCATGTGTCCTTGAGAAAACCTTTTATGCAGATATGTTATGTTCCTTGAGAAGCTTTATCAAAGCAAATATACAAATGTTATTTAGAAACCTGTATTTATATGATCTGCAAGACCTGATCAGTAAACCCCTTTGAAAAAGTCGATGTATGTAGAATGAAACTCAACACAGAGAAATCCAAAGTAATGGACTACACACACACAATATATATATATATATATATATATATATATATATATATATATATATATATATATACATATATATATATATATAGAGAGAGAGAGAGAAAGACAGAGTTCAAGCCATCTGAAGATCACATGAAACATGTCTAGTTACAGCTAGAGTCATCCTTTCATAGTGTTGGATATTGGTTGAGGAAAGACCTTTGGCCTTACCTTTGCTGCTTCAGTGTGTGAGCAGAAATCGGAACTGGTGATAGCATGAACAGAAATGCATCCAGTGGCTAAAATAAACAGGATGTACAGGTGTTCTTTGAATAAACAGGGTACACAGTTGTCCCGGATGGAAGGAAATGCATGTTTGTGTGGGCACATGCTAGAAGAGGAGTGGCTACATGAAGTTGCGTAGACGACATACTGGAAGAAGGCATAGCCATGTGAAGTTGCAGAGGGCATCCAAATGTTATATAACCGGTCCAATTCTTGATCTGAAGAGAGGCTGACTAGAGGTTCACCAAAGATTTGTCTCCGTCAATTCCTATGTGTGCAATCCTAACCCTCTTTGATTCTCCTTCACTCTACCTATTTACTGCAACTCGAACAATAAAGATATTTATATATTTTTATATACAGTGTGCGGCTGGTATTTGAGGGCATACAGATTTAAGATTAATACTGCTTCCCACTAACTTCTAATGCTTTTTATTATTCAGAAATCAAGAATGGCAAACCCTATGATAACAAATGAAATGAAAAGGCATGCTGTGATTGTGGCATTAAAGGCGGATCATAGCGATTTGGATATTACACGTTTCCTCAGAGTTGCAAGATCGTTTGTCCACAAGATATGAAGAGAGTTAGAAGATGCTGATAGTTCCCCAATGTCTGTATCAAAATGTAAAAGACATTCTGGACGTTCTGATAAAGTGAGAACATCCGAATTCATTCAGGAAGTCAAGCAGACAATTGATGACAACCGAGGTCAATCAATGAGGTCAATTGTCAAAAGTTGCACGTGTCTGAATAAAACAATCACAAGGAGTGTTCATGAAGACATTTGATACAAGTCCTCCATGATGAAGAGAGGTCAATTTATGTTTGAAAAAACAAAAGAAAACCGTTTAAACAGATCCAAAATGCTTTTAAACAAACTTAAAAATCCTTCAGAAGTTGATTTGATTTGGTTTTTCTCAGGTGAGAAAAATTTTGATCAAGATCCAAAACTTAACAGAAGAAATGACAGATGGTTTTGTTTAGATTCTTCTGAGGTGCCAAGAGTGATGCGCACAAAATTTCCTTCAAGTGTTATGGTATTGGGTGTTGTTAGCAATGAAGGACATGTTATGCCACCACAATTTTCTCCACAAGATCTGAGAGTAAATGCTGCCGCTTACATTGTGCTTCTAGAAACAGTTGTCAAGCCCTGGATTGACAACATTTGCAACGGTAGGCCTTACATATTCCAGCAAAGCTCGGCTCCATCCCACAATGCTCTACGAACACAAGAATGAATGGCTGACCATTTGTACGACCACATCACACCCAAAATTTGGCCTCCTAACTCTCCAGATCTCAATCCACTTGCCTATTATTTATTTTCTAAACGTAGCTTAGATGTGGCACAAGGCCGAGGGTATGGGGCACCCAATGAGGATCAAACTCACTACTCAGTCGTAATTGATCTAGCAAGACAAGCTTGCTAACCATTACAACACGCTGAGATTGCCTATTATGTGTGGAGTGTTATTGAGAAGGAGGTTAATAAACTATCTCAAAAAACTCTTAAAACTGCAATAGCTCGAGTAATGGCTGACATAAATAAGGACCAATTAATCAGACCTTGCAGCCGATTTCAACATCGTGTAGAGGCAGTTATTGATGCCTTTTGGTGGTTTTGTTGAATAAAATTAATAATAGCTAAATTTCATGTTTACTTGTTTGCAATCAAATATAATTATATTCATTTGTTCAGCAAGTATTTTAGTAATCCATAAAATCTGTCCTCAAATACCAGCTGCACCCTGTATATGTGTTTGTTGCCTTATTTGAACCCAGCAGCAATATACTGCAATAGGAATTAATGTTGGTAATTTGTTTTTTGCTCAGTCTAGGAAATCTGGTTTTTAAGCATTTTACTGAGTCGATAAGTTTATCTTTAGGCCTTTTCTTCTCTTTCTTTGTCTAGTATTGTTGGTTTTATTCAAGAATGTATCTTTATAAAACTTTTAGGTTTTGGTAAGTTTGTCTGTTGGTTCCACCTTTGGTTTTTGTTTTTCTTTAATATATTTTATAAAATATATCATTTTGAAAATGTGAAAAAAAAAAAATGATGTACACAAGAAAGTAGCAGTCACCACTAGTTGGTGACATGGCTTCTGAGGTTAGCAAAAAAAAAAAAAAAACTATAGCAGCCATTTTCTCAAAAAATATCAGCCCTAAAAAAAACCTATATAATATCTAATGTATATATTCTTTCATCAAGGAAATTTATGACAAAGTGGGAAAAATGTTTGTGTGAATGTCTGATGAATTCCTAAAGGACAAAATGTGTCACACAAAAATGTTTTCCACTTTCTCTTAGATTTCACCAAAAACTGTTCTTGATATATAAGAATTTATATATCGTCAGAGTCTGTCTATATTTCTGAGATGAGGTATTATGTACCTTATTTACATTATTCAGACTATTGTCCTCATCTTTGTCGCCATATTTATCACAACGTTTCGGCTGTTGAGGACACATGGCACAGTGGATAAAGGCGTTGGTTAAATCCAATGACAGGACCCAAAGAGTGTGAGTTCAATACCTGGTTAAGGCAGTGGAGAACTTTCAGAGGGAAAATTAACAGGAGATAACTGATAACTGACATCCATTAAAACATGGCACGTGGAACTAGAACAGTCTACCCCAGTGAGCGAAATAAAGGGTTCAGTTCAACATTCCAACCACCTGAAGAAGGCCGGCGCGAACAACGGCCGAAACGTTGTGATAAATATGGCGACAAAGATGAGGACAATAGTCCGAATAATGTAAATAATGTTTATATTATATATCAGCTTCCCATATTCTTTTATAAAATATCTTTTTAAAAATAAAAAGACAAACAGGTGACCCTATACAGATTTAGGGTTGACAGTCAACATGTTAAGACTTGTATGCTTTTCATCTATTGTTTGTAAGAAGCAAGAAAAAAAATTGGGTCTTTTTAATAAATATTCATTACAAACCTCTACCTTTATATTTCATTTCTTTTTTTATGACTCAATTAATTGTTTTTTCTTTCTTTTTTTTAAAGTCCTTTCGCACCGGTCAAGGTAATAAATCCACTAAGAAGAAAAAGTTCATGCCTGTGAAAGGATATGACAAAAAACATACTATTAAGGAGAGAAAACAATAAAAGAAGAGGGATTAAGGAGACAGAAGTTGCATTTAAATTTTTAAAGATCAAAAATGACCAGAAAGCAAGTATCTGGCAGAGAGTTCCAAAAGCGAGAACCATGAGAGAAGAAACTGTTAGCATAGAAATTACGGTTATATGTAGCTATGTCAATTGTAAAATAATGAGACCTAGCTGCCAATATAGTACTGCGCTTAAATTCTTAAAGTTTTTCATAATTTTTTTTTTTTTTTCGCTCTTTTGTCTTTGTTCTTGCTTCATTTCTTCTGTTTTTTCTTTCTTTCTTTTAACTTTCCTTCTTTTATTCTTTCTTTTTCATTTTTCTTTCTTTCTATTTTCTGTCTTTTTTCTTTCTTTCTATATGTATTATTTATTTTATCTTTTCTTTTTCATTCTTTCTTTCTTTTCTTGCTTTGCTTTTTTTTCTTTCTATATTTGACTTTTTTGTTTTTCTTTGTTTTTCTTGATTCTTTATTGCTTCCTTCTTTTGTCTTTATCTTTGCTTTCTTTCATCCTTTTTTATTTCTTCCTTTCTTTTTCTTTCTTTCTTTTTTCTTCCTTTTTTAAATTTTCATTCTAATTTTATGCCTTTCCTAATTACTTTTGTGATATTCCATTTTTCATTTATGTTTCTTTTTCTTTCTTTCTTCCTTCCATTTTTCTTAATTTTTTTTCTTTCTTACTGTTTTGTTTTCATTTTATTCCTTTCCTCATTTTTTTCGGTTTTAATTACATAGTTTGACTTTTATATAGAATAAAAAAAATTGTTTTAGAAAGCTCAAAAAAATCAGTGAACAAATTAATCGATTCATCAAATTTTACTTTTTTTGACTTTTAGAAATAGAATCAAATTTTTTCTAAACTTAAAGAATAAATAGATATGAGCAGCATATGTAAAAATTTAATGATTTTCTAATGCAGTGATTTTTCTGATAAGTTATAATTTTTAATGATTAAATACGTTCCTTGCAATTTCCATGACTACAAAATACTGGTGGAAATTAAACATTGTTAAATATTTCGGCTTCACAACTTTAACAAAATATTACAATGACACTCAAAATGATGAATGCCAGTCTTTATTTAAAAATGAAAAGATTCAAAATTGATTGATTTGTTTTCTACAGTTCATCAACCCTTTGCAGCTTATTTAAAGCCAGAATTGTTTTTTCTTCAATATTGACTGAGGTCTTAGATGCTAAATTTTACAGGAAAAAGAAACGTTTTATTTTTGTTTGTTTGGTTATAAAAGCCTGGAATATATCATTTTGATTGATTGTTTCATGTTCTATGACTTATCAATCTGTAGCAGGTTATTTAAAGCCAGAAAATTCATATTTTTTTTAATATTGATTCAAGCAAACAGCTGTTAGATGCTAAATTTGACAGAAAAAGAGACATATGGTTTTTTATTTGGTTATAAGAGCCTGAAATATGGCATTTTGATTGATTCATTCATGTTCTATGACTTATCAACCCTTAGCAGGTTATTTAAAGCCAGAAAATTCATATTTTTTTTAATATTGATTCAAGCAAACAGCTGTTAGATGCTAAATTTGACAGAGAAAAGAGACAACCACCACTTCTACTCCAACAGTTTCCTTTCTCACACTTCCCACCTGTGGAACTCCATTCAGTTTCCTTGCTTCCCTGATAACTACAATCTTCAAAAATTTATATGCAACGTCAATTTCTATCTTCTATCGTCTTGAATCTCTTTCATCTTTTGTCCTTTCCTCAACAATCCTCCCTATACTCAGTCTATTCTCTCACTTTCACACCATATAACCCCCTGCATACTAGTGGCATTCCCGCCTTGCATGGGGGTGATATGATTAACAAAATTTAAATGCAATGTCAATCGCCATCTGTCTTCTTGAATCTCATTCATCTTTTGTCCTTTCCTCAATCTTCCCTATATTCAGTCTTTTCTTTCACTTTCACTCCCTGTAACTCCCCCACTCCATGCAGTAGTGGCACTCTTGGCTTGCTTGGGATGATATGATAAAAAGAACAAATATAAAAAATATCATGTCGGAACATTGGTTCTCATATGATAAGTGAAGTTAAGCAACATCAAGCCTGGTCAGTACTTAGATGGGTGACTGCTTGGGAAATCAAAGAGCCAAGTTTGAATTCTAGCGATGTTTGTTGTATCAGCTATGCATAAATAGTCTTGGGAAAGTTATGAATCCACTAATTGCCATCTTCTTGAACCCCCATTCATCTTTTGTCCTTTCATCAATACACCCTATTCTCAGTCTTTGCTTTCACTTTCATTCCCTGTAAACCCCTGCACACTAGTGGCATTCTCGTGTTGTTTGGGGTGAAATGTTTAAAAAAAAATAAAATAAATAAAATAATATAGAATCAGTATACTGGTTGCTTGGTCAATGAATGCTTGTTAGTAAGGAAATGGCTAACTGCAAGACAGGACCAGACAAGCCGTAATTAAGATTGACATCAAGAAACAGAAATGGATATAGATCTTACTCTGTAAGTCTGCTCCTAGTGTCACGAGGCAGGCAGGCAGGCCCTTGACTGGAATTGACAAGGGAAGTGAAAAATGGGTCGACCAGAACATAGTGCAGAGGTGTTGAGGCAGAGGTGAAGGCAGGTGGCATGACATGGGCCCCCGAGCTGAAGATGATCACCTAGAACCACGTCAGTTGGAGAGGTGGTGTTGCGGCCCTATGTTACCCAAAGAATCAAGAGGCAGAACAACAAGGAAACAGCTAATACTATCATTATTGCATTTAAATCCTAAACCAGTTTTTTTTTTTTTGTTTTTGGAATGATATAAGGAAAAATTTAGATTAGAACATGCCATCATCCTATGCCACATTTTAATTATTTGCTTCTATGAGAATAAAAATGATTCCTGTCATCACCTTTTCCAATTTTGTTTTTTCCCTTCTGTCACATGCCACCTACTTTGCTTGTCAGTGGGTCAGTCAAACAACTTCAGTATCTTTCATTCAACATTTGCCTATGAGAGCTCAACACCAGGATGTGAACTGAATACCAGCTCAGTTTAACAATCATTAAGTCCACATCACAGGGCTCAAATTCAGGATGTGAATTCTAGATGTAATGCCACGTCTTGCATTTAACATAGCACCAATTAACACTGTTTAGTTCTTCATTAAACCATATATATATATATATATATATATATATATATATATATATATATATATAGAAAGAGAGAGATAGATAGATAGATGCGTGCGTGTGTGTAGAATGTATAATAGTGTTGAAAACAAAAGTGGAGATGATGAGACAAAGGGGAAAACATTACCTTACCAGATCTGATGACCAGAAACAAGAAAAGGTTTGTTTACTTTTTATAAGGATGGAGGATTATAGATTTTAAATCAGCCCACTGAAACCAGAAAGCCATTTTTTTTTTTTTGTGGTGAGAAATAATAAATTTATTATGAAATGGATTAAGTCAGGCAATTTTTTAATATATTTTCTGTTTGTATGTTATTTTAATAGATATAATTTACTTAAGTAAATGCTCTTTTTTTTAATGTTGTTTAATCAAAAAATCAGAGCCTTTACTTAAATAAATTGTATCTATTAAAATAATGTATAGACATAAAATATATATGTTTTCTGTCTAAACATTAGTTTTATAAGATACTGGTTAGCTTCCTCTGTAGCTAAATGTTATAGTATGTCAGGCTACATAACAGTTCCGTATAGGATACAGGTTCGATTCCTGTCATAGGACACATATTTTCAGGCCAGTAAATATAGTTAATACTGTTTATTACAAACAGAGCATTTACTCTTAAATATTTGTATCTATAAAAATAACGTATATAAACAGAAAATATATTAAAATAATTGTCGGACTTAGTCCATTTCATAATATATGATGTCATATATATATATATATATAAAAATACATATATACACACATACAAACTATTTCTTGTTAATAGTTAATATATTTCAACCTTGAAAATGGCTAAATGTATAGCCAAAAGTGGTCAGATAAAAAAAAACAATTGGACAGTTTTTATATAATTTATCATCCAAAAAGAATAAAAATTATTAGATGACATGAGAAATTGTACAAAAAAACTACTTCAAAGCACCTTGTCTGTTGTATTCAATGAAATATGCATATATATATTAGAGAGAGATAGATAGATAGTTAGTCTGTGTTGGATGTTAAATAAGCTCACTGAAACCAGAAAGTGCTTTTTTCATAATATACATACATAATGAAATGGACCAAGTCTGATAATTATTTTAAATTTATGTGATATTATGTAAGGTGCTGGTCTTAAGTTTATTGTAGAGAATGATGAGATTAGCACACTCTTAATGCATTCTCTTCTTAATTCTCTTATTTTGTCTATTTTTTCTACATTCTGCACAATTTTCTTGGTTTCTGTTGAAAATTTATGTACAAGAAACAGAGATAGAAATTGTAATCTATGCAAGGAAGAAAAACTACAAATTATAAATTTTAAGACCAACAGAAATGAAATTATCTTGAACTGTCAACATGTTGACATATTTTTGTTAAATAACATGAAAAAAAGCAAAATTCAATAGTGCTAATAATAAAAAGCCATCCATTTTGAAATGCTGTTAAGCATGAAAGTGCTGTTAATGGGTAAAGGAAACACAAATATTACTCTTATGTGTATTAAAAAAATATTTTAAAAGAAGTTAAAATAGAGCACTCTTATATATCTAAGAAAAGTAAATTTAGAATTCACATGTTCTAAAAGAATGAATAAGCAAGTTTCTTGATGCATTCTCTTTAACGCTGACAAATGAAAATGGAACCATATGGTCTACAGAGAAAATAAACAATTAAAACATACCTAATAAAAATTAAAAAACAAAATACAAAAAAAATTTAGTAAATAAACAATTTCAAATCCTTAAGCAAACAGTCCTATAGATGACCACTCATAAATATTCAAATTTGTAAAAAGCAACAATTGCAGAGCCATATATAAAAATGATCAATACTTCAATAAGTTTCAAATTAATCATTGTTGTGTCATCAAATGTTGAATGATTTTTTTTAATGTTTCTACTATTTTTCACCCATATCAAATACTGCATTTTTGCAGGATATCTCATATGAAAGTTGACATCAGTCAAGTATTAAGACTGCCAATCCTATGAAACAAGTTTTAGACCAGACAATATTAAAACTGGTTTCAAAATGAAGTCAATTTATTTCTCTTGAAAATGACACGGACTGATTGATAAGTAAGGTCTCCAATCCTATAAAACAAGTTTCAGACCAGATAGAATAATGAAACTGGTATGAAAATGAAATCAATTTATTTCTCTTCAAAATGACATGGGCTGATTGATAAGTAATGTCTCCAATCATATAAAACAAGTTTCAGACCAGATAGAATAATGAAACTGTATCAAAATGAAGTCAATTTATTTCTCTTCAAAATTACAAGGTTCAATTGATAAGTAAGATCTAGGATATTACTGAAAATTATAAAAAACTTTGGGTAATGCTGAACTTTTGTGCCCACAAAAAGCAGTATGTCAAAAGGATGGTTTTTTCCTCAACTACCTTCAGTCCTCAGCAATGTTTATTTTAAAAAGCAAGGATTAGAATTGTAATGAAGCCTAAACATATGATGAAAGTGAATTTATACATTTTCATTTTCGTTCTCAAGTATTGACAACAAAAATATTAAACCCTATTTATTACATTGTTTATTTATAAGAATAATTTAATATTTACAACTTTCTAAAAACTAATACAATTTTATTAAAACTTATGCAATAATTATCATTTACCAATTTATAAAGAAATAAATACGTAAACAATTTTTAATTCATAAATTTATAAAGTTTACTAAATTATTAAAACATGCGAACCAACTATAAAGAAATCCTTATTATTTAACATTTTATGAAATCTGAATTGATTGGCGATTAACCAGTGTTTTGCCAACCATTCCAACAAACAATCTAATAAATAAATAGTGTTTACATTTTTGTTGTAAATTCTCAAGAACAAAAAAAATTATAAATTCACTTTCATATATTTTGGAGGTTTTATTACAATTCTAATCATTGCTTTTTAAAGCAACAAACATTATCAAGGAGTGAAGGTAGTTATAGCAGTGTCAATGGAAAAAATACATCCTTTTGACATCGGTTTTTGTGGGCATGAATGTTCAAAACTGTCAAAGTTTATTTTTAATTTTAGCCACCCCTTTTTTTCCAATCATCTATTTGAATGTGAAATGATTTCCAATATTATAAAAATTCCACAAGGCTTCTTAAAAATTATAAAATTATAAAGGATGTTGATAATACCATAGAACATGTAAGCAATAGGGAAGTTTTAAGGAAAATAAAAAAAAATAGACAATCAGAAAGAGACAGTTGAAATTTCTGGGGCACCAAATGAGAAAAGAAGGTGTGAAAATGTGATACTCAAAAGGCCATATTAAAGGCAAAAAAGGACAGGGGAAAGCAGTGAGCAGCCCACCTAACAAACTTGTCAAAATGGATAGCAAAATACAATCATGATCACCCACGTGATGAAGGAACACTACACAGAAGAAAAAGAAATGATTGCTAGAAGATAATGTTCCAATAAGGTTACAAAATGAAGAGAAAAAAGTATCTGTTTTAACACAACCATAAAGACAAAATACAAAATGCTTACCTTCTGGGTCCTACGCTCAGGAGGTTTCTGGAGACAGACAGTAAAATGGTAATTTCCATATAAGGCCATTGTACAAATGTTTTTTTTTTCTCTTTCAGACAGTCAAGTGGATAATATAAAAGAGTGTTACACCATGGCGTATCACAGGCAAGTGACAAATGGTAAATCCAAAATCCTTAGTTCCACTTGTATTTTGTGTATTCCATTAAGTGAAAAATTTCTTAAATGACTGGTAGCCATTTTGTTTGTTACAGCCACTGTCATTCAAATCTTTCCAATCTACAAGAAATAAAGGAAAAATATATTAGTAGAATAACTTAAGGCATAATGAATAAAGCACGTTTGGTTTGGTTTGGTTTGTTTTATGGCATATCAAAACCTCAATGGGTTATTTAATGTTGACAAAATTTTTATGGCTGGTAATATTTTTTTCAAAAATATATTATTGCAAATATTTTTTTTCCAAAACTGTATTGCTGGTAATAATTTTTTCTTCAAAAATTCATTGCTGGTATTAAAACCTATTTTTACACTTTCATGATGTTTTGGGCCCAGTTTGGGGGTTTAACTATTTGCCCATAACTGGAAACCTAACAGATGCTACCACCCTGGCTCAGGGTGGACATGGGAACACCAGCAATTAAGAGGTGGTTCCATGCTCCTCAAAACCTCCTGATCAGAGGCCTTGCTGTTGAACATAATTTATTGTCTTACCCAGGATGCTGATGTAGCTTCTTTTTTTTTTTTTTTATCAAAAAAGCAGATGTAGCTTCTTTGAGAAAGTATGACTTTGCTAATTCTGATCAACCACAAAATTACGAATACACTTCCCTGTCGAGTTTTGATTGATTGATTCTTTTTTTTATAGATTATCAACACTTTGCAGGTTATTTAAATCCAGGAAATATTTTTTTAGAGATTGCAAGAATATTTTTTTTTTGGGAAATAATAATGATTTAGTGATCTAAGTCTTACTAATTAACCCATAGGTAGAGCCATTATACCACCCACATATCCAACCTTACAGCACTTGGTATTCCCAAGTGGTTACTCATCTAGGTACTGACCAGGTTCAACGTTTTTTAACTTCCATGATTGTATGGGAACAAGATGTCAACATGATGTGGTTGTAAGGCTTATTTCTAGCTGAAACCCCCCCATATCTAATGACTGGCATGCAGGTTGGGGAGCAGTGATGTCTGGTGATGTCCTGATAGAAGATTAGAATGCTACTTGTTGGAATTCAATGTCTGATTTTGAAAAATGAGCTCTATAATGCAAAATACCAAAAATCAAAATCAAAAAAAGAATCAGCAATCTTGTAACCTGGCATCTCAGCTTGAGTCACTTTCCCACCAGTGTAACATATCTTGCCCTGTGTCTTTTCTATAAATATTTTCATGGTAATTGTTCTGATGAACTTTCCTCTCTGGTACCTAGACTTTATCAATTTAAGCACAGTACTGGATTGATCAAAGGTCTCATCATTTTACAGTTGAAATGCCTACATGTAACGCAAGTTCTATGTTAACAGTTTCTTCTATTGCACTTCTCACTTGTGGAACTCTCTTCAAAAATTTAAATGCAATGTCAATTATTATCTGCTTTCTTCTTAATTCTTGTTCTTTTATTATCCTCTCTCCTTAATAGTAGTATTTCTCATATTCTCTAACACTTATTAACCTCTTGTGTCCTAGTGGCTTTATTGCCTTTGATTTTCAAAAATAATTCTTGTTCTTTTATTGTCCTTTCTCCTTAATAATGTTTTTCAAAATGAAATATCTGTCTACTCTCTCTTGACTCATGAGTGAACCGAACGTCTGTTCACCTGAATGTCATATTCATGGTCAGAATTATATTAGAAAGAGCAACAAAAAATGCAGAAGTATGCAAAATAGAAAGTATTAAGAAATAGAAAAAAATTTGTTAGTAACAAAGAAAAGAATACTGAACTGTTATGTAATATCAGTCCTTTTCTGTAGCAGTGAATGCTGGACAATCAATCTCCTTACAGATGAAGAAGAAAACTGAAGTAACAGAAATGTAGTTCTACAGAAGGATGATGAGAATACCATGAATCAAATATGTGAGCAACAATGAATTTCTAGAAAAAAATGGAAACAAAAAGACCCATATATTTAACATCAGAAAGAGTTGAAATTTCTAGGGCACATAATGAGTAAAGAGGGCTTGGCAAATTTAATATTCACAGGATAGATTGAAGACAAGAGGGACAGAGCAAAACAATGTATGACCTACTGAGAGAGCTTGAGTAAATGGATGGCAGAGCAAGATTTAGGAGAGATAAAAAAAGATAAAATTTACTAAGAGCTACAAAGGACAGGAAATTGTGGAGAGCCATGATTGCCGACATCCCAATGGCACACGGCACATATAGATAGTCTGCCAAACATATGTATACTTTCTTTTGACTGATATATATATTATTTTAAGCCATTTTTATGTTTATACCTTCTTTTTTTATAGATACAAATATTTAAGTAAGTGCTCTGTTTATAATAAGCAGTATTAACGACATTTACCTGTCTGATTGTCTGAAATATTTTCATAGAAAATATGTGTCCTCCAACAGGAATCGAATATGTATCCTACACGGAACCGTCATATAGCTTGATGTGCTTTACTGATTTAGCCACAGCAGAGCATTTCGGTTAACAAGGTCGATTTTACCGTTTTTAAACTACAATTCTCTATGATTTTCTCTCATACATTCATATCTGCTTGATGCGTATCCAAATGTAAACAAATGACGTCACACATGAAATGGACAAAGTCTGACAATTATTTTAAGACATTTTTATATATATATATATATATATATATATATATATATATATATTACATTTAGACAGTTCTTTCACAACTGTATTGTTGAAAACAGACATTTTGTATCTATTCTATTTAATGATCTTTATTTCTAATGTATAAACCTGACATATGAAGAAAGACTCTGTAAATAGCTGTTCAAAATTGAAATAAACTTTATTTTTTCTTCATTAGCACATCAATATTGTAAACAAATTCTTTTATAATAAAAAAGGATGTTTAAATATTTACTGTTCCCAGACAGAATGACTAAAACAAAGTCTATGTTCTCGATAAAGTCTTCTAACTTAATCAAAATCTTTGGCATCTAGAAACCAAATATCTCCTTTCTTTGAGTGAATTCCAAAATAAATTCTTAAATAGATTCAAAATAGTAGTCCAAGAAAAGTGCCAAAAACATGGCTAAACAGAATGAGAAATGCAGAAGATAACAGCAACACTACAAATGAGGATGGTGGGTGGACTATATTTTATTTATCCACTTTTTAGGCAAAGGTTAACCAAGGTCTTTTGTTTAAATATAAACATTAATTTCCTACCACAGACCAACCTTGAAAAAAATCAGTCTCTACATTTTCCAAAAAGGTGCCAGTTGGAAAATGTTCAAGAACTATTTACAGAAATAAGTACAGATTTTATGAAGTAGTTAAAATAAAAATATACACTCTGTGAGTTTGGAAATGTAAAACTGTAGTTAAATTTGAAGACATTTGAATTTAGCAAGTGAAACATGTAGGTCTTAGTGAGAACTTTCTGTCTTCGAACCTTGTAAGCTGATGCTACAGAATCACAAAGAACTGTACCAGATAACAGAAATCCCATTGCTTGAGGACTTTCAACAGCAACAACAACTAAAATGCATAGCACATGTAACTCAAATGCTGATATTCCATATTACTGCAAGCAAAAGACAGGGAAAAGGAGCCCCCATCAATACTTGAAAGAGTGGTAACAGTGAACTTGAGAAACCTATTTATCTGCAAAACTATTTTGATACAAAGATTTTTACAAATTTCAACTAAAAACAGCACCGGCAGCTTGGTGAATGAATACTGAATATTTCCATATATGGAAACAGCTAATATTACAATTAGAGATGAGATGAACAGATACTACACTTTGATTCCAGCCTGATAGCCAGGGAGAGAAGAAAAGTATAACTCTAGTAGAACCTGCTACTCTGTTAATTAATATTGTTTCCTTATAAGGAAACAGCTAATATTACCCTTAGTGATGAGAACAGATACTACACATTGATCACAGTCCAATGCCCAAGGAGTGAAGAAAAGTATAAATGAATGTCAACCATTTCATTGTAAGTATAATATATCTAGTCTGTCTATATTTCTGAGATGAGGTATTATGTTCATTATTTACACTATTTGGACTATTGTCCTCATCTTTGTTTCCATATTTATCACAACGTTTCGGCCGTTGTACGCTCAGACCTTCTTCAGGTGGTTGGAATGTGTGCCACTGTGCCATGTGTCCTCAAGGACACATGGCACAGTGGATAAAGGCATTGGTTAGATCCAGTGACAAGATCCAAAGAGTGTGAGTTCAATACCCGGTTAAGGCAGTGGAGAACTTTCAGAGGGAAAATTAACAGGAGATAACTGATAGCTGACAACCATCAAATATGGCACATGGAACTAGAACAGTCTAGCCCAGTGAGCGAAATAAAGGGTTCAGTTTGACATTCCAACCACCTGAAGAAGGCCGGAGCGTACAACGGCTGAAACGTTGTGATAAATATGGCGACAAAGATGAGGACAATAGTCCGAATAGTGTAAATAATATATTATATCTAATATTGCTATTATCATAACTTCTAATGGGAAAGAAATGCCTGCAAACAAATTCAGTGTATTCACAGAAAGAAGACTGAAACAAGTGTATATTATTTTGGTGGATTTATTTTATCTATACAGCAAGACGATTATAAGAGAATTACGATAATAAAATTTATTATTGGCAGACATAATCTGAACAAAATGTGGATTACACTATGTTGACAGCAGACTCGGAAATGTAACTGAAAAAGACTCTTAAACAAGGTAGTAAAAGAAAGAAAGGAAGGACTATTAACTATAAGAAGACAGAATGTATAGCTGTCAACAAAAGGGATAGCTCAAGGTGTGGGCTACATACTGGGGATGTCAAAATTAAACAGCTACAAAAATTCAATTATCTGGGTAGTGTAGGTAGTAATGGACAATGAAAATGCGACAGAAATCTGAAGATGTATTGAAATCAGAAAGGATGTCTTCAAAAAGCTAAGCAAAGTATTAAGACAGGAAAATATCAGTAGAATCAAACAAAAAAATGCTGGACTGCTATGTAATATCTAATCTATATAGAAATAAATGCTGAAGTGATAAAAGTGTGGTTCTACAGAAGGATGCTGAGAATACCATGGATGGGTAACAAGGAAGTTTTAAGGAAAATTAGAACAAGGATTCTTTTGATGAACAGAACCTATGAGCAACAAGAAAGTTCTACAGAAAACAGCGACTAAAAGATAAAATCAGAAACAGGTTAATGAGGAAGGAAGGTTTGGAGAATTTAACACTCACAGTATATAGTACTGAAGGCAAAAGAAGCAGGAGTATGCAGCAAGTAAACTACTTTGTGTGAATGGCTGGAAAAACAATGACAACGAGAGATGGTAAGAGTCAAAAGTTACTTAGAGCAGCCAAAGATAGGAAGTTGTGGAGAGCGATGATCACCCACATCCTGAAGTGTCATGGTATATAAAAGAAGATGTATGTGATTAATATTCACCACTGAATTAAGTGCATTGACAAGAAATGAGATTATATTAAAAAATATTTGTTGTGTAGAAATAAATGTGTGTGCATGTGTGTGTTATTCAATAATTTATTGTTAATTTAGTATTTATAATATTTTAAAATTCTCTAACAAAGTGACTAATATTTCTTTATATTCATCCAAATATTAAATAATATTTAAATTATAGACTATACAAAATGGAGACCCAGAATTCTTGTGTCCAAAAATAGAGTCACAAATATACTAAGCTTGATTGCCCTATTTTTGTACATAAAATAAATTACACCATAAAAATAAAACTAGGATTTAGAAATGTTGCCATCCCTTTGTTACTAATCATTTAACTTCCACAGGCAACTAAGTTAATGTTAGTCTTTCTATAAGGATGAAAGATTTGAGACAGAAAAAAAATTATAGGTCAACCACACCACCTATATAACATGTCAACACTGGCCACTTAATAAAGCCATCAGGTTGGTAGGGTAATTAATAAGAGAGGATAGAGTGAATAGTCAAAATAAGGCCAGATCTCTAACTACAAACTACTTGTTCAGAAATTAAGAACAATAATAATTAACTTCATTTTATATGATTAATATTATCAATACAAATTTCAGCATTAGGCTTAATAGAGGTTTATCCCTTGTTTCCTGTTTAGGATTAGGTTTCTGGTGCCTTTTAAAGCCTTTTCTTTATGTAACCCTCTATTTTGAGTGGCTCTTGGGCCTTGTACAAGGTGAATAACATTGTAAAATAGAAAATATTAACTTCTAAAAGTATCAAATTATATAGTTAAAAGATCAAAATCCAAATATATATTCTCAGCTTGGTATCTACACAACTATTTACTCCGCTCTTGATAGTAAGCCTGTTAGTTCGATAAAGTGAAATTGGCAGCTACTCTCAAAAATGACCTACAATCTGTTGTTAAATGAGGCAAGGAATGGCTTGTTAATTCTAACACTTCCAAAATATAACTTCTCTTTTAATTGTCTGCAAGAACCCTTTTTACCTTTCCATCAGCATGGCTGATGCTAACCTCCAGGAGAGTGACTCATTGTGCGTAATTTTTCTAAAGTTTTCTGCTGACTTGAAGTGGAAAGATTATATCGAATCAATTGATAGATCTGCTGCTAGGGAAGTTTGTTCATGTTAGACAATTTTTCTTGTCAGAATTTATTGTACATATTTGTAAGTAATGCTTTGAATATTGCTGCCACATTGGGTCTAGTGATATATATTTAGAGATTATTGATAAAATACAAAGAAGAATCTGCTATATTATTGGTCTTGACATGACATCTTGCCTTTAGTCTCTTTCCCACTCCTGTAATGTAGCTTCCCTGTGCCTTCTATAAATGCACTCATGGCCATTGTTCTGATAAACTTTCCACTATGGTAACAAGATTTTATGAATTTAAGTGCAATACTAGACTAACTTGTAACTATCAGTTTTAAGCTAAGTTTCTTCACCAGTACTTCTCGCCTGTGGAACTCTATTCTAGCTTCTTGATTCCCAGTCAACTTTGAAAAATTCAACATTCAAAAATGTAAATGCAATATCAATTGTTATCTTCCTAATTCCTCTTCTTTTATTGTTTTCTCTCCTTAATAGTTTTTTTTTTTTCCTCATATTTTCTTACACCCAGTAACCCCTTGTGTCTTAGTGGCATTATTGCTTTCCTTGGGGTGAATTGACTAAAAACAAATATAACGGTGACCCACTCATTTCCTAACAAACCCACGTACTATGATGGCTAACCAATCCGTGTCACAGGCACCTGCTCAGGCACATGTGTGTTTGTTCAAAGCTCAGCGTGATCAGTAGTTTGAACACAGCAAGTTCATTCACACCCTCAGTCACAATGTCTTATGATTTTGTGATTCTGAACAGTTCTACCTAATCAGTTTTACTCACTAGTCTCGAATCAAACCTCTGCAATGATTTTTAGACATTTTCCAATGGTACCACATGCTGGAATAGTCTTTCCAAACCAATAATATCAAGCTGTCAACTTCCTAACGAATCAACCATGCTAAGATTTGAACCCAGGCCTGATGATCAGAAAGTAGACATTGTAACCACTGACCCACACACATTTTACATACATATATATATATATATATATATATATATAAAGGAAAATTAAGGACGAAGTGGAAAAAATTTATCATTACACATTCCATCATTTAGGGCTTGAATGATGTTTACGTTGACATAATACACATGTGCACAAATGGGAAGAGGGAATGCTGAAATTTTAAACATAAATTTATTTATTTTTGCTAATGTGTGTTTTGGTACGTTACCCAGGTAATTTAATTTTTTTTTTTTTTTATTTATATTTTTTGTTTTAAGTATCACACATTGTCATAATAGATCTGCCAAATACACAAACACAATATATATATATATATATATATATATATATATATATATATATATGTGTGTGTGTGTGTGTGTGTGTGTGTGTATATATATATATATATATATATATATATATATATATACACACACACACACATATATAGTGTGCGATGGATAAATTGTCGCCATTTTATATTTTTAATTTTGTACATGTGCATTGTTTCATTTTGATTTTGTTGACTGCACAGTATAATAGGATCAGTTGGGCACTGTCTGCAAAAAAAAAACAAAGAGCACCATGATGCAATTCACTCTGCCAGAAATTTGGAAACCGCATACTGCACTGCTTGACGCTCATGTTAGAAGCTCCAACAATAACATTTCAAAATGTTTGGGTGTCAATCTGAGAACAGTCCAAAGGATTCAGAAAGAGTTTGGATGAATCTAATGGTGATTACGACATTAGCCATTCATTTATCTTCCCATAAGGCCTCAGACTCAACACATAGGCCTAAATCAAGTGCCTTGAGGAGGTAGTGCTGTCCTGGGTCAAGAGAGTGGCTGTTGGAAGACCCTATGTATGGCAAGAGGACTCTACATCATGCCACACAACCGGGAGAACACAGTCATGGTCGTCAGACAATTTCTGCAATCACATCATCCTTGACATCTGGTCACATAATTCCCCAGACTGCAACCCTCTTGATTATTATGTGTGGGGCACAGTTGAGTGAGAGACCAGCAAAACTCCTCATAAAACCAAAGATGAACTGAAGGCAAGGATTATGGCAGCATTCACCAACTTAAACAAGGACACTATCCAGAAGAGTTACAGTAGATTATGAAGTCATCTGGAGGCTTCACTGAAGCTAATGGTAACTTTGTTGAATAAATTTACTCTTTAATATTTCAAGATATTTGCATGTAATTTTGATAAATATATTTTTTAAAATGAAATGTCAGTGTTATTTTCATTTTTGCATAATTTAGATGACAATTTATCCATCGCACCCTGTATATGCCCAAAACATATTTAACAAAAAAAAAAATTTTATTTAAATTTTTTGACATCCCTCTCCTTCATGCAGATGTGTAATTGCATCAATATAAACATCACTTCTGATGAAGTCCTAAATGATGGAATCTTTTTACATTTTTTTCATAGATTTCCATAAAAATTTTTTTGATATATAAAGATTTATATATCATTTTCCCATACATATGTGTGTGTTTGAGTACTTTGATATGGTGTAATGGTTAACAAGCTTGGGTCGCTATATTAATTACAAGTGTGTAATGTGTTCAATTCTCATGAGGTCCTCCTTAATCTTGGACTTGTGCCACAATTATGCTTCATAAATCACTTTGATGTGATGTAATGGTTAACAAGCTTGTCTCGTTAGGCCGAGTAGTAAGTCTGATCCTCTGTGGGGACTTCTTAGTCTCAACTATAGAATCGTACTCTGATGGATTTCTTGTGTGGTAAAACCACTTTAAATATTAGGTTGGTGCAAAAATAATGACGTAATAATGTCGTTTTTTGACGTTATTAAGTCATTATTTTTGTACCAACCTAATAATAAACAAATTCTTAAAACATTTAAGGTTTCCATTTGGCCTAGATTTTTTATAAATTTTTTGTTAGTATAAATATCAAATAATTTAAATTTAAGTCATATTATATTACACTGAATAAAGTAAATTGTGTTGGATTATATATATTTGGTTGGTAAGAGAGTCAAGTTTCTTGCCATCTGATTGGATAATCTCCACCACACCTTCTGTTCATAACTTCCTCTTCTGTCCTTCAGTTCCTCAAATTTCTTTCCTCAGCATTCCTTCCTCTCTTTTTTCTCGCCTTCCCAGCCTCCTTCTCCAAATGTTCCTCTCCTTCTCTATTCTCATCTTCCCATTCTCTTTTTCCAAAATTTCCTCTCCCTCTCTTTTCTCGCCTTCCCATCCTCCTTTTCCAAAATTTCCTTCCCCTTACTTTTCTCGTTTTACCTTTTCAATGCTTCTCTCAAGTTCTCTTCCTCCCCTTTCTTTTCCTGCCTCCTCTCTTTTCTGAACTCCCCTTCAGCCACTTGTTTCTCACCATTCCCACTTTTCTATTCTTGACATCCTACATTTTCTGCTCGTCATCCTTCCTCTCCCTTCTTGCCTTCTCTCCCTCCCCTATTTATTCCTTCCTTCCTTTCCTCCTCTCCCTTCTTGCCTTCCCTTCTATCCCTCTTTTCCTGCCTTCTCTTCCTCTCATTAATTTCTATCTTTCTCACTTCTTTCATCTCCCTTTTTTCCATTTCCTATAAATTGTCCTGCTCCCTATTTTTTTTTCTCTAAGCTGCTACTTTTTCTCCCTATTATGATTAAACTTCTCAATTTTTATTCAACTGACACTTTGACTGAGTGTGCCAAAGGGAAGACGTCAACAGAAAAACAGAATCTTTCTCACAATCCAGTGAAAATTTCTAGAAAAAGAAAAAAAAAAGAAAAAAAATTCCTCTTTCCTGTCTGTTTATTCCTCATTCATGCAACTTCATATCATCCAAGATTTTGTCAATGCACAAAGAGTTAAACTTGAAAAGCAAACAAGAGAAAAGCAATTTGACAATGTATAGAAAAGTATTCAAACCACTTGTTACCCAAGAAAATGTTGAACACCACAAGCAAGGTCATCTGATATTGTCCAGATTAAACTAGTTTACAAGATCATTGTTATCATTTGTAAATTGATTTACATTCATCGCAACCATACATTCATCTTCTCTATACCATATCCTTTCAGAATATGGACGATCATGGTTCTCCACAGCTTTCTACCCTTTGTAGCTCTTAGCAAGGTTTGTCTTTTGTTCAGCCCTCTCAATCTAAGGGAAATGAAAAGAAATGATAAATTCAAAAAGGAACTAAACAAAACAGATTTCTTTATTTGATTCTCAACAATGCAGAAAATAATTTGCTTTCTTTGACTTCTATATTGCTTATCAATTCCACAAGTATTATATAAATGCTTCATATTTAAATAAACTATCTGCACTTTTGCCATAACATGTCTTCAGGTTTGTCATACTGCCTTCTGTTCACACATGATTATAATTCGTACTATTGTGGTCATGTGATTAAAATTTGAGTTTGATCGTACTAGTTTTCTGTGTTGGGGCCAAAATTCATTAGAGGCTTTTAACACAATGTGGTGACAGTACAGTATCACATAAAAGTGTGTATGAGTGGATCAAGAAGTTTAAAAGTGGCCAGACAAGCATATGCACAAAGAGGAATCAGGACACCCATAAATCTCTACCACTGACGAGAACATTCAGCAAGGTTGAGAAATGGTAGAATCTTCTCTGCAAATTCAGATCACTGCTCTTTGTTCCTCCTTGGTGCACAATGCTAGTTGAGCGGCCATGTTTACACTGTAATAGCAACACAAAAACTGACATGATCAAGAGCAAATTTTGATCATGTTACCACAATAGTGCCAACTATAAATCATGCATGAGAAGCTGCCAGTGTGACAAATGTAAAGATATGTTATGGTGAAGGTGCAGATAATTTTTAACTTAGTGTAATAAAATTTACAAGGGTATCAGCACTGGAAGTAAAATGTAGTGGGAAAAGTTAAGTGGTATTTACAGAAGTCAGACCATAAAAGCTGATAGCCTTTGGCTTATCCCAGATGAATATTGCAATTACATCAAAAGGTTAAAAATAAGCCTGAAAATGCAAACATGGAAATCAACTGCTGCGAACTTGTAGCATATAGATGAACCACGGGTTTTAAAAAAAGGAAAACGTGGGATTTTTTCTCGGTCTTCACTCGGAGATGGAAGCAACACAAGGGAGTCAATGAAGAACAGACACAAGACGATGGATTTCAAAATAAAATATTTATTTATAAATATATAAACAGGTAAAAAAAGAAAAAAAGAAAATTTATTTTAACAAAGGGGGAGGGGACCATGAAAGAACAGAATGCACAAGCGAATACATACATATATATATATATATATATATATATATATATATATAAAAAGATCAAGCCAAGAGAATCAACTTATCTGTCAGTCGAGTTGATATTTCCACACAAAATTCTGATTTGCCGAAGCGAGAGTTCTTATGCTACAACAATATTTTGGTCATCCGGCAATTTTCCTGGGTTCCTTTTCTTTCGGAAGTGTTTCTTTCGTACAGGCGTTTCGTTGGGTCGATTCCGTTTTCATAGCAGTCCTTTCATCTCTAGTCGACAGACTTTGCTGTCTTCTTCATTTCAGTGGGCAGTCCATTTGGAATTGAGACGATTTTGCCCAGCGACGTTCATCTGCCACTGGTCAGACAGAAACTGAAAATCCTTTTTTAGATTTTTGCTGTCCCCAAAGACAGTCACGGGGGTTCCCTTCATCCTTGACCGGGTACGCAGGAGGATGGGGCGCAAATCACGCAGTGTTCGTGTGATGGCCAAAATTTCAATCAACGCTTAGTATGGTCTGATCACGTGAATCGCAGCAGGAGATCCTGATGGTGCCTGGAATTCACTTATGGTCAACCGCCTGATAGCTGCGAAATTTTGATACCAGGTCATTCTCATGTCGAGTCGCTTCAAAGTTCACGGGGGGAAGAGTAGGTAAAGAGGGAAAGAATTTGTGAAGAGAAGGGTATGGCTGATCATGGAACATTCGCTCGCAAGTTGAAAGCATTGGATTTTATCTATTTTTATTTATTTTTCTTTTATATCTAACTAATTTCAACCAGAATTTGGGATTTTTCTTTGGGGGTTGCTTTTTAGCCTTACGCCTGTATGGTTAATGAAATCGTGGCTACGTCACAAAACATAAACGTAAAGTCAGTGCCATATGTGATACATACTCAGGCAATCATGTATTGTTCAATACATGACTGACAAGGCAGATTTTTTCCCACAGTAGGTTGCCATTTCTTTCTGCGGTAGACTAGCTGCCATCCAAGGATATAGAACCTGGTCTGTCCTGCTATTTACCCATAGCTGGTGGGGGAGAAGAGATACATATATAACATGTTGTGATTTGTCCCAACCCAGATTCTAAGGGTTAAATCATCATACTAACCTATTAAAATTATACCCCGCCACCACCACCACACACACACACATATATATAAACCTTGTACTTACTGACCTTTTAGAGTTCACAGCAACCCCAAGGGGCATACTGCCTATGTTGCATTTATAAGAAACAGTAAAACAATCAAACAAGAAAATAAAGTGTTTTCTACTTTTATTCTTTCCTTGACTTCCCACAAGCTAACCGTACATTATATTAGTGTGTTTGGAAAGTAATTATGTATTTTACCGCTATGAATTATGAGTCAACCAATAAAAGCAGATTCTAGGTTGAAAGGTATGAAAAATCAGGATCAAATTAGTACATCATCTCTTCTATCCAACACCATGTTGTTTATAGTGTTGCATTAATGTGTTGTACTGTTAAAGAATCATTTGAAAACATTTGTGCAGTGTATACAGATACAGAAAAAAGCTTCTGCATATTTCCTATGGTTTGAAAGGTTTTAAAATGGTGATTGTGACATATCTGACAACCTCGCCCTGGAAGAAGACACACATTGATAGAAATTTTTGAAAGTGTAGAGTGAGGGGCCATTGTTAAATGTAAGCAAATAGCAGAACCACCCAACAAACAGAGTTGACAAAGTTTGCAATAAGCAATTACAAGGAAAAGAAAAGAAGAGAGCAAAAGATAATATAAAGCAAGCAAACAATATATGCAAGGCAAAGCGACAATCAGTTATGTGCCATGTGTCATATATGCTTAGACAATCATGTATCTATCAATGTATGACTGACAAGGCAAATTCTTTTTCCACAGTAGGTTGCCATTTCTTTCTGCAGTAGACCAGTTGCCATCCAGGCTATAGAACCTGGTCTGTACTGCTATTTACTAATATAGTAAAAAGTTCAAAAACTAAGAATTGGGGTTGGTACACAACAGCAAATTTGGACAAGCAAACATAGTATTCTGACTTCAAGACAAGACAGACTGGGACTGAGTCAGACAAAACCAAGAACTTGTCTATTTTATTGGCTAGGAAGAAATCCCAGCATGCATCTGTGTGCTATTGCTTAGAAATTGAGGAGGGGAAAGTGTTTTGCAGTCATTTCCAATCAGATTCGAACTAACACAAAAAGACTATTGTATTAGATCCACATCAGAGCAACAAAGATTTGGTGAAAAAACAAAAGTAATATTGAATTGTAATGTTCCAAAGAAGAAGTTCAAAACTACACAGACTAAGGGCAGGTGATAGCATTAAAGAAAAGCCACTGTAATTAAATATAATGATATATAAGGATAAAGAAGAAAGCATTTTATAAAGATCGAGATCTAATGATAAACATGTTGATAATATGCTTTAAATGTAAAGTGTATATTGAATGTATATGACCATTACATAAATTTAAATAACTGCTCAAAAACAAATTTAAAAATACACAAAGATCAATAGAAAAATAATACAGGGAGTGATAAGATTAAGAAATCAGAAGAAGTCATCATGGATGACAAAAAGGTCAAGCTCAAGAGATATAGAGGTAGTTAGGCAAATATGCTTAAAATCTAATGTGTATAATGAATATATGTCAACTATGATAGACGGATATTAAAATATGGAATCTAAGGAAAGTGCTTGCAAAGAACAATGCTAAGAATAACTCACAAAGAGATGGAAAGAGGTCAACTTGAAGAGATGAAGATAAGAGATATAGAAGTGATTAAAGGAAAAATGAAAATTGGAGCAATACATCAGAAGAGAGGATAACAGATGGAGCCAAAGGTAGAATGGTACAAAACTGTAAATGCAACATTGTGTTATTTATAGTACATTTCAGAGCTTAACCCCATAGAGGATTATTAATTTAACAAGAAGCAAATTTGCCATTGTTTAGTATATGAATTCTTAAAGGTTAATACTGCAGGATAAGGGTTAGCATTTAGAAATATTTGTGCTGTGTACAGATTCTGTGAAGACTTGTAAATACCAGCTGTGGTTTTAATTTTTAAAAAGGGCAATTTTGACATATCCAACCAGCCACACTCTAGAAGATGACTGACTCTGAAGAAAGAATTTCATGTCAAAGCACCAAAGATTTGGTGCTAAATCATCATGGGGGTCATGTTGGACTATCTATGAACATTGCAAGGGAATTGGAAAAGCTGGTAATGAACCAATTTGGGTTCTGCATGAGTTTTCACTTGAGAAACAAATGCTACATTTCACCACCTGCAATAGTTTTTGTTTTTAACTAGGAATGTCGAACTTTCATTTTTGTATCACATTGTTACAGGTTATGAAAAATGGGTTTTGCAGGTCAACAGAAAACAAAAAAAAGTGAATGGTTATCACAAATGGAAACAAAAAAAACAAAAAAAAACAAAGCCAGGACTCAATCGACAGAAATCTTTGTGTTTTCATGGAATATGAAATGTCGTCCACTGGATGATGGAAACACAAACTACGGCAGGCATTTATTGCCAGCAACTTGAGTAAAAGAAGTTTCATGTTGAAAAAGTCACACTTTTTGTAAATAGAAATAATGTGACAACATAAGGGCACACTCTGCAAAACAGATCCTAATTAAAAATAAAAATATGACAGGAGTTTTTTTTTTTTTTTTACGTTCTTCATACTCACTCATTATTGGTGTATACTCATGTATAGTGCAACCCCTGAATTTTTTTGTGAAAAACCCGATTATTTTTTCATAGCGCTTGTGTATAATGTGACACCAGCTTCTCAGCACGTACCATAATACTTTGCATATACTTTATATATAAATAGTAGGATAATGCCCCTCAATTTTGTTGATTCCTTTTGATAATATTAATGTATACTGTAAATAAAGCTACTAGAATTAAAATTCATTTGGTATTTCACTCTGTGCAATCACCATTCACTGTACATTGCAGTGCATCTTGTCAAAAGATTGAAGAATATGTAATGGAGAATTATAAGATAAAATAATACCAGTAAATGGAAAGAATATAATAAATAAAAACAAATATAAATCAACAGAGGAAGACAGAATAAAGAACACAAGTGGAATATATATATATATAAAATATATAGAAAATAGGAAAGAACTCGTTAGGTAATTTCGCTTGAAGATAGAACAGAGCTTGATACTTTAATTCAATTTAATTCAAATAATTATATTCAAGTTTTCAGCTCTTGTTTTGAAACATTAGAACTCTTATGTAGTGTTGGAATCATTTTTAAATAAATAATTATATATATATATATATATATATATATATATATATCTCCTGACAAAAGAGATGTTGTTGGAAAAGCAATACCTCAGCGATATAAACACATGAGAATGAAGATTAATGCAAATTGGAGAAAGGAAGAAAAAACATAATTCTTCCTGGGTATAATGATAAACTACATCCAGCAGCAAGATCTGATTGGGAGGTTTTGAAGAGCATGTAATCACCTCTTAATTATTGTTGTTTCCAGATCTACTCTGACCAGCGGTGGTAGCACCTGTTAGGAGTCCCAGTTATGAGCAAACAGTTAACCTCTCAAACTGAGGTCAAAACACTATGAAAGTATAAAAAAATTTATAGTAAAAATACCAGCAATACATTTCTTTAAAGAAAAATTTCTGATCAATACATTTTTGGTTAAAAAAAAAAAAAAAAAAAAAAAAAATCGAGCAATACATTTTTGGTACAAAAAAAAAATATTACAAGCAATACATTTAGGTATAAAAAAAAAAAAAAAAAAAAAAAAAATTATCTGCAATACATTTTTGGTACCAAAAAAAAAAACAAAAAAAAAAAACAAAAAACAAATTATTAATGCTCCCAAGAAAATTAAATTTCGGCATTAAATGTCCAAATGAGTTGACACTCCATAAAAAATACAAACCATAAAACCTTGTTAATTCTTCATTTATATCAGGTATTTGTAGATTTTACACAGAGTGAATAATGTTTTGCTGTTTATGTAGCAACAGAAAGAAAATATCTAGGTTACAATTTGCAGGCCAAAGATGCTTACATATACTGTTAAATTTAGCCAAAGGTACCATAAGAATGTAGGCCTACCAGGGAGGTTATAGTCACTGAAAATGCATGAAGTTTAACCCCCTTCAGAAAAAGTTTACCTGTGTATAATGCACTGAAAATTCATGATATTAAACATGTTCAAAAAATTACCCATGAATAGTACAATCCCCTTTTTTCTGCATAAAAAAATCTGATCATAAAAACTTGCACCATACTTAAGTACTTCAATCATTAGAATATTTCATAAATGGCAGAATATTCAGTAACAATGAAGTTGAGAATGATTTTCAAACTTTTGGGGGTCAAAAGAAAAATAATCTAGATTTCATTAAATGTGAAATTGAAAATTTGTCTTCCAGTTGGGCTGCAAATGTCAAAAATCAAGGTCATTGATAAATTATATTTAAATAAATTTAACTTAAAAACATTACTTTTTATATCCTTTCTACTAAAACAATTACTTTCCAAACACTGTATTATTCTCTGACCTACTCAGGGTATAAAATGACAGAGAAAAATATATTACTATGTCAAATTTTGTATTTGTGTTTTGGACCCACTTTTTATATGGTGAACTTGCCGTAATCAAATTGCAAAATGGATTCAGATATTGGGTTCAGTATGAAAAACAAAAATATTACTTGACATTAAATATTTTCAGATGAGTGGGAATACTCCTTAATTTAACTTGGAGGTCATTGGAAGTAAAATTAAATTGTAGCCTTTACAATCTGTATTACAACAAAACAAATACATTCTTGGACTTCAGGCCATGTGTGATACACACTTAGGCAATCATGTATCTTTCAATACATGAATGACAAAGCAGATTTTTTCCCCCACAGTAGGTTGCCATTTCTTTCTGCAGTAGATCAGTTGTCACCCAAGGCTATAGAACCTGGTCTGTCCTGCTATTTACCCATAGCTGGGGGGAGAATAAGAGGATTCATACTTTTTCCAAGGGTATTAGCATGTAAGTGAATGTAATGGATTCGAATGGAATTCAAACTCAGATCTCCGATTTCTCAATCTGAGCCACTATCTATTACTCAGTCGTGTCTCCTCTTGGACATCATTTGGGCCAAAAAACATGACAGGATTGGAGGTCAGCAAAGATCATTTTTTTAAATAGTCTTTTTTAGCTAAATAAAAGAAATCCATGAATTGAATATTGCTGCCATGTCTGGTCTGGTCTGGTGCTCTTGTTATATATCTTGAAATTCTCGACAAAATCCAAAGAAGGGTCTGTAATATTATGGGTCCTGACCTGTCATCTCGACTTCAGTCACTTTCCCACCTTTCTGATGAGTGTTCCTTCTTGGTACTCTGACTGCATGAATTTAACCGTACTACTAGTTTGGCAACTTTGTCTCACTATTTTACTGTTGAACTACGTAGATGTAAGCATAAATTCTATTCTAATAGTTTCTTTTCTCACCTATGGTATGCTTTTCCAGTTTCCCTGCCACCTACAATCATCAAAGAATTTTAATGAAACGTTAATTTACATTTTCTGTCTTTCTGAATCCTGTTCTTTTGTCCTTTCTCATTGCTAAAGTCTTTTCATTCACTTTCCATCCCAGTAACCCTTTGCATCTTGGTGGCATTATCACCTTGCTTGAAGTAAAATAATTAAAAAATAAAAGGCTTAAAGGACTGCTCATACCATTTGGATAAATAGAAGAGTGTGCTTATTAAAAGTTTGAAAATTTAAAGAATCCCCAACAATTTGTTTGGCCCCATTTATTAAGATTCTATTATGGCAAACAATGTACGTCATGAAAATTGAATGTTTACTGTATTACTATTATCTTAGAAATCTCAACACTTCCTGCTCATTTGTTAAATTTTTGGAATTTGAAAGCCCCACCACCACCACTTATGTGTGACACCTCCACCCAAATTATTCAAGAAGCAAGAGTAATAAAAAAAAAAAAAAAGTTCCGTTTTGTTGGTATCCATGACAAATTCTAAATATTTTCCTATTTTTCCCTAAGTAATGCTACGTATCATAGTGTAGTGTGGTTGTGTCCATATACACTGTTGTGTTTCTCTCGTTCACTCACAGAGAAAGCACAGTGATAATCCGAATAGGTTAATTGTCTCTCCAATAGTGTATAACTTAACAAGATGATAAAAATGATAAATAAACCACTCCACCTGCATTGCTTATATAGCAGTATGATTAGAACATTCTAGAGTGTTCTACAACTTTGAATTTAATTCTGTTGGACAGATTCGCTTGCCAGCAATATGTATTGAACAGATCTAGACGCTCGCAATCTCCACAACATACACCACAGGGGGAGTCTACAGGGCTAACATACATACAGATGTAATGTCAGGTATCCCAGCTCATCACAATAAACAAAGAATATTACATATTTTAAAATTTTAAAGAAACAAGAGGTTTAAAGATACTGATGAACCTAAAAGTTACCAGATTATGATCACGTCACCAGTTCCCATACGATCACTGAAGTTAAGCAACGTCGAGCCTGGATGGAAATGTTGCAAGTATAAGCAACCAAGATGAGCATGCTGGTCTGAATAACAAAGTATTTAATAAGACAGACATCTGAAGAAGGCTGGACGGTACAGCAGCTGAAATGTTGTGAGTATAACACATAAGATGAGCAAAGCAATATCATAAGACAGAAACCTGAAGATGTTTGGTTTGGTTTATTTTGTTTTATGGCCTATCAACCTCAATGGGTTACTTAGTGCTGACAACATTTTTAGGATAGATTCGTATGAATAGAATATGTATTCTTTGGTTTAGATTGGTTTGGTTTATTTTGTTTTACAGCATATCAACCTCAACAGGTTATTTAATGCAGACAACATTTTTAGGATAGACTTGTATGAATAGAACATGTATTCTTTGGTTTAGATTGGCTTGGTTTATTTTGTTCTATGCCATATCAACCTCAATGAGTTATTTAAACCAACATTTTTTATTGTCGGTAATACTTTGTTTTGTCAAAAATCTGTTTCTGGTAATATTTTTCCTTCAAAATTGTATTGCTGGTTATAATTTATTTTCAAAAAAAGTATTGCTGGTAATAGTTAACTATTTGCCCATTGCTGGGACCCTAACAGGTGCTACCACCCTAAACCTGAAGATGGCCAGAGAATAAAATAGCCAAAATGCAATGAGTAAAATACCCAAGATGAGTATGGTGTTCTAAATATAATAAAATAGATACAGGTTGGAAGGTAGAAATACCTGAAGATGATCAGAAGGTAAAGCATTTGAAATTCTGTGAGTATAAAACCCAAGATGAGCATGTTAGTCTGAATATAAAGCAAGCAGACAAACAGAGGCAGGAAGGGTACAGAAACTGAAATCTTGTGAGTATATAACCAAAGATGAGCAGGCTATCTACATAATAATGATAATTATACATTCTAAAAATTCTAACAAAACTAATAAATCCATTTTACAGAGTTCCAAGAATTGAGCTGGAAACACACGAGTTCTAATTGTCTAAAATGTTACTTTTGTATTATTTTAATATCATTTTTTTTTAATATTACACAATGGCAAATTTTTAAATTAATTCTTTTCTCATGAACAGCAAAGATGAAATAACACTAATGTTGGTTATAATAAAAAGAACATGTTTGACATTGAGATAGAAAAAGAAATCACTAGCTTAGGACTAATGTCACCAAGCCTAATGTTTTCATGACTTAATCTGTTTTTCTGTATCCTTGTGTCCATGGTAACAGTTTCTAAGGGGTTTTGACTTGTCTCTTGAATCTCATCAGAAATTCTGTTCCTCAAGTTATCAATTTCCAGTGTTCATCTTTGTTTGCTTTTTAACATTGCCTGAGTTTAATTTATATTATAAATATATATATATATATATATATATATATATATATATATTTTTAAATTAATCATTGAGTGGATATCCATACTGTTTACAATAAATGGAGCATGTACACACATCCACCAAAATTAACATTTAAAGTAATAAAAAAAAAAGTTGGATTAAAAAAAAACCCATTCTTTTTATATATATATATATATATATATATATATATATATATATTATATTATATTATATTATATATATAGATATATATGCATGTTTTGTTAAAGATAACAGACAAGGTGCTACGATTAAGCTTTTCATTAATTTTTCTTGCATTTGAACAAGTGTTTTCTTTTTTGGACACAGTGTAAAAACTGTCCAAATGTTCTATAATTCCGAGCGCTTTTGGCTTTACTTTTAGCCATTATCAAGGACGATTTTATTTTTTCAGTTCAATTGAGTGTGTGTGTTGCATGTATGTTTTTAGTGTTATAGAGATGTTTTATTTTCCATATGCAGTTAGCATTGTGCCCATGTTCGTAGTTAATATTATTAAGTGTTGGCTTTTTCTTTTTTATTATTAAGGCTTCCATTATTTTTAATCTTTTTTTACAGGTGGACAAGGTTCTTATGTTTGAATTTTCTACTAGTATGTTTCAAATGGAGTCTGGTAATTTTGTGTGTGTGTGTATTTAAATGGATTCTAATAGAGCTGTGGTTAGATAGGTGTAACATAAGGCATCTGGATAGACATGTAGTCATGTGACTGATGTAATTATTTATGAATTTAGTTTGATCAGGAACACAGTTCTTTGGGACCATTTGAACTCATTGATAATGTTCGTTTGTTGTAATTTTGATTTTTCTGGTGTGTTGCTATTTTTGAGGATAAGGTTAGGTGTTTTAAATTTTTTGTAGTAGATAATTAATTTGATTTTTTATTCAGTTCAGTTGGGAAGTTTCTTTAGAATATTTCTAAGTGATGATGCATCTTGTTTGTAGTTAATGTGCAATTAGTTTTTGTAGAAAATATTTATGTTATTTTTGACTCTATGTTCACTATCATTGTTATTTACTTTAGGAAGAAATAGTCTATTTGGTCGTCTATAAAGTGGTTAGGGAAGCCATTGTTAATTACTGTCTGTTTTACATTATTGAGTTCTTTACTGAAGAATAGTCGAGAGGATGAATTCTGGTGTGATCATTTTAGAAAGATTTGTGCAAGATCCATATTGTAATGAATTATGCAATTATTGCATTTTTAGGACTTTTTTTTCTTTTTACATCCAACATTTGTTTTGATAACCTTTTCAATATAATTCTCTTGTTTCTGCAGAGTCAGGTTTGATTGGTTCTAGTGTGTACAAAAATTGTCAGTCCACTTTGTCATTGTTTAGTTTCAAAAACAGAATATCTTATAGTTTGAAAACCAAGCAAACTTTGATGTATTTGTCTTTCCATCATGGCGTTTGGTACTCAGAGATTTACAAACTTAAATCATATTTTGACGAGCTGATGACCTTGATTTTGCAGGCCACTAACAACAGATGTGTAGTGCTTGTGCTTATTTACTTTCTTTTAATCAATTCATTCCAAGCAAGGTGATAATGCCACTAAGACACAAGGGGTTACTAGAATTGAAAGAGAAAGAAAAACTTTAGAAGGAACTGGAAACCCAATCCTAAACAGGAAACAAGGGATAATCCTCTAACCTTCAAAAGAGTGTGGACCGGATGATAGGTGAATTATTGAATAGATTTAAAAGATTATTTCCCAACCTTAAAGATATTTTATTTAATGTAGGGCTTTATGATTAAGATTTTAAGTATTTGTAGTCATTTTTTGTTGTTTATAACAGACTATATTGTTGTGGTTTGAAAGCTTAAAATAAAAAAGAAGCTGAGAGCAAGTGTATCAATGCGAAGTAAGTGGGGCTTGGTAGTTCAAATCTCCTCTGCTTCACCCAGGATCTCTCTTGTCCTTCCTTATTCTCAAACCTCCTTCTTCCCTTGAGTCTTTTACAACCTTTCTCATATGTCTGCTTTTTCCACTCCAACTAGCACATTGCTTCAAGTTGACCAGAATGAAAAAAAAAAAAAAAAAATCAACTATTTTTGATGGAGTTTTATAGTTTCTGTTTTCCTTCTCATAATTCCTCTTTTACCCCCCACCTCCGGTTTGCCATGATGTCTCTCTGTAAAAGAAATCATCTGTTGCTATTTATTTTTCTCCCCCACCACAAGGTAAGTGATATTCCATTTTTTTCTTCTTTTCATTTAAACTAGAGTTTTAGGAAATTTTTATGTTGTTGACGAGTATCTGTCAAATATTGATATGAATCTAGTATTTTGCTTTGATTAATATAACCTTATAGCATGAACAAATACAAGACTCAAATGACATAAGAAAAATACCTTTTCTGACAAAAATAAAATGGTTCACTAAAGTGAATCTTAACTACATATTCTTTCTAGCAATTTTACATTACAAGCAAAGTTCACATAACAAAGATAAAAAGTAGAAAGAATATGATTATTATATTAAAATATATTAGCATTATTATTATATAACTACATTGAAGTGATGTTTTTACTTGCGAGGAGGTATCAAGGCTACTCAATATGTTTTCAACCAAACAATATGAAACAAATACAAAATCAAACAGGCTTAAATTTTATATAACATTTATTCCATCTGAATAAAATAACAGAAGTTTGATTGTAGAAAGGCATGCCTTTTATTGACCAGAGAGTCCACCCATCTACATTTTGAAATAAGAAGAGTATAAATGACACTGCCATGCTGTAAGAAATGCTCTCAGCAGTGAAATGTAAACAAAGAGGAAACTTATTTACATTATTTGGACTATTGTCCTCATCTTTGTCGCCATATTTATTACAACATTTCAGCCATTGTATGCTTCGGCCTTCTTCAGGTGGTTGGAATGTCGAACTGAAGCCTTTATTTCACTCACTGGGGTAGACTGTTCTAGTTCCATGTGCCATGTTTAATGGATGTCGGTTATTAATTTGTTAATTTCCCTCTGAAAGTTCTCCACTGCCTTAACCGGGTATTGAACTCTCACTCTTTGGGTCCTGTCACTGGATCTAAGCAACACCTTTATCCACTGTGCCATGTGTCCTTGACAAAGATGAGGACAATAGTCCGAATAATGTAAATAACGTACATAATACCTCATCTCAGAAATATAGACAAATAAAGAGGAACCGTATACTTATCAGAAAGAGGCAGCTGAAATTTTTGGACACATTGAGAAAGGAGGTTCTTGGAAAATCTGATACTCACAGGGTGAAAAGAGGAAAAGAGAGACAAAAGGAAGCAATGCATGACATACTTAATGGGCTTAAGCAAGTGGATGTCAGAATAGAGTCTGGGAGAAATAACAAGAAATCAAAACTTATTGAGAGCTAAAAGGGACAGAAAGAAATGGAGAGCCATGATTGCCTAAATCCTGAAGGAACATGGCATATAAAAGAAGAATTGGTATCAGTTCTGTTTTTATCATCTGACATCAACCTAAAGTATATTTCATTAATGAAGCACAATTTCCTATGAAACTTGAACAATGCTGAAGGTTGGTTTGGTTTGTAGCGTACCAACCTCAACGGGTTATATAATGCTGACAGGATTTTTATTACTGGTAATTTTTTTTTTTTTTTTTTTTTTTTAAAGTATTGCTAGTAATATTTATTTTCTTCCAAAACGTATTACTGGTAATAATGTATTGCTGGTAATAATTTTTCCTCAAGAAATTTATTGCTGGTTTTAAGACCTATTTTTACACTTTCATAGTGACTCCTGTTTGAGGGTTTATCTATTTACCCATAGTTGGGATCCTAACAAGTGCTACCACCTCGGGAACACCAGCAATTAAGAGGCAGTTCCACACCTCTCAAAACCACCTGATCAGAGGCCTTGCTGTTGGACGTGGTTTCTCGTTTTACCCAGGACGCAGATGTAGTTTATCAACATACCTAGATGGGACAATGCTGAAGAGGCTACATAGCAGAATTATAAAAAGCAAAAATATGCATATTTTGTCATTACAATTTCATGTTCTTTTTCCTTCTATTCCTTCCTTTTTATTCTTCCTTATTTCTATTTCAATGCAGCAGAAATTAAATGTCTGATAGTATTATTACTTTTCTATCTTCACTTTCTTGTGATTATATCTTTCTCTTTGTCACTAAAACTGATAGTGTCTCTGATATATATCTTTTTTTTTGTCTTTCCCAATCAAAACAGGTTGGTCCATTATTAATCTGAGGTAATGGCAGGATATGAAATGTCATACTTTTTTTTTTTTTTTTTAATAGATTGGTTTGGTTTGGTTTGGTTTGGTTATGACATATCAACCTCAATGGGTTATTTAATGCCGACAACATTTTTTTTTATCGCTAGTAATATTTTCTTTTTCAAAAATGTATTGCTGGCATTAAAACCTATTTTTATATTTTCATAGTGTTTTGACCCCTTTTGGTCGTTGGGCGGGGGGGGGGATTAACTATTTGCCCATAGTTGGAACCCTAATAGGTGCTACCACCCCAGGTCATGGTGGACCTGGGAACACCAGCAATTAAGAGGTAATTTCATGCCCCTCAAAACCTTCTGATCAAAGGTCTTGCTGTCGGATGTAGTTTATCGTCTCACCCAAGACAGTAATTTAATAGAGATTTTATTTTATCATTATCTTATTAGCAAAATATTATGTCATTTATTTAAGAAATTTTTTCAACAATTTGATAGTTATCAAAATATCCTTTTCTTTCTATCTTCCACTAAAACTAAACAGCATCTCTTAAAATGCTTTTTTTCTTCTGTTTTTCCTCACAATCAAAACAATGGTCCATGATTTATCAGAGATAAAGGCAAGATGTAATGTCTGTGCTAAATTACTAATGGAAGAAGAAACAAAGTTCTATGACATTATTACAATTATACTACATTATATTATCATTTCAAAATTATCAGTTCAATGAAGCATTACTATTATTCAAGTTTTTTTTTAATTGTTTCACTCCATGAAAGGCAATAAAACCTACAAAGATACAAGGGGTTACTGAGTGCTAGAGAATATGAGAAAGAAAATTGTTTGGTTGGTTGGTTTTGTTTTATGGCATATAAAAACCTCAGTGGGTCATTTAATACCAACAAAATGTTTGAAATACATTTATAGTGATAGTTTGGTAACAAAAAGGTGTATATGTATACATATATATTTGAACCATTTTTCAATTACTTATATTTTTGAGTACAATCCAACTTCTTTTAGGAAATTTACAATCTTCAATGGTTTTATTTTTGTAAAAAGTTTTTTTTAAATTACTCACTTGGTAATATATTGTCCACACTAGATCAAAATCTACACACTCTAAAAGTATGTTTTACTGTAAATTTCTCTTGGTATGTAGTGCATAATGGTGGGTGATGTAGGTGTGGCCTATGTGAAGGCATCAGAAAGAAAAAAGGAAGCATTATGAAAGAACAATAAATAAGAGAAAGAAAAAAAGAAACATTATGAAAGAAAGAGAAGACAATAAAAGAACAGGAATTAAGAAATCAGAAAATAACGACTGATACTGCATTTAAATTTTTGAAGATCAAACTTGAGCAGAAAGAAAGAAGCCATAAGAGAGTTCACAAGCGAGAAGTGCAAGAGAAGAAACTATTAGCATAGAACTTACAGTTACATCTAGCCATTTCAAGAGTAAAATGATAATACCATGCTGCCAATCCAGTACTGTGCTTAAATTCTAGGTAACATAGAGGAAACCTCATCAGAACAATTACCATGAAAGTATTTATACAAAAGACACAGGGAAGCTACATTATGGCAGTAGGAAAGTGACTGAAGCCAAGATGCCAGGTCAGGACACATAACATTGCAGATACTTTGGATTTTATCAAGCGTCTCTAAATGCATAGCAGGATCACCAGCCCAGATGTGGCAGCAATATCAAATGCATGAATGAATGATAGACTGAATGATGTGCAAGATAGATTCTGGTGAGAAAAACTGTTATTGTTTTGTTTGTTTTTTTTACAGTAAGATTCACCTTTTACAAGTTCTGGGGGCCACTCAAGGTAGAGAGCTAGGAGAAAATTTATGTGGATAGGAGTGGAAGATAATGGGTAACCCTAGCCTTGAACAGGTTAAGATTCTTGGGAGTCAGTTCCACAGAGCAGTGGTTCATGAGGAGAAGCTATCCAGCACAACACAGTAAACCAACTTTTATAATTGTTATGGTGGTAGGAAAGTGACTAAAGCCAAGATGCCAGGTCAGGACTGATAATGTTGCAGATTTTTCTCTGTATTTTATCAAGAATCTCTAAATACATAAGCAAGAGGAGCAGAATAGCTACTAAAAACCAAGTTTCTAATATATGGTGAATTCAATACTTTATAAAATATTTCAATTACTGACACACATTTTGGGTAAAAATCCTAAATTTCAAACTTTATAAAGTTATTTATTCAAGATTATTTAGCCAAATCTGAAAATGGATTTATTTTTTGGCTCTCAGAAGGAGTCCCTTGAATAAATTGCTTCATTAACATTAGAAAATAAATCTCAATCAACAGTGTATTCATGGTTGATAGATAAATTATTCACACTGTTCCTTAGTTGTCAACCAAAAATAAATGTTTGTGTATGGTTGGTTGTAACTCCTATGAAGAATTAATCCGTCAGCTCAGCTTGATGATGAGAGCAACAGACTATGGGTAGTTAAGGATTTCTGCTATGCGATGCAGTCATAAAAAAAATCTTGAGATCCGTTTTGCATGCAAAATAATCTATTATAATCCTGCTTGCCCCTCCCTTCACAAGTCAGTCAGTTCCTTAGTTTGTACGACTTACACTCTGCCAATATCTCATAAATAATGGACTTTTGACCGTGAAAACCTGGAGCTGATATATTAGAGACACTGCTTGGTTTCAGTGAGAAAAAGAAAGAATGAAAGAAGTGTTTAATGTCAGTTTTAGTGAAATGGAAAACACTGTCAATTTCAAATGTATTCATTTGTACACCCTTACTTATAAATAAATTTATTAATAAAAATGTTTGCAAGACAGGATTTGGGCTAGTATCAAATATTTGCATAAACATACAACCTTGTTTAGTCCTTCACTGACTAGACAATTCACCCCCCCACATTATGCTTCAATTCCTATCTGCATCACTAGAAAAAGCCCCATGCACACTCACAAGGGAACAGAAGGCAAAACAGAAAAACATGAATACTGTTCTCATTTACAGCTCTTAGGACATATTCACTGCTATTTCTGTCTTCTCTCATGACAGACTAATGAACCAGAGCTTCTCTTTGACCAATGAGAACTCTGATTACCCCACAGTTCATTACTATATCATGACATACAGCTTTGTAAATAAGCCTTTTTTTTCCACCAATGGCCTGTCAACTACCAACAGGCAGCTCACACGTGATCATGCTAGTCTGTGGCCTGAATAGAAAAGATATATGCAGAAGGTAGGTTTCAGGTCAAGCTACAGACAGTGTGTGATGAACAGTGAATCAATGCTTCTATTATAATATATAACCTTTATTAATTGAATTTTCCCTCCTTTCCTATCATGATTGCAAAGAACTACAAATAATAGGAAGCTGTGGAGAGTCATGATTGCAAACGTTTCTACTCTGCCATCACAAAATCTATAATACTAGAGTGTAACCCCAAGTATATAAATGTCTGATCTTGTTCAATATCGGTATTTTTTTCCATTGCAATGTGTGGATAGTTCAATAAATATCTTTTATGCTTGCAATACAAGACATTTATTGAACTCACCATTGGAAATGCAATGGAAGAGAATACACATCTTCTCATTTGTCTGAAATCTGACCTTGAAACCTGAAGATATATGTGAAATAGAAAGCATACAAAGTTTGGATTTAGTAAATGTCAAACAGTAATTCTAGAATTAATCTTTGAATAACCATTTGCTTCTTGGCAAAGTGATACCATATCAAGTCAAATACCACTGCAACCCAAAGACAGGTATTAAGTAATGGTAATCAAATATTAAAAACTTGAGTAAAGAATAAATCTTTACCATTCACTGTCTTCAAAGCAGATTTTCATACACAAATATTCAGTGAAATTCAATGACAATTCAATACTTGCAAAATCAAAAACACCTCGAGAGATTTCAATCAAATTTTATACCTGATATGTACATATTAATTTCTGTAATAAAAATCTTTGGGAGATTTGTGAAATAATCATTTTTTTTTCCAAATCACTACAGATTAGGTACTCCGCATCACATAAAAAAATAATTAAATCTAATAATAGTTAATTATAGGGGGATGCAGTTTGCTATTTAAAGGCATTGTAAATTTAGTTGACTCCCCTCTCCCCAATATAGAAGATAAAACAAATACATGACATGATTTTAAAATTTAAAAAAATAATTTTTTTTTTTTAAATTTGTAATGTGGAGTGCTGATGTGACTTTAATCGATTTGGCCACACAGGAGCGTTCAGTTAGCAAGGTTGAATATGACGGTTCTGTATAAGATACAGGTTTGATTCCTGTCGGAGGACGAATATTTTCTATAAAAATTTCTCAGAAATTCAGGCCAGTAAATGTTGTTTAATACTGTTTATTATAAACAGAGCATTTACTTAAATATTTGTATCTATAAAAAGAATGTTTAATCATAAAAATGTCTTAAAATAATTGTTGGACTTTGACCATTTCATAATCTGTGACGTCATTTGCTTACATTTGGATACGCGTTGAGCAGATATGAATGTACACGAGAGATTCATGGAAGTTTGAAGTTTAAAGGCAGTAAATTTGACCTTGCTAACCGAACGTTCCTCTGTGGCCAAATCGGTTAAAGGCACGTCAGGCTATATGACAGTTCCATATAGGATACAGGTTCAATTCCTGTCGGAGGATGCCGAACATTTTCTATAAAAATTTCTCGGACATTCAGGCCGGTAAAATGTTGTTTAATACTGTTTATTATAAACAGAGCATTTACTTAAATATTTGTATCTATAAAAAGAATGTTTAAACATAAAAATGTCTTAAAAAAATTGTCGGTCTTTGTCCATTTCATAATATATATATATATATAATTAGGAAATCAGCCGATTCCGCCATCTTGGTCCCAACCTTTCAGTATCTTCAGGTGATTTCAGTCAATTGATTTCCTAATGGTTTATTTTTTTTTTAAATAAAACAATTTTATGAACGGTATGTGTTTAAAAAATATAAATGAATAAGTGTACAACATGTGGCGTGGTAGAAGGTGAGGAGGAGGGGAAAAACAAGTGTATTGGAAATGTTGTGGTGACTTCTATAGTAAATCATCCATAGAAATTCCCCTATCACATCATTAAATATATCAGCTTAACAACTTTAACAAAATATAACAACCATAAATATGAATGCTGGTCATTATTTTAAGAAGTAAGGGGATACAAATGAAAAGATTTGAAATTGACAATTTTTCCCATTTCACTGAAAAACCTATAACTACTTCTGTTTTCCCTTCTTTTTTTTTTAACAATTCTGAGAAAAAAAATCAATTGATGTCAACTATATGTAACTGTAAATTCTATGCTAACAGTTACTTTCTCGTACTTATCACTTGTGGATCTCACTTCCAGCTTCTTGTTTTCGAGTCAACTCTGATCTTCAAAAATTTAAATGCAATGTCAATCGTTATCTACTGTCTTCCTGATTACTCTTCTATTGTTCTCGCTCTTCAATAATGCTTATGTTTTCTAATTCTTTCATACCCAGTAACCCCTTGTGTCTTAGTGGCTTTACTGCCTTGCATGGAGTGAATTTGATTAAAAAAAAATATTTACAAATCTTAGTGCTTAAAACTAATATGTTTATAGAGAGAGTCCCTATTTTTCTGACAAGTTCACTTGTGTATTGAGTAACCTGAAGGAGAGGGTGTGGTCTTCTATAAAAATGATCATGTTCTGGCTTACACAAATTTATGAAAATTATACTAAACAAGAGTAGACATATTACAATCTAGCAATCCATTTTGTCACAAGGAGCTTGTCTTTCTTTACTGATTGTATCAAATCTGAAATTCGTAATTTTGGGATTTAATTGTCCTAGAAGCTGCAATTCTATTTTTAGGTACATTTTTTCTCTGGTTGTAGATATCTATAATTCAGACTTGTTTACAGTGAAATTATAGATTGAGTTTATTTTAAGCTCTGACCTGCTGTAAACAATGAAACTCATTGGCTCTAGAATGGAACAATGTTGATGTTAAAAGAGTGTTTTTGTTCTAGGTTCCAAAAAGAAATTCATTACTGCATTTTGTTCTGATGTCATGGGGTAAATATTTCAAATATTTACAGTTAGATTTCTTCCTTGTTATTTTGATACTTGCAACTTGAGCCAAAGTGAATTGGACTGAAATACAAGTTCGTCCAATGGAAATCAACAAGAGAAAAAAAAAAAAAAGTTGTATTTTACAGATGCTAACTTGCTTGCAGTTTCAGTCACGTCTCTTGAAACAGAAATCACATGCAAGAATAAGTTTTCCTTGAACTCATTGATCCATTTGAAGATTATTTATAATAAGTTCTGTTCTATGGACAATATTTGTTACCAATAATAGGGATTGAACTTACATTCTAAAAAAACTAAGAGTAATTCAGGAGTGAACAGACTTTCTGGTGCCTGGATAATAAACTTAAGATACTTTAGCAATTACAATTCTAATCATTGCTTTTTAAAACTGTTGTAACCTAGTACTGAATAGAATAATTACATGAAGGTTGGTAATGAATGATAATACTTAGGACAAGAACAACACATATAAGATTTGCCAGTGTGCATAGAAGTAGTCAACTGCTAGAAGTGAGTCAAGTGAATTCCACAATGAATCTCCAACTGCAGACCAACATACTGTATTTACTATTGTATTTATGTGAATGGGAACATATCCATTATTGTCCATAGGTATGATACAACAAAAACAATTTGCCAAGGAGTGAAGGAAAACATTTTGAGAAAAGCCGCTTGGTTTGTCTTACAAGTGTTCAGATACCTCCAGCATATATATATATATATATATATATATATATATATATATATATATATATATATATATCTACTTCAAAGAACAATCGTTGTTGGCACCTGTTCACATCTGAGTATCAGGATAGTCATCCTCTCCCCTTATTCCTTTTCTGGTGGCAGTGATGGAGATGGCTGTGAAGGCTCAGCCTACTCCTGAGCAGTCATGAACAGGGGAGTGGGAGTGGTGGATGCGACTGGTGAGAGTCAGACCCTCCTGCCACCATGTTGCAGATCCTCTTCATGTTGATGGTTGTATTCAAAAGTTCAGGTCCTCCCTTGGATAGTCCTATGTCAAGAAGGCTGATTTGTAGCAACAGCTTCCCAGATCTTATCTTAGGGTCAATGTTTTCAAGTGAACAATAATATATATATATATATATATATATATATATATATATATATATATACACATGTGCGTGCGTGCGTGCGTATGTATGTATGTATATTTTTAAAAAGTTCAAAGACTTTAATTTTTTAATCAGACATTTTTATTACTTTAAATGCTATTTTCATTTCTACTCAAATACAAGTATCCACTAAAATTAATAAAGTTTGAAATATATATATATATATATATATATATATATATATATATTTTCAAGCATTTTTGGTTGAATAATCTAGACATATGTCTATTTTTATCCTCTCAAATTCATGGATCAGTTTCTTAGTGCTGTTACAAAATCGAGTAAGAAAGACAACATAGTTTTGGTTATTTCTTTGATTTTCCCAAGTGCTTTCAATTTCAACCAAGATCAACTTCAGGGGTGAATTCTTTAGATAAAAATTAATATAATTGATAGTTTTTAATTTTTTTTGTAAATGTGCTCTGTTGTAGCCAATTTATGTTAAGAATATGTAAGGGAGGTAACTTAGTTTAAATTTTTTATTATTAATGTTTTAAAATTACTCAACCCTCAATTTTTCTTTAAAAATTTTTTTTACATTTGTAGCATCCCAAAACATCACTTTTATAGGAATTTTAAAACATTGTTTCTATACTCATAATTAATTTATTTAGTGTTGGTTGCATTTTTCTTATATAGAATGCTTCGAGAATTTAAAGTTTTCGTTTTTGATTTGACAGGATTAAAATAAAAATAATGACATAATATTCTTAGATTATTCAACCCAACATAACTTGAATGAAGATATGATGCCTATATAAATATATATTTTATTTTAGGATATTACACTGAAAACATGTCAAAATCGCTACACAATTGCAGTCTTGTTTCAATGCGTACCAATGTATCTCATCATGTGATTGTAAAATACTGGCAAGTGAATTATTTATTTAGATTTAAAAGCAGAATACAACCTCTTTTTACAAAAAAAAGAAAAAAGAGAGTAGAAGGTTTGTGGACTTTACTATGATCAACCAATCAAATATGATCTATGTTAAATTTAAACTAAGCAAAGAAGCAAAAATTTAAAAAAAATCATTTTTTATAAATGGATCATGACTGGTAGATTGGCAATTAAGGACAACCAGACAAACTAAAGTGGATACTTATGGTTACATAAATTATACAAACTATACAATGCTGTTTTCCTAAGAAATAAAAGTGGAGAGGTAATTTAACAAAAAGTTATATGCTTTTCAAATTTCCTACATAAGTTGATAAATAAATAGCTTCTTTAAGGAAATAATTTAAGCATATAGAATATTTTGGCAAATTAATATGCAACTTTTCAATAAAGATTCTTCATATAAGATGTTAATAACAATAACCAATGAACGTAAAATGTTAAAAATACCAATTAAATACCAATATATCCATACAAGATGTTACTAATACTACCAGGAGATTAATATAATATTATATTAGATCCAAATTAATCTTACAAATAGAAAGATAAGCCATACAGTACAATTAAAATATAAGAAAAAGCATAATCAAATTCCAAAGATTAACTAAATTGTAAGGTAAACTATTAGGTTGGTGCAAAAATAATGTCGGTTTTTTACGTTAAAAAATACATCAAAATCCGACATTATTTTTGCACCAACCTAATATGTTTACAATTTACTGTTAATTCATTTCTTTGATTTAATAAGGAATTTTTATTGAATCTGATAATTTCCAGTTTTTCATATAAGCAGAAAAACAGGGTTTTTCTATATATATATATATATATATATATATATATATATAAGCAGTAAAGTTTAGTTAAAGACCAATGAAAGTTCTTTGTTAAGGAGTTGTTTTTTTTTTAAATTTTTTCCATATTTCAGATCATTCTTTTGATTTCAGATACATGATTAGATATAAATTGTTCAATGTCTGAGTACTTTCAGCTATCATTAGCCATTATTAAAGACTTAGAGAATGCTTTCTCAAAACAACAATTCTAACAACACATATATTGGTTTCATGACCACTGCCTTATTGAGCTGTTTAACATGACATTTATCTGATAATAGTTCAATTAAATCACACGCCACTAACTACCATAAAGAAAAAAACACAAGAAATTGGACAAATTCATAACAACAGCACAAAACTGCTATATCACATAAACTGTAAAAAACAATTACAAATACTAGAAGGACTAAACATAAAAATAAACAACCCGTAAATTATCATACTTATTATAAAACCCAGGTTGTGTGTGTGTGTGTGTGTCTGTTTCGTTTATATATTGGATCAGATTTCCTAGATTTTTCAACCAATTTCAACAAAACTTCACAGGACTACATAAAATTACCTTGTGGTGGTTCTGACAGCACCAAAAATTGGAAAAACACAATTGGTTTTGCGCAAAATCAATTTGAAAACATGATTAAGAGGCATCACTGTCGAGAATGAAAGGGGAACAACTCATATCGAGTTATACTTATAAAACCCAGGTTGTTTGTGAGTGTGTGTGTGTGTTCGCTTATATATGGGATCGGATTGCCTACATTTTTCAACTGATTTCAACAAAACTTTTTTTTTGGCAGGTAGTGTTTCTTATTGACTTGCACACTTTTTTCTTTATTTTTACATTCAGACTGCTTTAAAAATTCCATTTACAAGACAATTGTTTATAATAAAATTCTACTTAATCGGTAGACTCATAAGGATAGAAAACAATGTTTTTGTTTGAGTTTGGGTTTGACCAATTCGTTAAAAAAAAAAAAAATAATAAAAATAAAAAAATAATTAAGACATGCGTGTCCGTCAACCTTAAACAATAATCTTTGTCAATTTTATTTTTCAGTCTTTATGATGGTCAATACTTGATCTATCTCTTACTGTTACATCCCCGGGCAATGACGGGCTCTACTGCTAGTATCTAAATCATCTTTGGCGATCATGGCTCTTCACAATTTCCTGTCCTTTGTAGCTCTTAGTAAAGTTTGTCTTTTTGCTATTTCAGGCCATGAGATGGTTAAATGTTAATTCTACGCAGAAAAGGGTAAACTCAAAATGGAATGAAAGCTAGAAGAGAATAAGCCTGTGGAGACATTTTCCTTGGTGAAAATGGAACCATCTGCATTTCTTTGATCCTAAAGTTTATTTTTCTTACCTATACAGATTTAGAGAAATGGGTTTATCTCAACCTTGAGGAATTAAGAAAACATATATCATTAACAAGAGAGAGACAGACGAGGCTTATATTTTTGTTGACGAAAATGAATTGGAAAATTTAAACAAAGGATGAACCCATTGGGAGGATCGAAGTTATGAACATTGATCCAATCTTGACAAGCAGGTGATCTGGTTTATATTTTCACTTGAGAGAGATCAGCCCAGGGATGGAGAAACAATTTTATCTCTTCCTTGAGAATTTAGGAAAACAAATATCATTAATGAGAAGAGAGACAGATTGGGCTTATATTATCATTGATAAAAATGAATTGGAAATGTAAACAAAGAACGAACCCCACTTTTTTAGGGTTAAAGTTATAAAAACAGATTTTGTAGTTGCTGAGCCAGTGATCTGGTTTATGTTTTTGCTAGACATAAGTCCGAGAATGGAGAAATAATATCTCTTCCTTGAGGAAACAAGAGAATTAAAATTAATGACTAGAATAAACAATGCCCTTTTGCCCACACAATTTAAAAAGTCTAAACAATGCAAATAGTGTAAATACTTTCTAGAGATTTCAATTTTTTTGCACTTGCTTAATTTTGGTATCCCCAATTTGTAATTTGCTTATTGGGCTGACCCTTTTGCTGACAATCTTAAAATTTTTTTTTTTTAGTCCTTTCTTCTCCCTTTCCTATCTTCAGTAAAAGTTCTTGCAATTTCGTTTCTGCATCTACTGCCAACACTGTGTCATCTGCATATCTAATGTTGCTAATGTGGCCACTAATAAATAATTCTGGTAAAGATAGCTTTACTGTAAAGGTTGAATAAGTCTGGTGAGAAGATACATCCTTGTCTTACACCCCTTACATATTTTTTTATATTTACTGAATTCATTTTCTATCTGTATACTGGCAGTTTGCGACAAGTTCTGAATTATTCTAATATCTTTCCCAAATAAATCAAGCTCACCTAGCAGTTCAAATAGTTCTTTGTGAAGCATTTGGTTATCTGGAAAGTTCATGCTGATTTTTAAGAGAAATTAAAACACAGAACAAAATTATGCCATTAAATATTTTTTCAACCAAATACGAACCATTTTGTTGCCCAACCTTTCTCCATTTTAACTCTTTGAGCCCTGACCACCACTTTACCAATGGTAGAGAAAAATGGCATAATGCCCAGCTAAACCATTTGAACATTTATCAGTTATCTCCTGTTAATTTCCCCTCTCCAAGTTCTCCACTGCCTTAACCGGGTATTGAACTCACACTCTTTGGGTCCAGTCACTGGATCTAACTAATGCCTTTATCCACTGTGCCATGTGTCCGGTTAAGGCAGTGGAGAACTTTCAGAAGGAAATTAACAGGAGATAGCTGATAATTGACATCCATTAAACATGGCACATGGAACTAGAACAGTCTACCCCAGTGAGTGAAATAAAGGGTTCAGTTCGACATTCCAACCACCTGAAGAAGGCCGGAGCATACAACGGCCGAAACGTGATAAATATGGCAAAAAAAGATGAGGACAATAGTCCGAATAATGTAAATAATGTACATAATACCTCATCTCAGAAATATAGACAGATACTCTTGCATATAGTTGTCAGTTAAAACACTTTCACCATACATATCTTTCTTTGCTTATGAGGCATTTTTGCCTTTACAGTAAAAAAAAAAAAAAAGAAAAAAGGATTTCAGTGTCTAAAATGCACCTTATAATCTTCCATTTTCATAGGGATGCAAAATTGACACAAATTAAGTAATTTTAAACTTTCTTTCTTTCTAAAGAGATAGTTTGAAGTGTGCTCTACTCAGAAATGTATGCATAGTATATCTGTCGATAAATTTGACAGGTTCTAACATGAAACATGAGTGACTAAAAATCAGCACAAACTCTCCAATAAGCCCAATACTTTATCATAATGTACTCTTGTATAAAACAAGAAAATGATCAGAAATACTGGAAAAAATAACAAAGAACTTTTGTGGATCTTTTAACCAAAGACAGGTTTTCTGATCACTGAAGTTTAGCAACGTAATAGTAGGTTTATAATTTTAATAGTAGATTATTATCTTCAAAAAAAGAAAAAAAAATGTATTGTAATATACGAATTTATTAATCATCAGAGATACCCCTTTCTGTCTTCTATCAGCATGGCTGATGCTAACCTCCTGGAGAATGATTCACTACACCTTCTCAGGCAAACATTCTGGGCTGACATGAAGTGAAAAGTCTATATTGAATCCACAATACGATTTCAGCTGTTAAGATTTTCTCTCCAGAATCTATCTTACATATCTATAAGTCTACCATTTGCCCATCCTTAGAATATTGCTGTTACATATGGTTTGGTGCCCCTGTTATTTACCTTGAGCTCCTTGATAAAATCCAAAGAATAATCAGCAATATTATTGGTCCTGACCTAGCATCTCAGCTTCAGTCACTTTCCCACTATATATAAATATATAAAGTTGCCACCCTGTGCCTTTTCTATAAATACTTTCATGGTAATTGTTCGGATGAGCTCTTCGCTATGGTACTTAGACTTTATGAATTTAAAAGCACAATAATAGACTGGCAACAAGGTCGCACAGTTGAATTGGCAAGATGTAACCTTAAGTTATTTGCTAACAGTTTCTTTTCTCACTTCTGGAACTCCCTTCCGGCTACAAACTTTCCAGCCAAGTTTGATCTTTAAAAATATCTACTGTTCTCCTAATTACTTTTCTTTTGTTCTCACTTGTTAGTAATGTTTCTGTTTTCTGATTCATCCACACCCTAGTGTCTTAGCAGCTTCATTGCCTTGCATGGGGTGAATTTGATTTAAAAAGAAAAAAATTAAAAAGAAGAGATTGATTAGGCATTCCACTATACAGTGACCAGTATTTGTCTATATTTCTGAGATAAGGTATTATGTACACTATTTACAATATTCAGACTATTGTCCTCATCTTTGTTGCCATATTTATCACAGCATTTCAGCTGTTGTATGCGCCAGCCTTCTTCAGGTGGTTGGAATGTCAAACTGAAACCTTTATTTCACTTGCATAGAAATGAATACAATATGGGAACCAGTAATAAAGAGTGCCAGAGAAAAGCAATAAGAACAACAAAAATTTCAATATGAGCTCTGGTAAAAAACATGCAATGATAACAGTGAAAATTGCAATATGAGCACTGGTAAAAAACGGTTGCTGAAAACATTAAGTTTATAAGTCCCAGAAATTCATACACAGTTGTCCTTAAGGACACATGGCACAGTGGATAAAGGCATTAGTTAGATCCAGTGACAGGACCCAAAGAGTTGTGAGTTCAATACCTTATTAAGGCAGTGGAGAACTTGGAGAAGAGAACTAACAGGACATAACTGACATCCATTAGACATGACACGTGGAACTAAAACCTAATCAAGCAAAATAAAGGGTTCAGTTCAATATTCCAACCTGAAGAAGGCCGAAGTGTACAATGGCCGAAACATTGTGATAAATATGGTAACAAAGATGAGGACAATAGTCTAAATAATGTAAATAGTATAACCACACCCAGTAATGGGACTGATGATGATTATGTTTTAATTATTTGCCATAATGAATTACATTAATATTTCGCTTGTTAAAACATTCTTAATTCTTGTGGTGATTCAATTAAATACAAAAGCCATTTATAATTTGTTAAGGACAAAATTAATTTCACAAAACATTTTAGGATATTGATGTAACGTAAATGTACAAGGAAGACAGCCTTTCATTATGGAAGCCAGATAAACATCTTTAATATGAAGCTTCTCTGATAGCAAAGCAGATTGCAGTAATGAATTCTGACTAAAAACCTAAAACAAATCCATCTCCTAACGTCAACATTGCTCAATTATAAAACCTCACAGCCAATAAGCTTCATTGTTCACAACAGGCCAGAGCTTAAAAAAAGCACATATGATCTATAATTTCACTGTAAACAAGTGAGGATGGTAGATATCTACAATCAGAAAAAAAAAAATGCAGCAAAAATAGAACTATGGTTTCGAGGACAATAAAATCCAAAAACTCATGGATCTCGGATTTAATGAAATCATTAAATTAAGAAAAATACTGTCAGGTATAGAACAGAAGAATATGTTGGAATAAACAAGTAGTTTAAAAAAAATTAATTTGCTTTCAGGACAAAAATACAGAGAGAGAAAGTTGGAATAAACAGACATATTGGAATAAAGTGAACAATAAGCAGGGGGTCTGAAATAACAGTGTGGAGGTTGAGAAAAAAAAAAAAAAAAAAGTAAAAATTTAAATAGATGACCAGGCCTATCTATCTTGGACATTAAAATAATCTCATTAAAACTTCATAAATTATTCACGAGAATAAATTTGAAAACTACTATCTAAATAGCAGTTCTCGAATTTATTTAGAGTACTACTTAGAGTGGTCCACTTGTAAAAAAAAATTAGTAAAAGATTTTTGGGAAATAATTTTTGTACATTAACACTTAATTGACCTTTCCTTAAACCACTACATTAGTCATAATCTAAAAAAAAAAAAAAATATGAATTATTCTTTTATCAATATAGAAGTGTTGGTGTTGTTCATAAATTTGATACAGGGTAAAATCATTAACACTATTTACATAATTTAGACTGTTGTCCTCATCTTTATTGCCATGTTCACAACATTTCGGCCATTGTACACTCCAGTCTTCTTCATTGGAATTTTGAACCAAACCATTTATTTAGTCAACAGGGTTAGATTGTGCTAATTCCACATGCCATGCCTTTTTGTGGATATCTCAGTTTCAGTTCATTCCCTTTAGTAACTCAACTCTGCAAGATTTTGTTCCATCTGCTGTGGCCAGATATTGAACTCATCACTTTTTGGATTGTTTCAACCAAGTACATATGGCCCAGTGGATAAAAGCGTTGGTTGAAATAAATAGTTACAATACCACATCTCAGAAACACAGACACATGTGAAATCAATCTGTGAATTTGTACTTGATTCTGAAAGAGATAAATAGCATATTTGGATACTCCTCTAGTATGCAGTCCACCACAGTTTCTATATTCTATGCTGTGAAATGACCTTTAGCGTGTGGTCTACATTTCATAGTATGAATTTATTATAACTTTTTTTGCCATTTTGACCCAAGTGTTCCTGACCAGTTAATATAAAGTGATCTTTAGTGTAAAGTCTCTCATGTGCTTCCTTTATTTTTACCCTTTCAACTTGACTACTCACCATAACTAAACCCCAACCCCAATCCAGTAGCACCAATGAATTCCATTATAATGATGACCATTAATGTACACCCATGTGCAAATTAATTGAAACAACTTCTTTAGTTTCCTTTCTTTCACCATACGGTCAGTTTTAGACCCACTGGAGTGACAGGGTGTAATCGATTTCTAATTTTTTCTCAGATTAGATCATTTGCAGTGGTGTGCAGTAATAGGAATCTATTTTAAGGGTCTATGATGAAATTTGTTTTGCCTTGAAAAATATTGTCATCTGTGACTGCATCAGATTTTCATCATGCCCAGACACTATTGTCTCGACTGTTGATTAGTTCTCCTAGAGCCATTCTCTGCAATAAACATTACTCAAGGAAGTGTATGAAAATTGTAATGCTGCATGAACACACCGGCAAGCCTTACCAGGGAGCAAATCAAAGTATTATAGACTGGCCTAGAAACTCTCCTGATTTAAATTCAATCGAAAATCTGTCGTCAATCTTCAAGGAATGATTTCATGGAATGGACATATGAAGTACTAATATGTGCTCTGGGTCATGTTTCATTGGAAAAATATGAAAAAAAGTAAACAATAATGGGATTATTTGTTTTGTTTCAATTAATTTGCACAAGGGTGTACTATTTAGATTTTTTCTATTATTATGATTTGTATGATTAAGTGTATGTCATCATACTTATTATAAAACCCAGGTTGTGCGTGTATGTGTGTGTGTGTCTGTACGTTTATATATTGGATCTTATTTCCTACATTTTTCAACCGATTTCAACAAAACTTCACAGGACTACGTAAAATTACCTTGTGGTGGTTCTGACAGCGCCAAAAATTGGAAAAACACAATTGTTTTTGCACGAAATCAATTTGAAAACACAATTTAGAGGCATTGCTGAATGCTGAATGAAAGGGGGACAACTCATATCGAGTTATACTTATTATAAAACCCAGGTTGTTTGTGTATGCGTCTGTGTTCGTTTATATATGGGATCGGATTTCCTACATTTTTCAACCGATTTCAACAAAACTTCACTTTTTTTTGGCAGGTAGTGTTTCTTATTGACTTGCACACTTTTTTCTTTATTTTTACATTCAGACTGCTTTAAAAATTCCATTTACAAGACAATTGTTTATAATAAAATTCTATTTAATCGGTAGACTCATAACAATTGAAAACAATGTTTTTGTTTGAGTTTGGGTTTGACCAATTCGTTAAAAAAAAAAAAAAAAAAAAAAAAAAAAAAACTAATTAAGACATGCGTGTCCGTCAACCTTAAACAATTTTTGTCAATTTTATTTTTCAGTCTTTATGATGGTCAATACTTGATCTATCTCTTACTGTTACATCCCCGGGCAACACCAGGCTCTACTGCAAGTTAATGATAAATCATTATTCAATATATTTTTATCAACCTGCAGTATTAAGTTCTTGTAGTGGGGGATTTGGCTGCACATTTAAAGTGTAAAAGTGCAGCTAGAATGGATGCTAAACTGTAAATGACTTGAGAGACCACACACTAAAGTAGCACCTGTTTTGGAGTCTATAAGCATTTACTAGCTTCGGGAATAGGTAAGTATTGGTTATTTATATTTCAGTCTGTAAATATTTTCTTGATTAGGCGGGGAGATAAATATTGGTCATTATATTTGAGTCTATAAGCATTTACTTGGTTGGTAGCCGCTTTTAGTGAAGAATCTTATCTCTCTGCAAGTCAGCATATTGCACGCCCTGCCTAATAGGCCAAAGACAATTTCAAGTTGCAATTTAACAGTTTTCAGTTTGGTTTTTCTTTTTTAAAATCTTCTTCCATCAATTCTCAGTTCATGCTTGTTGGAATATTTCCGTCTCAGAGAGAAAGCCGAAAATCAGAGTGAAAGTGCCAACCAATAAATCCATTTTGCGAGATGTAAGTCAAGTCAATGGTTGGACCAGTGTCAGAAAATGGTTTTCTTCTTTTTCTTCTTCTGTGTCACATTTCAGTGCAATGTACAACTTTTCTCTCATTTCCTTAGTTCTCTTCTCTTTCTCTCTCCCCTCCCCACCACAAGTTGCAAATCACTTGTTATATAAGTATAGCCAAGTAATAGAAGAATTTTTTTTTTGCCTTCTGCCAAGAGAGGGAAATAATCTGTCAGAAGTTCTAAAACTCTTTCCAGAGATAAATTTCTATTTAGTTTCTGCGTGCATAGCCAAGATTTTACAAGAACAATAATGTATGGTGTGATATAAAACTGCTTCTCTACTTAAGTTCTAATGATGAGCCTATTGCCAATATAAAACACACGCATACACTGCCCCTTTGTGTTTTGAGCTTTTCCTGCAAGGGTAATAGCCATTTTCCTTTTCCTTTCATTTCATTGCAGGAAACGCACTTAGGTGTTTTTGCAGATGTACTAATGGCCTTTTATAATGCAATTAAAAAAAAAAAAAACACTGTATATCATTCAGTCAAACATTGCTCATTCAAATGGAAGCTAGGTGAACACCGCTACCCTATCCCAGCATTAGTAAAAATATCATACATCATTGATAGGCATGCACTGCTTGCCGCAAAAAAAAAAAAAAAAAAAAAAAAAAAATATATATATATATATATATATATATATATATATATATCATATGATTGATAGATAGATAGATATATATATATATTAAGGTTTCAAAACTGTTAAATTTTCTTTTTACACCATTTACATTGACACCCGGAAGAGGCACGGCCTGTGGAACTAGAACAGTCTACACTAGTGGACAAAATAAAGGGTTCAGTTTGAAATTCCAATCACCTGAAGAAGGTTGGAGTGTACAACAGCTAAAACATCATGAATATGGCAATAAAGATGAGGACAACAGTAAATAACTACAATACCTCATTTCTTTATTTAGTTTACGGGGGTAGATTGTGCTAGTTCCACATGCCATACCTTTTCTCAGTTTCAGTTATCTCCCTTTAGTAACTCAACTGTCCGAGTTTTTTTCCCCCTCTGCTGTGACCAAGGATTCAACGCACGATTCTTTGGGTCAAGTCACTGGAATGCTTCAACCAAGATTTTTATCGACTGGGCCATGTGTCCTTGGGACAGTGAGTTCAATACCTGGCCACAGCAGAGGTGAACAAAATCTTGGAGTTACTAAAAGGGATTTAAAAAAAAAAAAATAGAGCATCAAAAAGATTGTTTCTATTTTGACACTGCTATTATTTTAACTCCATTCACTCCTTGGCAAATTTTGTTTTAAAAAGTGATGATTAGAATTGAAATGAAACCTAAACATATGATGAAAGTGAATTTATACATTCCTTCTTGTTCTTGAGAATTTACAACAAAAATATTAAACACTATTCATTAAATTTTTTATTTACAAGAATAATTTTATATTTGGAACATTCTAAAAATTAATACAATTGTAATGAAACTACTGTAATATTTACCAATATAACAGTTTATAAAGAAATAAATATGAAAACAATTTTTTTTATTCATAAATTTATTAAATTATTAAAATATGTGAACCAACTATAAGGAAATCCTTATTTACCATTTTATAAAGTTTGACCTGATTGACGATTAGCCAGTATTTTGCAAACCATTTCAATAAATAATCAAATAAATAAAGTGTATATTATTTTTATCGTGAATTTTCAAGAACAAAGAAAATGTATAAATTCACTCTCATATGTTTAGGTTTTATTAAAATTGTAATCATTATTTTTTTAAAACAATAAACATTGCTGAGGAGTGAAGGTAGTTAAAATAATAGTGGTGTTAAGGGAAAAACTATCCTTTTGACATACCATACTTTTTTTTTGCAAGCATGAACATTAAAAATTGTCAAGAATGTCAGCTAATTGTAATTGAGTGGTCAAACTGTGGATTATGAGCCCCATGCGACTTTTTGATGCTTAATGTGCAGCCCATGGCAATCCATTGGCCGAGTTGCATTTCGCATTATAGCTAATATAAAAAAGGCGTTTGGCCATCCCCGGCACAAACAATGGAATAACCAATTCTCAGCAGAATAACTTTTGTTTCAATGTCTGCATCTCTCAGTTTATTAGTTCTGATCTATAATAAACTCTTCATCATTTGAGAGCGTACCAATAATCAAACCCGACTTAAGATGAACTATTAATAATATTACCAAAGCTGATTAAGAAGGCTTATCTGATTATAGAAGTTTATGTTAATGTCCATGCCAGTCAGAAGCATTTGCTAAGGTTTTTATTGTTTTTATTTGTGATAAAGATATGAATAATCCGATCTAATGTCAATGTCAAACCAGATGTTCACGTTGTTTATTTCCGTCATAAAACAAATCAATAGGCGTATGCTTTGTACAATGTACTCTACAAGGAAGTCGGACACAGGATAGGGTGTGCTATGAGTGCTTTTATCCTACACTGTAAGGGTCTTTTTTTACAATGATGTTCACCCTGTATCAAGTCCAAGAGCCACTCAAGGGAGAGGGTTACAGAACAAGTGACAAAGTTTATGGGGATATGTGAGGGGAAGATAAGGGTTAACTATAGACTATATGTCTATAGTTAATGAAATATATATAGTTAATAAAAGTTATATGTTAACTATATGTTCTGTCCAGGGTATTCTCAACATCCTTCTGTAGTACATGTCATCTCAAGTTTTCTCTTCATTTGTGAGGAATACTGTCATTTAGGAGACTTTCTTCTGTTTACACTATTTACAGTGTTTAGATTGTTGTACTCATCTTTATTGTCATATCCACAACATTTCATCCATTGTATGCTCCAGCCTTCTTCAGGTGATACATGTTGGAAGAAGCCTTTAAGGTAGATTCTCCTAGTTCCACATGCCATGCCTCAGAATGTCAGAGTTTCAGTTAATTTTCTTTAGTAATTCAACTCGCCAACATTTTTTTTTTTTTTTTTTACACAAGTTGCATTGTTTAGACTGTTGTCCTTATCTTTGTCATCCCCAATGACACATGACCCAGTGGATAAAAGCGTTGAGTGAAGTAATCCAGTGATTTGACCCAAAGAGTTGCGAGTTCAATATCTGGCCACAGCATTAGTGAAAAAAACTTGGAGAGTCGAGTTAGTAAAGAAAAATAACTGAAACTGAGGTATCCAGAAAAGGTATGGCACGTGGAACTAGAACAATCTACCTTGGTGGATGAAAGAGTTACTAAAGGGAATTAACTGAAACATCATGAGGCATGGCACGTGGAGCTAGAAGAATCTATCCTGTGAACTAAATAAAAGGTTCTTCTAACATATATCACCTGAAGATGGCTTGGACATACAGTGGATGAAACGTTGTGAATATAACAATAAAGATGAAGACAACAGTTTGAACAACACAATTTTTGTTCACCTCTGCTGTGGCCATAACTCATAACTCTTTCAGTCAAGTCACTGATTTATTTCATCCAATTCTTTTATCCATTTGGCCATGTATAACACTCAGTAACCTTTTGCGTCTTAGTAGCTTTATTTCCTTATTCAGTAAGATCACTTTGGCTTTTTGTAACCCTTTGTGGTCTGATTTTCAGTTCAGTCAAATCCTTTTAGCTAGAGCTGGGCTAAATAATTTCTTCTCTTTCCAAATGTGGTCACTTCTGCTGCTTTCAACATTTTGCCACTGCCATTCTTACAAATAGATCTACAGGGAAGTAACTTACAACCATCACCATGAAATCCAATATTTTATTTATCTACCTACCTATCCATCTTTACATCTGTTTGCTGACCTGCCCATCCTCTCCATTTTCTAAACTAAAATTCCTGCCAATTAAAAAAAAAAGAAAAATCTGTCTGTTAATTCTTTTTAACTTATCTGAAAGCATCACACAACTGCCACCCGCCTGTAAATTCCTACGCCCCAAGAATTACATATTGCCAATTAATACTTCCATATCAAAATCCCTGTCCATTTATATCTTAATGCCAGAGAAAATATATTTGAAATAGAAATTATCTCCGTTTGTAATATATTTACTAGTTGAGGTACCTGACTACGTAAGAGGTTAAAATCTTTAAAGCTGGTCATAATGGTAATGGTATTGTATATTGGTGCTGGATTCAAATAAGGCAATGAACCCATACATAAAAAAATATATAAATATCTTTATTGTTTGAGTTGCCAAGATTGGGTAGAGTGAGGGAGAATCACAGAGGTTAGAATTGCGCACACAACAATTGACAGAGACAAAACTTTGGTAAAACTCTAGCCAACCACTCGCCCAGGCCAAGAATTAGACTGGTTTTATAACATTTGGATAGCCATGCAACTTCATGCGGCTATGCCTTTTCCGGTATGCGCCTATGCAAGCATGTGTTTCTTTCTGCTCAGGACACCTATATGCCCTGTTTATTTTAGCCACTGGACGTATTTCCTGTTTATGCTATAATCAGTTCTGATTTTCACTCTCTGATGCAGCGGAAGTGAGACCAAAGGTCTTTCCTCAACCGATATCAAACAATGGTACCATATATACTCACGGATAGATTGCCCCCACATTGCATCACACCCCTAATTTATGGCTTAATAATTGATGATTTACTATTGACTCGGAGATAGGGCACACTATAATCTAGGGAGTTACACAGCCTTTTTTTTAAAATGTAAGAATTATCAGATTTTTATTTTAAAACTTACAATTATTAATACACTTTTGCCATTAAAATACATTTTGTCAATCACAATGTAAACAAAAGGAACTGTTGCACCGGTATTTTTATATTTACCACAACTTATTTATATATCAAGTCAACTTTTAATTTAAAACCTGCTTCATAACTTTCTTTTACTTATGATTAGAATTTGCAACAATTACAATCTCTATCTATAAAAGGCAGGATGTGTTTGTGTGTGAAACAAATGCACGGCCACCATTTGATGGATTTGCACCAAAATTTACATGCACATGCTCCAAGTTAACGGCAAGGCCAAGACCGACTTTGCATTTCCCAACTTCCATCAATAGTGGAAATAATTGATTTTTTCATCCTTCTAGAGCAGTTTTCATGTAGTTTGCGGCCATTTTCTACTGGCCAGAGTGAGAGCCTATAGCTGGCTGCCATGAATAAGCAAGAAGATTCTATTGATCAGCATGAGAGCCAACAGCTGACTGACACGATAATAATGTTAACTAGCATGCTAGCATGCAAAGATAATCGATAGCTGCATTCGTCACAAGTGGGGAAAAATTTAAATCTGCATTGCCCTTTATTCCAGTTGGCTCATTCGCTTGCTTAAACTCAACATTGATTCTGATTCTGCAGAACTGGGTTGGGTGTGAAAAAGTATTTGTTGTTAACATTCTTTTTTCATTTGGTTTTTCCAGTTACAAGTCCTTTTTTAAAGCTGATTGTTTTGTGTTCATTTTGTTTAGTTCTTTTTCATAACAGATTTAATGTTTAGTATAGAGCTTAGAAAAAATTTGCAGTGTGAGATAGGCATGTAGCAACATCAGCATGGCAAAGGGCACTCCTTTAAAGGCAAGGAAGGGCAAAAATATTTTAAGTCAAGTGATAGCGATTGCTGTACGAGTCGTACGATTTTTTTTTAATCAAGCACGGGCAACGCCGGACCATGCTGCTAGTTATAAACTATAAATGTAGCTACCAACTATCACTGTGCAATGCCAAATAGTGCAAATGTTTTGGGTACTAGATTCATGCACTTTATTATTTGTAAACAACACTTAAGAACGCCTTTTAATGTTATATGAAATAACCATTAAAGAAAATTATCTCAAAGAATATATTTCATTTCTTTAAGTCATATTTTCCAACGTATTTTTGAGAAAATATATATACATTACAGAATGAATCATGGGACTATTTTTCTTTGTCAATAATGGTTCCTTAACTTAGTATGCATGTTCAGGGTTTCAGTCTAGTGTAAGGGCCCTGAACAGTGACTGATGGATCAATGAATATTTTATAATTCTATTTATTTATTGTGATGGATATACTAGCAGCATGAGGTAAGTTTAAAGCAGTGAGTCAGTATATATATGATAGATAAATTATTTCTATACAGAGAAAAACTATAGCTTTAGTATTTATGGGTATCATTTTTGATTTCTCAGAAATCATGATGACAAGGTAGTGTTGTTTTACATTTACGTCAAGTGGATAGATCACACCCCGAATATTTTGTGAAATTTTTGGTAAAAAAAAGTGGAACCTATCCATGAGTATAAACAGTAATATTAGTTGTTTCCCTAAAAGGAAACTTAGCATTCATTGACTGAGCAGCCAGTGCTGCTTTCGGCTGAAATTAATAAAATTGTTCTCTTAAAACACTTTTTGTGGAAAATAGGTTTCTCAAATCCAGTAGCTTTTATCTTTTTTTTTTTCCAGTATTTATGGAGGTTTCCTTCCAAACTTTATATTTGATGTGGTATGGAATGTTAACACCTTATTTCATTAGTTTCACTTCAAGTTACATGTGCTATCCATTTTAGAGATGCATAGATGGGGGGGGGGGAGTCAAAAGAGATAGAGAGAGACATACACTTACCTAAAAGCACGCAAGATAGGTAAAAGGCTATATTGATGTACAGATAAGGTGAGAGAGATGCACATTCTGGATAAGGATAGATAGATGCACATAAAAGTAGCATAAGGATAGATATATGGATGCACATAGGGAATATAGATAGAGGGATGCACACATGGAGAATATAGTTAGAGAGATGCACACATGGGAATATAGATGAACAGAATTACATGACACTTTCTACTTCACAGGTGTAGGGTTGCACTTCTGAGAAATCCACAGGATGATAAAGATCAAATTTAAGCTGCTTAATTAAAATCAATCAGTCAATCAATAAACAATTTCAAGAAATATTTTTCATAGCACACCTGTACATTCATTTGTATTTGAAAGAAAGATCAAGAGGAGCTATCAGACAGAAAGATCGAGAAGAGCTATCAGACAGAAAGATCGAGAGGACTTATCAAATTGGCTGACTGTTGTCGTCTAACCCTCCACCCCCTTTCTGTGCAATAAATATGAAATGCACAAGTAACAGGAGTCGAGTGATTTTTCATAACAAATGAAAAACAAACACTTTATGAACCAAGGAGATCGGCTTATTTAAGTGGATCAGCTCCAATCTAGCAATCAAAGAACTGTATCTTCTGTCACAATACTGAAATTAGTGTAGACAAAATTATGTTCAGATCACACAGGGAAACAAATTTGTACAGTTAAACCCAATTGTAAGTGTAACAAATTAAAAGAAAGATATGTAAAAAAAGAAACAGGGCAGTGAAATTTAGAAAGTAAACCAAAGCAAGGAAGCAGGAAGACAAAATGGTGAGGGTCAGGATAATTATAGAGTTGTACTTTGTCATTCCACTAGGGCTGTAATTAGCTTGAAGATGTTGTTACTGCACTGGTATCCTTAAGACTGTCTTGGGAAGGAAAGAGAGGCAGGAAGGAAAGGGGAACCATGGAGAACAAAATGGTTAACAGCTAATCAAGAGGGAAATACAAAGAACAAAGTAGGAAGAAAGAAGGAAAAAAAAAAGGAACAATGTTTGCGGCCTTCTTTTCTAAAAAAAAAAAAAAAAAAAAAAAAAAAACTCAAGAAAGTGACATTGGGATTTGTAGGAAAATCTATTTGGTTTTGAAGAGGTAATGATATTTCTTGCTAGTGAAAATATTTATTGAAATCAACCAATCAAAAAAAAGATTTTGTTTAAATGAAAATAATCTTAATGACATCAACCAATCAGAAAAAAGATTTTGAATTTTGTTTAAATGAAAATTATGGTTTTGCCACATTCTTAAATTAGTTTATGAAATTTTAATTTTGCTGATTGAAAAATCTGGTGTAATGGCTGCCAACATGGAAAGTTCAATCATTTGAGTAATTTTAAATTTTGGGTGAAGCTGTTGCTAATGCTCTTGGGAAAGGCCTGAATTCATTTTTCTCTCCCCAGCTACAGGTTAAATAGCAGAGTAGACTAGGCACTCTAAGTCTGACTGACAACCAGATTAAAAGAAGGATAAACTAGCTCTCTTGTGGATACTGTAATGGATAGTGGCTCAGAATAAGAAATCTGAGTGGAGTTCAAATTCCAGTCTAGTTCGCTGCATTCACTTATGCACAAATACTCTTCAGAATTGGTTTCATTAAAAAAAAAAAAAAAAAAAAAAAGTCATACCTTGCCCACTGGCAACCGAGTATATTTAAGAAACAAATTAACCCTTGTGGGGTATTTACATTTCCACATTAGAAACAAATAAAAAAAATAATTTGGTAAATATTTGAATCACAAAACTAATTTTCAAATTATAATAAAAACATTTAGAAATTTAAAAAAAAAAAAAAAAAAAAAAAAAAAAAGAGAGGCTTTCTAAGTTTTCTATTTTGGAAAAGAAAGATTATAAAAGAATACAGTAGCCTTTGATATTATAATTCTGCTTGTCCCCCCCTAGTTAGCACAGGTGCTATGCCCTGCCAATACCTCTTAAATAATGGACTGTTCCATTTTGATCATGTGGAAAAAAAAGTTAAAAAGACTAATCAGAAATGCTACTTGGTTTCAGTGAGAAAAAGAAATGTTTAACGTCACCTGCCAATCCCTCATAAATAATGGACTATTCCATTTTGATGTCAAGGAAAGAGGGGAAAAGACAGATCAAAGATGCTACTTGGTTTCAGTAAGAAGATGAAAAAAAAGAAGGGAAGATAGAAGTGCTTAACGTCTGCTTCCGTTAAATGGGAAAAGTTGTCAATTTTTCATTTGTACCATCTGACTTCATAAAATAATGACCAACATTTACATTGCAATATTTTGTTAAAGTTAAGCTCAAATATTTAATGATGTGATGGAATTTCTACAGATATTTTATTTGTGCTATTTACATTGTTTGGATTGTTGTCCTCATCTTTGTCATATCCACAACATTTCAGGCATTGTACACTTGGGCCTTCTTCAGGTGATATATGTTGGAATTTTGAACCAAACCCATTATTTAGTCCATGGAAGTAGATTGTTCTAGTTCTACATTCTATGTCCTTTCTGGATGTCTCAGTTTTGCTTATTTCCTTTTTAAGTAATTCAACTTTTCCAGTTTTTGTTCACCCCCTGCTATGGCCAGATATTGAACTCACAACTCTTAGGGCCAAGTCACTTTTGGATTATTTTAACCAATGCTATTTATTCACTGGGCAATATGGACAATGTAAATAGTATTGTAACACTATCTCATCTAAGAACTATAAATGGATATTTTATTGTCATAGAACGCACTACTTGCATTATTCAATCATTAACTTAAGATTCATCAGAAAATAAGAAAACTGAAATTTTAACAGGTATTTCTAGTTGATGTTTGAAAAAGTAATGAAATTCCCACTTAAACAAAATAAGACAAGTTACTGACCTAAAAACTAACCTTTTCAGGCTAAGCTACCAATCTAATACAAAAATACAAGTGTCTAAAAATAGTCATTTACTACCCGACTATAAAATCACAGGTACAATTTCAATTAAGTCTTATTCCTTCAGATAGCTGAAGAAATGAAAATTGGATAATACTAGTTTGTACCAAACCCGAGGAAAAAAAAATCACAAGAAAAAAATGTTGCAGTAAAATGTCACTGTAAAAAAAAAGTCACAGGAAAAAAAATAAAAATAAAAAAAAATAGAAACAAGACAAGGTTAGCAAATATTGCATAAAATCCAAACTTCTTATACCAAAATATAAATAAACTGAAAATTCAAAGAACTTTTCATTCAAATTTTCAAGCTGAATTAAGACTTTCTACACATAAAGTTAAGTCTTATAGGATACTCCCTAACTATACAGGGTGTCCATAAAGTTCGTGTGCACTTTTAAACAATTTATAACTTTATTTGTATTTGCGATAGAAATAATTTATAAAAAAGATAAGAAAGAAGTAAATCTATATTTTTTAAGATTTTATTGAAATTTTATTTAAGTTTCCACATGTCCTCCATCATTAGCAATACAAAGGGTAATACGATTTTGCAGTTCACGGAAAACATTTGCCAACTGATTTACAGTAATGCCTGAAATTAAATTAGTTATTTTAGCTATACTTAAAACTAGGTACATTAAACTTTATAACATTTTTTACAGATTATTTCTATTGCAAATACAAATAAAGTTATAAATTTTTTAAAATGAACACCAACTTTATAGACACTCTGTATATCGAATATGTTTTAGAGTGTTTAGTAGCATATCAACTCCCTATGGCTCATGTAATGCTGAATTTTAATTTTCTCGGAAGTCTTAGTAATTTCTTTTTCAAAAACGTATTGCTGGTAATGCTTTTTTTACTATGAAAATATATTATTGATATTTTTACTATAAAAATGTATTTTTATACTTTCAGTGTTTTTACATGAGTTTGGGATGGGGGTTCACTATTTACCCATAGTTGGGACCCTAGCAGGTGCTACCACCAAAGTCAGGGTGGACCTGGGAACAATAGCAATTAAGACGTGATTCCATGTTCCTCAAAGCCTCCCAATCAGAGGCCTTGCTGCTGGATTTAGTTTATCATCATACCCAGGATGGGTAGTGAATGTGTGACTGGAGCATTCTTAGAAAACTTTAGAGGTTGGGTCATTTTACTATGAATTTCTGTTGCAAATAGAATGGACCCATAAATTAATTTTGGGTTATCAGAGTTCTGACCAGTACAGAAAAAATTTTGGCTTGTCAACAAAGTAGTCATATTCCTCACATGTTGGGAATATACCTTGTCAGTAATTTCTTGCAGACTATATTGAAATGTAAATACAAACAGTGAACTGACATCTTACACCTGCCTCGATAAACTAAGTGTTGATCCAATGGAAACAACTTTTTATGAAAGGATAATCATTAATTGAACAATAGTGGCTTATAGCAACGACCATCGACTTCAGAGTTGGGCTGAGATAATGGCGGCAAACTTGCCTGCTGCAGTATCTTAGCAATGGCTAGGAATTTATTCCTCCCACCCCTCTGATTCACCAAAACAAAAATAACCAAGCAAGCTATCAGCAGATTCTTCATCTCTTCAAGTTTCTTGGAACAAAAATAATGCAAATAATTTATCTGTCGGCAAGCATTTCATGAACAAACAGCTGCAGGTTGGCTTTGAAAAACTCCAACTGCACATTTATTCATTTTCTTCTTCTATGTGTTCTGTCCCTTCAGCATGTTGGCGATCATGGCTCTCCACAATTTCCTGTTCTTTGTAGCTCTGAATAAATTTTGTCTTTTTGCCGTCTCTCCTAAAACTTGTTCTGCCATTCATTTACACAACCTCATTCTTCTATGTATCATGTCCCTTCAGGACATTGGTGATCATGGCTCTCCACAATTTTCTGTTCTTTGTAGCTCTTAATAAATTTTTTTTTTTTTTAATTAAACATTTAAATCTTGCTCCACCATCCATTTACTCAATCTCATTCTTCTTCTATGTGCCATGTCCTTTCATGACATTGGCGATCATAGCTCTCCACAATTTCCTGTCCTTTGTAGCTCTTAGTAAATTTTATCTTTTTGCTATCTCTCCTAAACCCTGTTTTGCCATCCATTTACACAATCTTCTTATTTCCTCAGTCATTCCTGCCTTCAATCTGTCCTGTGAGTATCCAATTTTCCAAGTCCTCTTTCCTCATTGCGCACTCTACAAATTTCAGTTATCTCATTCTGATGCTAAGCATCTGTTCTCTTTTTCCACTTTCCTTAAAACTTTGTTGTTTTTCACATGTTCAGTCCATGATATCTTTATCATTCTGTAGAACCACATTTCTGTTGCCTCACGTCATCTTCATCTGTGAGGAGATTGGCCAGCATTCACTTTTATACAGAAGGACAGGCATTATGTAACAGTTCAGTACTCTTTTCTTTGTTTCTAACAAAATTTTCCTGTTTCTTAATACTTCTCTTAGCTTTTGGGAAGCATCTTTCACTATCCCTATGTGCCTTCTGATTTTGTTGTTGCACTCTATCCTCTCATCATCATCATCACCATCCTTTGGCCTCCCTATGGTTGGTTGGAACTCCATTGACAATCCCTTTCACACTGCTCAATCCTGCATTGCTGTCATCAGATCCCCAATGTCCAACCCTGAGTCACAAGCCATGTTGTCTGGGAAAGAAGACACCTTCAAAAGGATGGCATAGACGCAAGGATGAGACGATTTCCCTGTTCGTTCAATGGCAGTGGCTGGAAAACTGTAATCGTTTTTGTTTGAGCTTAAGAGTGATTGGTCTCAGTTCTCTGTAAATTGTGTTAAGCGCTGCATGGGATCTCCAGCTGATGTTCTGGATTTTTCTAAGTAGATTTTTATATGTTCCATCCAGTTGTCTTTCAAGACAAACAGATAATGTCCAAGTTTCTGATCTATTCAGTAGGACTGGTTCAATCAGTGTTTGAATGTTTAAACTTTTAAAGAGGATAGAAGGTTGTGAAGTTTGTTACATGCATCCCATGCAAGAGCTTTGCAGATGTTGAAGTCTTTTTGGGAATCTATCTATAAAAAGGCAGGATGTGTGTGTGTGCGTGTGTAATGAATGCACAGCAGCAATTTTTGACGGATTTGTACCAAAATTTACATGTGCATGCTCCAAGTTAGTGGAAAGGCCAAGGCTGACTTTGCATTTCCCAACTCCCATCGATAGTGGAAATAATCGATTTTTTCATGCTTCTATGGCAGTTTTCATGTAGTTTGCAGACATTTTCTACTGGCCAGAGTGAGAGCCAACAGCTGACCGACACAAATGTTAACTAGCATGCAAAAAAAAAAAAAAGTGGGAAAAATTTAAATCTGCATGGCACTTTACTCCAATTGGCTCATTCGCTTGCTTAAACTCAACGTTGATTCTGATTCCACAGAACTGGGTTGGGTGTGAAAAAGTATTTGTTGTTAACATTCTTTTTTCATTTGGTTTTTCCAGTTACGAGTCCTTTTTTAAAGCTGATCATTTTGTGTTCATTTTGTTTAGTTCTTTTTTGTAACAGATTTAATGTTTAGTATAGAGCTTAGAAAAAATTTGCAGTGTGAGATAGGCAAGAAATAAGGCATGTAGCAACATCAGCATGGCAAAGGGCACTCCTTTAAAGGCAAGGAAGGGCAAAAATATTTTAAGTCAAGTGATAGCGATTGCTGTATAGGTCATACGATTGTTTAATCAAGCACAGGCAATGCCGGGCCATGTGAGATCCAAGATATCCTCTGTTAAAACACTTCCCAGATATTTAAATTTTTGTACTTGTTTGATTTTGGTATCCCCAATTTGTAATTTGCATGTTGGGCTGTCCATTTTGCTAGCAACCATGCATTCTGTCTTCTTACAATTGACGTTTAATCCTTTCCTCCTGCTTTCCTTCATTACCTTCCATCTTGATAAAACACTTTCCAGATATTTAAATTGTTGTACTTTTTTGATTTTGGTATCCCCAATTTGTAATTTGCATGATGAACAATTCTTTTTTACTGACTACCATACATTCTGTCTTCTGGCAACTGATGTTTAGTCTTTTCTTCTCACTTAACTTCTGCAAGAGTCGTCGTAGTTTTCGTTCAGTGTTTGCTATCAACACTGTGTTAACTGCATATCTCTTGTTGGTGAAATTGTGGTCACCACTAATGTGTTATATAGGAATAAAGTCCTGCCAACACTGGAGTTTGAACACAGATCACCAGAGAGTAAACACAGGTAATCCCATTTTGAATAAGTAGATCACATGATGGTAATGATATGTATATATGGGAATTAGTGTGACGTCTAAATGATCACTATTTCTACTCTATCCTCTATTACTATTCAGATTGCTATTCTCCATACTATTCCTTATACTCATCACTATTCAGTGGTTACTTTTTGAGTGAGTATTATCGAACAACTACTATGAGTGTGTTATTCAACACCAGTATTATTCAACAGCGTTACTATAGTTGTATTTGCAATTACAAAGTCTACTACAACAAGCATTACGAAAGTGACAATGAGTATTCATTGACATTACAAAAGTGGCAATGAGTATTCACTGACATCACAAAATAATGACTCCTAATTCTCTCAGAATCACCTCATTGAATCAGCAATATTATTGGTCCTGACCTGGCATCTCAGCTTTGGTCACTTTCCTACTGCCATAAAATTTCCTCCCTGTGCCATTTCTATAAATATTTTCATGGTAATTGTTTGGATAAGTTCTTATCTGTGGTACCTAGACATTATGAATTTAAGCACAAGGTCTCATCAGTTTACAGTCAAATTAGCTAGATGTAGCCATAAGTTCAATGCCAACATTTTCTTTTCTCACACTTCTCACTCATGGAACTCTCGTATGGCTCCATGGTCAACTTTAATCTTCAAAAACTTAAATGCAATGTCAATCGCTATCTACTGTCTTCCTGATTTCTCCTCTTTTGTTTTTGCTCCTTAGTAATGTTTACATTTTCTAATTCTTCAACACCCAGTAATCTGTTGTGTCTTAGTGGCTTTATTGCCTTGTATGGTGAACTTGCTTAAAAAACAAAAAAAAAAGCATACTCAGACAAAAGGATGCTTCCCCGATAACTATAATCTTAACCTGTTCAAGTTTAGGGTTAACAGTTATCTTCCCCACATATGCCCATAAACTGTGTCCCTTACTCTGTAACCCTCTACCTGCTCAGTGAAACCAGCTCCCAAGAGGATGCTTTCCTGATCACTACAATCTTAACCTGTTCAAGTCTAGGGTTAACCATTATCTTTGCCACATATCCCCATGAACTGTACCTTTTACTATGTAACCTTGTACCTCAAGTGGCTCTTGGGCCTTTTACAGGGTGAACATCATTGTAAAAAAGAAAAAAGTTTTGAATGTGAATTCTATAACTTGAATCCCTTAAAATCATTTCACTGTTTTTCTGTGTTTTTAGTTCTTACTGGTAACCATCTTTGAGAAAAAAAAAACCTTTGAACACAGAACTCTACCTTTAGTCACTCTCAGGTCATGCGCAATTCAGATAAATTACGGGGCATTTGATGCACAAATGTATGCCAACAAAATGTAGGGATCCCATTATATATATTTTACAGTTCATATCACACTTTGTCCATCGTAACCTTTTTAGCAGTAACCCTCTAGTTTGAGAGGCTTTCAAGCCTTGTGTTAGATGAAATTTAGTATAAAAAAACATCAAAATAAAGTAAGGATAATGCATCAGTGAAAAAGAAAAACTGAAAATGGTTGTCATGTTGCTATAGTCTCATTTCTTTTAGCACGACCTGCTGACATTTCTACTACTAATCAATTAAGGCAACCGATTCTTGTTAAAAGGCACTTGTTTGTTATACTGCTCGCTATTCAGTGAATTGTCTTTTCTTTTTTTTTAAATCTGTTAAAACTAAGAGATTATTATACAAGAGTACTTTTACTCTTTCACTTTGTTACCCACTGATACAAAATTATTTTATATTCCACATATTCTGTTAAAATTCATTCTTGAGATTTTTTTTTTTTTTTACTAATATTCACCCAATACAAGGCCCAAGAGCCACTCAAGGTAGGGGGTTATTGTGTGGAGTTGTATTAGTGTGGCAAAGGACAAGGACTAGGTGTATAGAATTGAAGCAGACTTTAGAAGGAATCGGAAATCCAATCCTAAACAGGAAACAAGGGATAAACCTCTATTCCTTTTCAAAAGACCTGAGAGGAATAGGAACCGGGTGACAGCTGAATATATTTACTCCTTTTGAGGAGAAAAATAAATTAATAATTAGTAAATAAAATTTCAGGTAGAGACGTTAGAAGTATAGGGTTGAAGTAGACTTTAGAAGGAATCAGAAACCTAATCCTAAAGAGGAAACAAGGGATAAACCTCTATGCCAGTTCAAAAGACCAGAGAGAAGTGTGAACCAGATGAGGTGCCCAGCATTGCTCAGAACTAATTTTGTTTAAATGAAAAGAGACATAGACACACACACACATCATTTTACTATATTTGATGAATTCTTATTTATTTAATTAGACAAAAATTCATGTCCTTGTTCTTGAGTAAAAATTGATTTTTTTTTTATTATTATTATTATTATACTGCTTAAGGACACATGGCACAGTGGATAAAGGCATTGGCTAGATCCAGTGACAGTTTGAGTTCAATACCTGGTTAACAGGAGATAACTGATAACTGACATCCATTAGACATGGCACGTTGAACTAGAACAGTCTACCCCAGTGACCGAAATAAAGGGTTCAGTTTAACATTCCAACCACCTGAAGAAAGCCAGAGCATACAACAACCGAAACATTGTGATAAATAAGGCAACAAAGATGAGGACAATACTCCAAATAATGTAAATAGTGTACATAATACCTCATCTCAGAAATATAGACAGATACTGCTTATCAACCCTTTGTGGGTTATTTAAAGTTGAAATATTTTTGGAATGTAAGAGTAATTCTTTTTGCTGGCAAGTTTTTGTGAATAACAACTATTTTTCCAGTTTCACTATTTAACCCAAAGCAAGGGGGAGGAGATGAATTCATACCTTTCTCAATGTCATTTTTTCAGTGCTAAGAAGAGATGGGGTTCATAATTAACAAAGCAGAATGGTCTCTCTAGCTTTGATTGTTGACCAGTCTAGAAGAAGGATCACCCTGAATGCAAAACTAGTTTGGCATGAGTCTGGCAATTACACCTTGTCATGGTTCCACCTCATCTCCCTATGGATATTTCCTTAGTGCTACAGAAACCCTATAAAAAATGAAGTTAGCGGATGTCAGCTCATCCCTGAGCAGCTTTTTTTTACCCCCACTTCTCCTAATGAATCCTTTAGTCCAGAGATCCTCAACCACCAGGCTACTGACCAGTAAAAGACTGTGGATCATTTGCTAGTGGGCCACAAAGAAATAATTAACTAGTTCAAAATTATATAATAGATTAATTAAATATTGGACTTTAATTTAAAAAGATTTGTTTAAATATTCAATATTCATCTACTCGACATCTATCATAACTGTAAGTACATTTTCCAGTGTATTGGGGCAGCAGATCATTATTCAAACATATATTGTTAAATATAACAGACAATGAATGTCTATTATGTCTGATCATGAGCCGTTCTTATGTTCACATGTTTGCTTTAATTTCAGGTGAAAATAAAGACTAAAATTGTCCAACATTTGGATATTTTTTTATTAGGTTGGTCCTTCATCTAAGCTTATTACATTTCAAACTAGTCACAACACATTATATTGCATCTAGACATGGTTCTGTTGTTCATATTTCAGCCTCTCGCATGGTACAATCTCATAGAACTGCATCACGAATTTACGACCTGTGTCTGCTATTCCACGAACATTATTGTCACATAGCAATCTTCTATGTCAACATAACAAAATATCATCCTTGATGGTGAATATCTTTGTTAAAATGTCCGTATAACCACTCTGAAGATGGCTCATGTGAGCCAAAACCTTAGATCAAGGACCAACTTAATAAAGAAATATCCAAATTTTGGACAATTTTTGTCTTTATTTTCACCTGAAATTAAAGCAAATATACAAAGTTTAAAACAGCTCATGATCAGACATAATGGATGTTCATTGTCTGTTATATTTAACAATATATGTTTGAATATATATATATATGTTTACAATTAATGTATATTTGTAATAATTTTCAACTAATTTTCAGATTCTACATTGACCCTAGATTATGGTGACTTGATATTGATGTGACAAATAGTGTAACAGGGATTGATTCAGAGAAACTAAGAACATAAGGGTGTGGTCAGGCTGAAGCCCAGACATAAGAGTCAACAAATTATGCACTTTTTTCTTTAATAAATTGTTCTTTTTATTATTGCTTTCTTTATCGAAATGTACTTAAATCACAGATATGTGCCATTACCAGTCCGTAGAAAGATTGTCCCACATAAAGCTAGTCTGTGGTATAAAATAGTTGGTGACCACTGTTGTAGTTGCAAACGAGCAAGCTTGTGTATTTGCCGCCGACTCAGGCATTATGTTCCCAAGGTTTGCTGCTTTGATTCTTGACCAAACAACAACATTCAGTAACCCCCTACTTCGAGTGGCTCTTGGGCCTTTTATTGGCTGAAAGTAAAAAAAAAAAAAAAAAATACTTGCTATAGAAACTCCATCAGGTGAAAGTCTGGCTTTATTCTTTGTGGGGAATCTCATCATACAAAGGCAGACAGGGAGGATGTTAAAAAGAATTTTCTGTGTGAGGTGAGATTTTGAATTTTGGTCATAAGCTGGAACTTTTAGGTAGTCTGCCCAATATTTGCTTTCAAATTTCAAGTATCTATTTCTTTCCTGAGAAAAATAGTCAGTGGAATGAAATGGTCTACTAATGATGGTATACACACAACAAAGTACTTATTTTAAAGCAAGCTTCCCACGGTTGGAAAAGTGAAGAGAGAGAGAAAAAATGGATAGCAAGTAACTTAGCAATGGGTTTGTATTTTTAATTAGCGAAAATCAGATATGAGTTTTGTAAGGCCGTACTTGTGACAAGAAGAGAGACATTGTGATAAGGCTAATCTAAGACAGGCATCAATAAAAACAGGGGAACTTGATGTAACTTAGGCTTTCATGTCAAATGAACAAAGATAACTGCGCTGATTTTTTTTGTTTTGTTTTTAATTAAAAACTTTTTAGTAATTTTCATCAAATCTATTTTGAATTCCAAAAATGAATTATGCTTTAAAAAGGCAGATGCCATGTTTTGCAGCACTTATGATAATTAAAATATTGGTTTGCGAATTTGGTGAAATGGTAACTGTACTAGTTTCACTAACCAAACATTCAAACGGTGATTTAAATATATTGGGTTCTGTCTATATCTCCAAGATGAGGTATTATTATTATTTACATTACAGTGCAACCTCAATTCTCGAATGTGTCACGTGTGGAACAAATCAGTTTTCGAACAGAAAATTCAAGATGAAAATGCCTCAATTCTCAAACAACATTGTTGAACCAAGTCAATAATAATTTTGGAGTCGACCACCATGTTGTATACATTCATGTGTTGTGTTATATTTTTCTAATTTTATTTTACTGTGACTTTTTTCTCTATATTGATTCCTATTGGAAAAAGTTTTGGGTTACAAATAGTTCCATTGTATGTACACTATTCAGACTGTTATCCTCATTTTCATTGCCATATTCACATTTCAGACGTTGGACAAAATAAAAGGTTTTGGTTCAAAATTCCAATTACCTGAAGAATGCCGGAGTGTACAATAGCCAAAACATTGTGAATATGGCAATGAAGATGAGGATGACAGTCTGAATAATGTAAATATATTAGGTTGTTTGGAAAATAATGTCCAATTTTTGAATCAACTTTTATTCCTGAATTAATGTATTTAAATCAGTCAAAAATAGGAACCGTGAACATTTATACATTTCTATCCCCAAAAATAAGTAATATATTAGGTTTCTTCAGAAAATAATACCCAATTTTAGAAATATCTTTTAATCCAGAATTTAAAACTGTGTTTAAATCAGTCAAAGTAGAAACCGTGAACATCTAGATCTTTCTGCCATCATGTTACAAGGTTATTTATGCCTTTACAATAAAACTCTAAAGGTTTGGATGCCAAGTAATCTTTGAATGCAGTTTCTGCAGATTTTTTGTAATGGAATGTCCTTTGGCATAAAGAATTGATGCTTGAAAAAAACTGTAGTCAGTGGTCAAGAGAAGATGGGAATATGGTGGATGTGGCAATGCCTTATATCACAAGTTGGTGAGCTTCAGCATCATCATGGCAATGTATTTTTAGGCAACTATTATAATAATGTATTAGAACAATTAAAAGGTTTACCCTAAAATCAGACAATATTTTCCAAACACTCTAGTATAAATCTTTCTATTTCCTATATATCTTTTGTTGAATATTGGTACATGTTTTGAGCCTTCCTATTCCCTTCATCAAACAGCAAGGTCTCTGATCAGTAGTTTTTGAGGAGAGGGAAACGACCTATTAATTGCTGCTGTTCCCAGGTCCACCCTGACCCAAGATGGTAGCACCCAAACTGAGGTCAGAAAACAGAAAAAGGAGCAAAGAGCAGTGATCCAAATCTGCAGAGAACATGCTTTCTTGTCGATGATAACTCACCATTTTGCAATTACCATCTCCTGAGCTTGCTGAATCTTCTCGTCAGTGATGGAGGCCAACAGGTGGGCTGTTACATCTTTGTGTGCCATGCTTGTCCAGCCACTTTTGAACTTCTGAATCAACTTGTACACTTCCCTCCTACGCACTGTTGGCATATTGTATTAACCATTTCCATGCCAGAGGCAAAAATTGTCGCCATAGAATTCTCTTCCTTTGCTGCTCTAGACACATTCTGTCACTTTGAGAGGGTTACGATAAATAAAAACTTGTCAACTGTTATTTCTGGTATTTTAAGCTGGAAATTGCCTACTACCGCTTTGGAACAAGGCTAAACTTCAATTTTTCAATGTCATTTTGAATTTTTCTACACTTTACATGCAGTGTAACATTGATTAAACCCATGTTAAATTTATTTGCAATTTTTGTCATTGAAAATGGCTACATTAACATCCAACGAAGCCTTTATTCAGGAATTTTTCTTTGATTTGGACTGCCACGATGATTTTGAAGGTTTTACTCAAGTGGATATTGACAGTGATGTGGTCAATAATTGACATGGAGGAAAGCGATGATGACCATTATATGACCACGAGTGACTACTATCATCCATGGCTGACCAATTTTATGAAATGCTACTGGTTCCATGGATGTACCTGACAGCCTTTCTGAAGGTGAATTATTTTGTCTATTTATAAACAACAAAATAATAACTTTATTTGTGAACGAGACAAATATGCTAGTCAGGTGAAAGAATGACCAAACAAATGTTGGTGTCTTATCACATGAGAACACACATCACTTTTTTGACAAAATGAAAGCCTTCTTAGCCATTTTGCTTCTTATTGCACACCAGAACTCCACAAGAAATAGTAAAAGTTCAAGTATGCTAAATTGTTAATGTGTTTCTTTCTTATTCTGTTTCAATTTTTTTTTTTGTTTTCAATGTCAAAACATGCATGCAAAACATAATCATCAAAATATTGCTCATCCATTCTTTTATTAGTATACAAAAATAAAATCTATACACACAATACAAAGAAATTTATAACAATTTTAAAACAGTAGGTGTCATGTTTTTGTGCCCTCAAAAAAATAAAAAAAAATGCAGTGGCTGGAGGAATAATTATAGAAAGAAATTACCATGCTAAAGGTTAAAAGCCTCTGATGAATTTCAGACCCTGATGCACCTTCTGACCAGAGAAATTGGATCACTGCTCTTTGTTCCTCTTTGGTGCACACTGCTAGTAAAGCGGCCATGTTTATATTGTAACAGCAACAAGAAAACTGGTGTGATCAAGCTCAAACTTTGATTACATGACCACAAGATGGTTCTGGAGATATGATGCAGCCAAGGCTTCTGGATACCTAACAGTCAAGGTTTCTCCTGTTATGTGTCAGAATGAAAATGCTGTTTGAAGATTTAACACTAGAGCATTCTTGATGACTTCTTCTATGTGCTACACCTGTTCAGGACATTGGTGATCATTGCTCTCCACAATTTCACATCCTTTGTAGCTCTTAATAGATTTAATTTATTTGTTATCCCTTCTAAACCCTGTTCTGCCATCAATTTATACAAGCTCATTAGGTAGATCAGGTACTGTTTTCCTCTGTCAATCTTACCTTCAATATGTCCTGTGAGTGTTAAATTTTCAAAGCTCTCTTTCCTCATTTCAACTGATATTTCTATGAAGTATAAGTAATGGATCAAAATAGATATTTATTTCCTACACATTTTAATGGCATTTTTATTAATCTTCTATTTAATATTTTATTAATGTGCCATGTTCTTTCAGGACACTGATGATCATGGCTCTCCACAATTTCCTGTAAACTGTAACTTTTGTCTTTTTGCCATCTCTCCACCATGTTCAGTCCATGGTATTCTCAGCATCCTTCTGTAGAACCACAAAAAATATTTTGATTTTGCGGTGATTTATTTTTTGGGAAAGCTTCTAGACAAAGGTGTAAAAGGTTAGTTTTGATCACTTTTTGGGTGACGCATGGATCTCTTGGCAATGCGGGCAAATATTCAGCCCACTCTTGTTGACTGCAGTTATGAATAATAACAAAAAAAAAAAAAAAAAAAAAACACACACACACACACACACACACACACACACACACACACACACACAATATTTTCCTTTGTTTTTGAACAGATTTTGTATTCATTCAAAACAAAAACTAAAAAGTCAAATGCAGTCAAATTAGTTCAGGACATAAAAGTCACTGACCAATTACTAGCAACATACTTATTACTATATACTAACCCAAACAGTAACATTTGATTTTGTTTGGTTTGTTTTATAGCATATTAACCTCAATGGTTTATTTAATACCGACAAGATTTTTATTGCTTGTGATTTTTCTTTTTTCAAGAATGTATTGCTGGTAATATTTTTTTCCAAAATCATTTGGGTGGGATTAAAACCTATTTTTACACTTTCATATAGTGTTTTGTCCCCAGTTTGGGGCTAACTATTTGCCCATAGCAGGAACCCTAACAGGTGCTACCACCCCAAGTCAGGGTGGACCTGGGAACACCAGCAATTAATAGGTGGTTCCACACTCTTCAAAACCTTCCGATCAGAGGCCTTGCTGCCGAACGTAGTTTATCATCATACCCAGGATATCATACATTTCACTTTAACTTATAATTAAAAGAAAAAAAATACATGCATATACTGTGAAACACATTTGTAAATGTTTTTGTAAACAGTGACAAATAATGCCTCATTTAGCATATTGCATTCCTTTCAGCATAGAAACAAAAATCTTAAGGATAATGCTGCCTTTTTAAATTGAAGTCACAATTATGCAAGAAGTCAAAACTTCTTTGCTGAATAACCGGATTACTATAATATTCACAGAACACCACATTTAAACAATACAAAAGAAAGAAACTTTTACCTAATTGGAAATGACCCTTCATTTTATTTTTGTGTTTCTTTGGCTGCCTATAAATGAAATGAATTCACTTCTTCTCAAGGTTACAGATAAGACTACATATGCACACCCCCACACACAATGAAGTCATTTGGTTTCTATACATTATACTCGATTATTCATTTTTTTTTTTAGTAGATACAAAAATACCACCAAAAGGAGGAGGAGAAAAAACAGAATGTGGGTATTGTTAGACTTCAAATGGCACAAATACCCTTCAACAGGTTTCCTGTTTGCAATATTTTCTGGTGTCCACTCCCTTTTAAGGAATGAGTAATCTTTGGCCTATGGATTGACACTTTTCATGTGTGTGTGAATGTGTTTATGCTATCAAATATCGTATACACACATACACACACACATTTATATATGTAAATTTACAGAGCATAAATATTATAAATTAACTGATTTAAAATGTTTTTTTTACTACACAGTAATAACCATGTTTCAAAAATGGAAGCTAAAAACTTTAAATTTAATTATATATTTAAATTAAAAGCATTAGTTTTAAAACTCAGTAAATTTAAAAATAAGTTATTCCAATATTTGCTTGAAGATGAAATGGAACCTATATATATATATATATATATATATATATATATATATAAAATTTTACTATAGGTTATTACATTCAAACATATAAATAACACTACATAAATGCAATCCTGTTTCAATGTGTATCTACACATCTCATCAGGCGTTAGTAAATGAGTGGTAAGTACAATTTGTATGTTTGTGTGTGTGTGTGTGTGTGTGTGTATGTATATATATATATATATATATATATATATATATATATATTAAATGGTGCAGTATAATTAATATTATAAAGAAGTAGTCATACAAAGAATAAATCAGTAAAATTAATGTAATTAATGGCGAAATCACTTCACTAACAGATTTAATAAACCATTTACTAACCACTCATCAGATAGTAGTACGATTTTATGTTTGTAATGAAAATCTCTGCCCAATCAGCAGTGCTGCACATTTTGTCAAGGTGTAAGACACTCTACAAATGATGGGTGGTTACTTCCAGATATGATTATAAAGTACATCAGTATTTACCTTTTTGACTTGAGCGCAACCTGCAAACTTTTGTAATAATGCTCTTGGGGAAAGGCAGGAGTCACTGTTTCCTACTCTTCAGCTGAGGGTTAAATAGCAGGGTAGGTACTCTTCAGCTGAGGGTTAAATAGCAGGGTAGTTACTCTTTAGTGTGAGGGTTAAATAGCAGGGTAGTTACTCTTGAGCTTGAGGTTTAAATAGCAGTGTAGGTACTCTTTAGCTTGAGGTTTAAATAGCAGGGTAGGTACTCTTTAGCATGAGGTTTAAATAGCAGGGTAGGAACTCTTTAGCGTGAGGTTTAAATGACAGGCTAGGTACTCTTTAGCATGAGGTTTAAATAGCAGTGTAGGTACTCTTTAGTGTGAAGGTTTAAATAGCAGGGTAGCAGCCAGTCTAGGATAACTACTCTGAATTAATAACAAGCAAAATTTGGAGAAGGCAATGGGAAACCACTCTCTTGTCTTTCACAAGAAATCATTGCAATTCACAGATAATAAAGAAAATGAATCTGGAGAGCCATAATCACCCATGTCTTGAACGTGCCTGGTAGTTAAAAAAAACAAAACTGATATATTTATATAGTAAGTAATAATGTTGAATGAAGTGGGTAAATATTAACTTGAATGCCTTTTTGCAATTCTTTTTACTTGATGCAATATTTGTTTTTAAAAATTGTAAAATGGATTAGATGTTCTTTCCATTTGCAAGTACTTTCAATAGATCCTTTTATCATCTTCAGGTATTGATATTATTTTTCAATTTCAGAGAATTTCAGGTTATTTCACATCATTCAACAAGCGGCTAGTAAGTTAATGCTTTATTAAATCTTTTAGTGTTATAAAATAAACAAATATTTTCTTCTCTCCACCAGAGTTTAATGCACAATGCAATCTAAGTGCGTTGTTCATGAAACTCCAAATGATGTTACTGGTGAGAAAAAAAAACTATATAAAATATATTTACCCAATACTTTATTGCTCCAACAATAATGCCAACATATTATAATTGTGCTTGATTTCACTTTGTTAGTATACACATACACACGACCACTATGCCCTGCCAATACCTTATAAGTAATGGACTATTCAGTTTTGATAGTGTAAAAATTGGGGAAAAGACACTATCTGGTTTCAGTGAGAAAATGAAAGAAAGAAAGAAGGTAAGACAGAAATAAAGGGAGAGAATCAGATTAAGCTGATAAGAACAGATACAACTCTTTGATCTTCGCCAAAAGTCTGAGAAGTGATTGTATTTTCTTTCTGCCCCATGTTGGCAGGATGTGACACAATGTCAGTTTATGTTGGGTAGCCTGAGCGTGTGCACTAGCATCAGGTTCAAAAATAGCCCAACCCCTGCAATCATCAGTTGCACTGACATCGGGTATTACTACTGATCCCTTGATCCCTCCTCTTTAGCGCAATGAGGGGAAGTACTGCTGTGGGCAGCTGTTTCTCTGAGACTGGGCACCTATAATATTTTCAGTTGTGCTCTGTCCGCAGATAGAGACACAACTGAGAGATGAAATGCAGTTTATCCACCCAAGGGAAATACTACACTTTGATCCCAACCAAAAGTCCAAGAAGCAATATTATTTTTCAGCACGCATATGTCACTACTGACACAAGGTCAAAGTTTAGAGTGGGTTTACGAGCAATACCGTGGAAAAATTACCCATGCTCCCTTTGCACTTCCCCTTTTGGGAACACTGGGCAATAAACTGGCCAGGAGAGATACTAGCAGGGCGCAGGGGCTCCCCTCGGACTTGGTTTTAAAATTTTTACCCTCTCTGACTCCCAAAAGGCCAAGAAGCAATGGAAGCCATGATAAACATTACATTTTTCAGAAGCAGAGTATCAAACAATGGAAACCGAGTAAGGTAATCACCAAAAATACAATTACCATAAATAACCATCCTGAGTAAGACGATAAACTACATCCAGCAACAAGGCCTCTGATCAGGAGGTTTTGAGGAGTGTGAAAACACCACTTAATTGCTGTTGTTCCCAGCTCCACCATGACTCGGGGTGGTAGCACCTGTTAGGGTCCCAGCTATGGGCAAATAGCTACCCCACCAAACTGGGGTCAAAACACTATGAAAGTGTTAAAATAGGTTTTTATAGTAAAAATACCAGCAATACATTTATGAAGAAAAAATTATTACCAGCAGTACATTTAAAAAAAAAAAAAAAAAAAAAAAAAAAATTATTACCAGCAATACACTTTTGGGGGGAAAAAAAAATTACCAGCAATAAAAATCTTGTTGGTATTAAATAAGCCATTGAGGTCAATATGCCATAAACAAAACAAAACAATAAATAACATTGTCTGTTGAATTATTTTCAAATTATTATTAAGAGAAATATTCATAAGATGGCAATTTGACTAGAGTTAATTATTCTTTCAAAAGTTGTCAAAGCAGGAGGGAGAAAGATTGCATTGTTTTCAAGGCTCTTCTACTTAATTTCAGTCATGGTCATTTTCTGTTGCCATAGCAGGATATGACAACACAACTGAAAAATTCAAACACACTATTATTCATTCATCTGAGTCATTTGCAGTGGCAGGATAAAATTTCTGCCTTGCAAACAAAATTAATTCAAGACTGCTATAGATGAAGTTTGACAAAGTAATATAAACTTGTAAAAAGTAAATCATTTTTTTTTTAAATTGCACTAAATAAGTGTTACAGGTAATGAATTATATACTCTTATGTATTTGAGAGTGTACTGCAAACAGTAAGGGAAAAAAACAAAAAACAAATGAAAGGAGGAAATAGAGAGAATAGAAGGGCAAAACAAGTGGAGCTGTTTTTAGGACAAGAAGCCAGAGGCAACCTTCAGTAAGTAGCCAGATTAACACAGGTTTAAGTATCTACCTTTGACACAAGATATCAATTATCCTTAACATATTACTGTTGTCATGCTGCAAGGCAATACTGAATTCCATTAGGATGAAAGCAAAGGATTACAAGGAAGGGAATTTACAGCACTTTTTTTTTTGTTTTAGACATTAAAAAAAAAAAAAAGTCACAGACAATACAGAATATGTAAAGCTTCAGCTTTCTCAATTTTTCACTGACTGGACAAATCACCCCACACTGGGTCTTAGTTCTTACTGCTGCACGCAATAACTGTGGATGGTTTGTTGTAGATTCACAAGGAAACAAAAGGTGAAAAATATGACCACAGCAAGATCGACTGATTGATTGTATTCTTTTGTTTTTTACAGTTTATCAACAGTTAATTTAGATTCTTTTTGTTTTCATCACTTTTGGTATTAAATATCCGACACTGTGATAATAGAAGATATGCCTAGAATGAGAAAATGTAAGAACCTGGATGCAAATTTACTGGGGGTGATCTAGCGATTTAAGCACTTTTTAAACATTTTTATCTTAGTGAATTGTTTTAATTGGAGTAGCATTTTTCTATATCAAAATTGTGGTAAGTCTCATTATGGTGAGCAACTAATGTTTAATATATTGCCTTGTAAAATATCCCTTTTGTGTTCATATAATCTATAATTTCTTGAGGTTTCCCCGATGTATTTCTGGTGGTGATCATTACCAGTAATAGAGTAAATTCCTCCTTCAAGTTTTAGCTTATCATTTTGTTTTGTATTAAGTCTTTTATTGTTTTAGACATAGTTGTGACAAATTTTATGTTGAGTTTATATAATTATGCCCAAAAGACATAAAATATTTTCATTTGTGTGCATATTTATCATATATAATCTCTAATGTTGCTAATTTTAATTACGGCAGACATTTGTGGTCCTCAATTGACCTCAGATGAGAGAGGAACAAGAAACCTCTTGACCTGCTTTCATTTTCCTTTATTTTTTGTTAATTTATTTGCACTTTGACCTGGATATGACCACTTTGCAATAATGTAAACTTTTTTCTTATTCTTTCATGTTGCTTTTATATGTCTTTTATTCAGAATTATTAGTTGGACTCTGTTTATATTCAAAGTCTTAATGAATCGTTTCTTTTACAAGTAAAAAGAATTGCAAAAAGGCATTCAAGTTAATATTTACCCACTTCATTCAACATTATTACTTACTCCAGATTCATTTTCTTTATTATCTGTGAATTGCAATGATTTCTTGTGAAAGAAGAGAGTGGTTTCCCATTGCCTTCTCCAAATTTTGCTTGTTATTAATTCAGAGTAGTTATCCTAGACTGGCTGCTACCCTGCTATTTAAACCTTCACACTAAAGAGTACCTACACTGCTATTTAAACCTCATGCTAAAGAGTACCTAGCCTGTCATTTAAACCTCACGCTAAAGAGTTCCTACCCTGCTATTTAAACCTCATGCTAAAGAGTACCTACCCTGCTATTTAAACCTCAAGCTAAAGAGTACCTACACTGCTATTTAAACCTCAAGCTCAAGAGTAACTACCCTGCTATTTAACCCTCACACTAAAGAGTAACTACCCTGCTATTTAACCCTCAGCTGAAGAGTAGGAAACAGTGACTCCTGCCTTTCCCCAAGAGCATTATTACAAAAGTTTGCAGGTTGCGCTCAAGTCAAAAAGGTAAATACTGATGTACTTTATAATCATATCTGGAAGTAACCACCCATCATTTGTAGAGTGTCTTAAACCTTGACAAAATGTGCAGCACTGCTGATTGGGCAGAGATTTTCATTACAAACATAAAATCGTACTACTATAGTACTCAGCTTCTTAAAAAGTTGACCTTTAGTATTAGTGACCTACAGAATATACGATATTTATACCACAATTTCAAAATAAAATTCCAAATCATTTCTTGTCACAAGTTTTTCAAGTAAGACATTTCTTACCATAAAAAAAATGACTCTTGAATATTCCTAAATAATGTTACTATTTTTTGTCTTCTTCAATAACTTTGCATATGTCACCCGTTTTTCTTCAAATAACCTTCTACATAAGAATAAATCATATTTATATTACAAAGAGACAAGATTATCCGAGCTGTCAAAAAGTACAGCATATCTTGTTAAACACCTAATAATAGAAAGGACTTAACATGAGAGATTAGACAGATTTACCTATTGCCTGGTTTGCACTCCTTCCTAGTCTTTTGAACAGGAGTAGTGGTTCATCCCTTGTATCTTAGTGTCATTATCACCACTTTGCTTAAGGTGAAATGATTAATATATATATATATATATATATATATATATATATATTAAAAGTTAAAATAAAATTCATATTTGATGATGGCTAAAAGTATGGCCAAAAGCACTTGGACATACAAAATATTTGAACAATTTTTACATAATTTACATCCAGTAAAAAAGAAAATTATTAGAACACATGAAAAATGAAATAAAAAAAAAACCTAACCACAGTACTTTGTCAGTCGTTTTTAATGAAACTTGTAGAAAAGAGGGATTGCTGCCTAAAGCCACTTTCTCACCAACATGAGATGGCTTCCCTCTGTCTTTTCTACAAATATTTTCATGGCAACTGCTCATCAGAGCAGTTGCCATGAAAGGTACCAGACTATGTGAGTTTAAGCATGTTATTAGATTGGCATCTAGGTCTCATCCTTTTACTGTTAGATTAGTTAAATGTAACCACCACTTCTATTTCAACAGTTACTTTTCTTGCACTTCTCAACTGTGAAACTCTTCCGTTTCATTGCTTCCCTGATAACTACAATCTTCAAAAATTTAAATACAACATCAATCGCCATCTTCTATCTTCTTGAACCCCCAGTCAGTTTTTATCCTTTCCTCAGTTCACTTAATCCCCAGTCTTTTCTCTCACCTTCACTATGTGTAACCCCCTGCGTACCAAAAAAAAATAAAAAATAAAAATAATAGTAATATATATATATTAAAAAAATTGTGACCTAGTAATATACATATACTTGATGTGAAAATAATTCTACATACTGTAAGTGATTCTAATACATTTACTTGTTCTTAAAAGAAATATAGTATATTAAAAATTAAAAGTGAAAATATTTTTCAAATCGTAGCTAAATAAAACGTATTCTAACCTAAACACCCTCCAAAAATCTTTAAATATACAAATAGAAAAAAAAATGCCGTAAGAATTTTTACCTTTAACAATGAAATTTTTTTAAAAATCCAGACGACATGCATTTAACGGATGTCAGATTTCATTGAAAAATACATCCCTACCCCTACCAAAACGTAACTGATACAACAAAATACAGCGATAATGAACATGCACACTCCCCTTGTCTGGTTGAATGGATTTCTCTGTATCCTTGTAAATGTGAATTATGATTTTTGCTGTGTCTTTAAAACACAGTAATTTTTAAAGGTTACTCCAAAATTTGCTTGAGGATGAAATGGAACTAATGTCTTTAATTTAATTACGAAATTAAATTCAAAGCTTTCATCTTCCATTTTTGAAACGTGGTTAGAACTGTGTAGTGAAAAAAAAACATTTTAAATCAATTAATTTATAATATTAATACTCTGTAAATTTACATTGAGCACTATTTTGTAAAAATAAAAATATCTATAAGGACACCGGATTATATATCTTACTGTTCTTTCTTTTTATTTATACACACACACATATATATATATATATATATATATATAGTGTAACCCAGATATAAGAGAGTTGTCGGAACCAGAGAAGAAGTCTCTTATATCTGGGTTTTTGTCTATTTTGCTTAGGTAAGTATGGCTCTAATTTGGGACCAGAGAAAAATCGCTCTTATATCCGGGTTACACTGTATATATATATATATATATATATATATATATATATACACACACACAGCTGCAAAAGTAGGTATACAGTAAGTATTATACCAGGATTACAATAGTGGTTCTAGAATTTATTTAATTCATAAAAATCATCTATATAATAAATGCAAATGTTAGTGTGTGAAACTTTTTCAACTTTACTCCTAGAAGCCATAGCCCAACATATCCTACCATTTTGGAATCAGGCCAACTCCATGAGCTAATTATAACATTCCAAGCTGGATCCAGACCCGCGATCCTGAAATTTGGGATTCCTAAGTTTTCATTACACCGATTGTTTTCAGCAACTTTTTATGCGATTCTTTTTGCAACAGATTATTTTGTACAATAACAATTTTTATAACTTGGAAATAAATTTTAAGAATAATTGAAATTAATTGTGAAATCCAGTGAAAGTCACCCATGAAATAAAAATAATTGTTTGTATGGAAAGTAAGGACCTACATACATCAAATCATCTCTAAATTAAGTGGTGGCAGTAGAATTATTGTTGAGTTTTTAAAAAGTAAGCTTAAATATTAATGCAATGCTTAAATTCAGCAATCAATTTTGAGTTTAATTTATTGTTGCCTATTGCATTAACTCCACCCCTATCTTTTGTGATAAAGCCTCAATCAAGAACCATCCACAGGAGCTAGCTTAAATACTGCCCAATAGAGTGGCTTTTAAGCTAGTTTTTACTATTTTTATTTAATTAATTTTTCTTATAATACATTTATCATAATTTTTTAGTTTTAGTTTTTAAATAAATAAATAATAATAATAAATGTTTTACACATAAAGCAGAGTGTGTGAATGATAGGGGAAAACAGGTTGAACATCTGAGGGATTGATATGTTTATGATTGTATAATCAATACAATACGTTTTATGCACATGCTTCGTTTTTCATTGCTGTATACCTACTTTTGCACATATTTTTTTACATTTATTAATATATAGTAAAGGATTAATTTATTAGTTAATAACAATAGAAAAGCAATCCCCTGCCTTATATTCTATAGAATATTAAATTAATCCAAGATTATCCTTGTAAAAGAAAAAATAGCATATTTTAAATTGTTACTATTTTTAGAATGTTTGTATATATGGGTACTTAAATGTATCAGCTGAAAAGCCCTCCTTTTTTAATGGGAAGCTTAAATGGTGCCTTTGGCTCCAATAAGAAATCATAAATTTGAAATTTGCATTTATTGAATCATGCCTTATTTGAAATCATTATCATAATCAAGTTTCGGAATTACATTGAGGTGACTACATGAAAGTTTTTATGTCCCCACATTTCATCATGAATCTTATCTACATTGTTTTATTGCAGTAATTATCACTTATATATATATATATATATATATATATATATATATATATATATATATATATATAAAAATATACGGAAAAAGCAAACAAAAATCCTTATATGCAGTTATGCTGTTTTAATGTTAATATAATGTCAATGTCGGACGTTTCAGTCTAATAAACCATCTTCAGGACATATTCATAAAATATATTTAACATTATCAATTCAACATGACAAAGACGATGGACATAAGAACAAGACTTATCCAAACAGATAACTGAAAGTTTTATATGATCAGAAGATATGAAGATGGTTTATTAGACCGAAACGTCCGACGTTGACATTATATTAACATTAAAACAGCATAATTGCATATAAGGATTTTTGTTTGTTTTTTTCCATATATTTTTCTTCATACTGTCGGATCTATATCCATATATTTGCTTATATATATATACAAACATACATAATGTGAAAATTTCTCAGAGTTAACCTGTAGAAAAGACAATATTTATAAATATAAATGACAATAGGAAAACTGTAGTTATTGCTGAGGCGTTTTGTCCAATGTGGACTTTCTCAAAACAAAAAACGAAATGAATTTAATTAAAGAACGTAACTAATAATAACAAAAAACTGTTCCTCCCAATATATTGGAGAAACAAGTAGAAATTTAAAAAAATACATTTATGAGCATAAAAGAGACCTCACAAAAAACAACTTAGCTAATGCACTAGTCATACGTAGAAATAAATTCAACCATAATTTTGTTTTTAAAAATGCCACGCTCATAAAAAAAGAAAATAACTCACTCAGAAGGAAAATCCTCAAGAGTGCCGCCATTGAATATTATCCAAATATTAATCTAAGCCCAAGCCTTTTCCCTATTTCACCTTTCTTAACAAAATTGCTGCTCTCCCAAACAAACATACACAACAATATCGTAAAATCAAAAGAAAATGTTTGAATTCACCAACACAGTTATAATGACAATATTCTCCACACGTGACAATAACTGACGTTATTTTCAGTTAATATGAAAATAGCATTCTCTACATTCCTCCAGTTGCTAAGAACATTGTTTCTTTGTTATTAGTTACGTTCTTTAATTAAATTCATTTTTTGCTTTGAGAAAGTCCACAATTATATATATATATATATATTATATATATAATATATATATATATATATATATATACATACATACACATATATACATACATACATACATACAAGCCTATTTCACTCTATCACAGCTCATCAGTGTGGCTAGACATCTGATTGCTTCAAACTGGGATCGAAACTTGACCAATTTGGCATCAGAGACACTAAACCTAAGCTATCTGCACACAGCAGAGAAAGTGAATCTTTTAAATATACATGATATCTATAAGAGTCAAGGAATTCCTTAAAAATCTAATCTCAGTCATAATTTATTTTATGAATATATTTAAATATTCATCTCTCCAGACCAAAGGTTTTTTTGTTGTTTTTTTCCCCCAAAACCTTCAGTTTGAAGAGATGAATATTTAAATATATTCATAAAATAAATTATAACTGAGATTAGATTTTTAAGGATTTTGTTGACTTATTATATTGCTCTTTTACTCACATTGAGCTCTCTTTGGATTAATGTCCTCCTTGAAATTATCCCTACCAATTTATATATATATATATATATATATATATATATATATTCTGGCTACTTATGACCACAGATATTGTGTGATTATATAAAACTTCAATTTATATTGTTTTTTCAAAATATAATTGAATTATTTTGTTTCTTTTCTCCATCCGTTCTCTATGCTATCAGTGCCAGTTATTTTGCTGGTGTGATGGTCCGTCTAATGCTTACTTTGACTCCTATTGTTTGCGTACTAGCAGCTATTGCCTTCTCTAAGACTTTTGAAGTATATTCCAAAGATGACAGTGTGAAATCTAAACAAAAGGAACATTCTCAAGAAACTAAAAATGACCGACTTTATGATCAAGTCAGCAACAACATTTTGGGAGTGTGTGTGTGTATGTGTGCGTTGGATACCATGGTCAGGATTGTTGATGCTTTTCATGGAAACTAATCATTGAGTATGCCTAAATTCCTATTTAAAACTAGAATTTTATCTCCGACTTTCGGCATTTTTTGTTGGGATTTTTATATATATATATATATATATATATATATATATATATATATATATATATGGTGGACTCTGCTGTTGTATTTAATGGATGAGGATCAAGCATTTCAGTTCCTAGGAACTGACAGACCAGACACCAGCACATGATTTGATTGTGCAGAACCAACCACACTTTTTGAAGAGCCGAATACAGAGACCTGGTGTACTACATGCCATAAGATCCCCAAATGACCCTCCTCAGGTTTGAATTCAGAGTTGTCCTCCTCCTAGACAAGTTGCCATCCAAGGCGATAGAACCCAGTCTGTCCTGCTATTTACCCATAGCTGGAGGGAGAAGAGGATTAATACCTTTCCCAAGGGTATTAGCATGTATGTAAGTGAATGTAATGGATTCAACTGGAATTCGAACTCGGCTCTCCGATTCCTCAATCGGAGTCACTATCCACTACTCCACAATGCCTCCTGAGATCATATATATATATATATATATATATATATATATATATATATATATATATATATATATATATAATCAAATGGATAAATATAGGTAAATGCATGAGAAGGCATTCGTATACAAATATATATTTAGGCATGTCTGACTAAATTACAAACATTATGTCTGCATGTTTTTATCATAATATGAAAGAATTATGATGTTCGTAATTTAGTCAATCCTTATCCTTTCATATTCATGACTATTTTTCCATATATTACAATTGAATAAGGCAAGAAATGCATTGTAACAGTGAGAATCACTTTCATTTCCTTAAGTATTTTCCATGTCTTTCTGAGATCATCAGGAGGTGCATCTGGTAAGGCAAAAACTGTTTGTAGCTATCCATTACTGATTTTTTTTCTCTTATAGTGCATTTCTTGCCTTATTCAATTGTAATATACAGAAAAACATAAAAACCTAGCATAAAAAACTCAACTATTCTCAAATATAAAATATTTTGTGGTTTTCAGTTCATAATTAAGACCTGATATTTTTTTTTATATTCAAGTTCACTGGATAGATGGTTACTGTTAAAATGTTTATGATGAACAAATGTTCTTTAGATTGTATTAAGAATCCTGAAATCCATAGCAGAAGCAGCAGACCAGATGTGACAGCAATATTCAATGCTTGGACGAATGGTTGACATATGATAGATTCTAGTGAGAAAAATTCTCTAGAATAACACAACATATGACAAATAATAGGATGAGACATGCAGGATTTGCTTTTGAGATTGAAATGGATTGCCAGAGATTGCAGTTTGTATGTTTAATTAGCCCACTCAAATGGCACTGCCCTCTTTCACCGATACAGAAATTCAAAATCAATCTATAGCAATAACATCTCTTCCATCAGATTATCCATTAGAGAAATACATTGCAACCCCCTACCAAGATATCTTGCAGTGGAGGGGGGTTCTTACAACTGCCTACACCTTGCTTAATGGTGGCCTAGAAGTGTGAGGACTGAGGTATTCAGTTCCCTGAATTATATTCATAACTGAAATTATCTATAAATGCTATAATTATTATTAAATGCGAGATATATATATATATATATATATATATATATATATACAGAAAATCCTGTCGGAGGACGAATATTTTCTTTGAAACTTTTCTCGGACATTCAGGCCGGTAAATGTTGTTTAATACAGTTTATTATAAATAGAGCATTTACTTAAATATTTGTATCTATAAAAAGAATGTATAAATATAAAAATGTCTTAAAATATATATATATATATATATATATATATAAAATACATAAAAGATTAATGGTCAGAGTTGAATCAGACAAGGAAACAGTAGTATTAAGAAGTGCTCATTACATGTGTGAAAAAAAAAAAATACAAGTAAAAATAATATGCAGAGCTTTTAACTTTAAAAATCAGATCAGATTTTTAATACATATATATATATATATATATATATTTCTGAGATGAGGTATTATGTACACTATTTACATTATTCAAACTATTGTCCTCATCTTTGTCGCCATATTTACTACAACGTTCTAACCGTTGTACACTCTGGCCTTCTTGGAATGTCAAATTGAACCCTTTATTTCACTCACTGGGGTAGACTGTTGTAGTTCCATGTGCTATGTTTTTAATGGATGTCTATTTATCAGTTATCTCTTGTTAATTCCCCTCTCCCAAGTTCTCCACTGCCTTAACTGGGTATTGAACTCACACTCTTTGGGTCCTGTCACTGGATATAACTAATGCATTATCCACTGTGCCATGTGTCCAGTGAACAACAAAGGGTTCAGTTCAACATTCCAACCACCTGAAAAAGGCTAGAGTGTACAACGGCTGAAACATTGTAATAAATATGGTGACAAAGATGAGGACAATAGTCTGAATAATGTAAAGAGTGTAATATATATATATATATATAACTATTAGGTTGGTGCAAAAATAATGTCGTTTTTCTTTTGAAGTTGAACGTCAAAAAACGACATTATTTTTGCACCAACCTAATACTACTTCAAACATTATTATAGTGGATACTCGTATTTGAAATAGACACCCCCATCTGTAATTTTTCTTTAAACAGTGTGTAATTAGAAAAATGACAAACTGAGAAAGTTTTTGTGATGCATTTCATCCAAGTGGGCTTTGTTGACATTGGCAATGTCTACACATGCACACGAAATGAGAAACACAGGTACTTTTAAAATTTTTAAAAGAATTTTTTTTTTCTCAATCTAGCCAAATTCAATTTGTCATATTTTTTTAAAATACTATTTGTTGATACATAAAATTATACAAAATTATATAACTTATGTCATTGTGTCTATTACATCAATGGCATGTGTATTCGAAAAATCTTAATGTGCTCTTCAGCAGGAATTAAATCTGCATCCTTCTTTGTAGGAGAAACCTTACTGAACTGTGAGGTTTTTCATAGCTGAATAGATAAAACACACTGGATCATTCAGTATTTTGGGCTTCACACTATTGTTGATATTGCTATTATTTTCCTTTTATAATGATTTACCTATCATTTTATAAAAGAAATAAATTTAAAAAGAAATCTTTTTATTCAAAACTTTTAAAAATTACAAAATTATCAAAATATGCAAACCAACTACAATGCAATATTCATTATTTACAATTTTATAAATAACTATGAAGACAAGTCTTTTCATTCATAATTTTATAAAAATATCAATGAATTGTTTCGTTTCAAAATTCATAATTACAGTTACTTGTTATCTGTTTATTTCAATTTTCATGTTTGACAGACAGACATTTTTTATACATGAATAAAAAAAATTTATTTTCATATTTATTTCTTTATAAATTGATAAACAATGATCACTGTATTATTGGGTTTGCATCTTTAGAATATTGTAAATATATAATTATTCTTGTAAATAAATCTTGTAAATTCTGTCTTACATATCTATAAGTCTACCATTTATCCAACTCGTTCTGAATCCTCTGCACTGTCCTCAGATTGACACCCAAACACTCTAAAATGTTTGTGTTGGGGCGCACCCACCTTTTCATCAGAATGGACTGATCTCTCTACTACTAATAGGACAGTTCTATAGAGTTCTGGGGAGATCAGGTGACCATCACACTTCCGTCTCTCTACCGGAAGATACAGTTGGACTTTATACTCTTTATTATTGTGACTGACTAACCTGTGTTTGTTTGACTACTAATCTCTCTGTTATAAATACCTCTTCAGATATACCAGTATTTTTCCCTACGTATGTGTTTGTCCTTATTTCAATACACGCACGCGGAAACACTCAACATCTCAACAGTTTGTATTGGAACTTCTGGCACAAATGCCAAGTGTACAGCATGCCGTTTACAAATTTCTGGCAGAGTGAATTGCATCATGGTGCACTTTTTATCACAGACGGTGCCCAACTGACCCTACTATACTGGGCAGTTGACAAAATCAAAAACAGACAATACACATGTGAAAAATTAAAAATATAAAATGGCAACAATTTACCTATCGCACCCTGTTTTGGGATTTTATTAAAATTCTAATTACTGCCTTTTAAGACAACAAACATTGCTGAAGAAGTGAAGATAATTAAATTGATAACGGTGTCAAAGGAAAAACCGTCCTTCTGATACACTGTTTTATTACAGGCACAAAGGTTAAAGACCGTCAAAAATTTGTACAGATGCTTCACTCTGATCTTCAGTAATAAAAGCAAATAAAAGATCAAAAGAAAAGATTTTACATTGTGTTAATAGATACGACTGGATACATTTCCTTTCTGTTATATTTTAAATTGGAGGATGAATTCTTCTAACACAGGGCCTTGTAAAACGTTCTAACAAAGATCAACAATCATTTCATCTCAATAAATGACGTGCAGTTTTACGAGCAGGAATTTTAATCAGCTTAATCTCTTCCGAGATAATAAGGACATGTTTTTACTAGCACAATTTTTTCTTCACCAAGTTACCTAGTAAGAAAGCCGAGGTGATGGTGGCATCCTACAGAAATGGCTCCCTAGGAAATATGCAGTTAAAAGCGTACAAAATTGGTGGCCAAACGTAAAAGGGCTTTGTGTAAATAAACCTCTTCTCTTTTTTTTGTTTTTTTTTTTAAACTGAATGACGCCCAAATGTTCAGTACGAGTAATTCACACTTGAAAGTAGGCAAATTACAGGTTTTACCTTATTTGTTTGCTGCCTTACTCTCTGTTGCTTGACCTGCTAACACATGACGCTTCACTTCTCTGTGAAGTGGACATTTCAAGTGCATACATCTATACTTGTAAAGTTCAGAAGGTAGTGACAGGGTAGGTGGAACTGGAAGACTATTTTACCAGAAACTAGACAGTATGCCCATTTGCATGGCTGTAGAAAATGTGTCACTGTTGATTTTGAAAAGATGGAGGAAATTTTCTAATTTTATATCTGATGTACATGTATCTGTGTGTATATATCCAGATGAGAGAAAGAACAGATGGAGTAAAAATCCACAGTTTGTAGCATTTACTTTTTAAAAAAATGCTCAATACAAATTAGAGCAAATATTATTATTATATTTTTATTATAATAAAATAAAATAAAATAAAAACATTTTACATCGTTACACAAAAAACTTTCATGTTTCATTACTAAGATCGTACCTCTTCCGGCAATAGTAGATAATTAATGATAAAAATGATTTATTAGGAAAATTTAAGAAAACAAACCTTTACCTCTATTCCTAAGTTACAGGGGGCATAATTGAGATGTTAATTCTGATCTTATGCCACTCCATTAACTTAGGAAAAGAAGTAAAGATTTGTTTTTTTAAATTTCCCTAGTAAATCATTTTTATCATTAGGAATCTACTATCGCTTGAAGAGGTACCATCTTAGTACCGAAACATGAAAGTTTTGTGTAGCAATCTAAAATGTTTTTATTGTAATTTAAGAGATTTGACAAATGGCAAAGCTGGGAAAATATAACAACAACTTTTGACATGAATTAAGAATTATAAAGAAAAGATACAGAATAAATATTAACAACTTTTTGAAAAGTTACTAATTTTCTTTCTTCTTTGATCACGAGAAACACCAACTTAGGGAAAAGGTACTATGAGTCATTATTTAAGCATATGCACGAATACACATATTTCTTTCTTACGTTTTTGAATCTGATGAAGGCTAGAAAACAAAACATGTAATCAAATCTAGTTTCAATTAAACATTTTCCATTTGTCAAATTTCTTAACTTTATCAGGATTCTATATCCTATTTTAAATACACACATATATATATATATATATTATATTATATTATATTATATATATATATTATATATATATATATACACACACACACACATGTATATTTATGTGTGTGTGTTTGTGTTTCGTTGAATAATATAGATATATTGTGCCTATTTATTTTTACACTGATCTTTTTCACTTCTCTGATCAGTTTCTTGTTGTAGAGATGACATTCATCAAGGAAGCTACTGTAGTTTTTTCTAACCAAAGCACTTTCAGTCCTTTCTAAGATCATCTTCAGGGGGTCAATTACAATGATGAACTTATTGTAACTATGACAAAATCTGCATTCTGCTGTGATGGTGATTTGTAAAAAAAAAAAAAAAAAATCACACATGAACACGCACTTTGTTACAGTTATCTTTTAAATTTTACAACACCACCTTCCTTGACGGAGGTTTTCATTAAGTGAACCATGAAATTATTATATTAATATGTAATAATTCCGGATTACGATCTGTTTATTACTTAACAAGCGATAACTGATTTCCCACTTTATGTCCAATAGAATCTTATATTAATACTAGTTTACCCATACCAACAAAAAGTTCCTCACTATTGGTAGGTTTTCACATGCGAGTCAGAGATATATATGCAGACACACATTCATTCATACATACATACATACATACAAAGAAATGTGATACTTAAAGTTTAAAATGAATTTTTAAAAATTAAGATCATTCTTGAAGCTTGTATTTTACTTTTAATTTCAAGATAATTTAATATTTCCAATAAACAAAATACTTTGCTGTATTTCAAAACGAATTTAAATTGATTGGAATGAGTTTGTTTTTTGAAATTGGTAAAAAATGTCTGATTTTAGCCATATTTACAAATCTGTCAACGTAATTCACAATTTTCTCAAAAATAAGATCTACTTTTTTAAAACATTATTTGAGAAAGATTAGCTGATTTAAAGTTTAATTAATTTAATGTGAAATGAATATTACCTACTGTTAGTCTAAAATATTGCAGAAAAGCATTATTTAACACAGAAGTGAGAGCTGTTACCTGGTGTTGACAACTATCTCAAAAGACTTATATTTTAGAATTTTTACTATGGGGTACCTTTCTGTAAATATTGCTCGATAAATATAACCTGAGCACCATTTTATGAATTTTTTTAACTATCCAATAATCTTCATAATTTAATGTTTTATTGAATTTTAGGTACTTTGGCTTCAAATTTATGATAGTTATCACTATACCATCTTCACAAAATTTGACACATTTATAGACAGACAAAAAAAATTCAAAATTCTTTTTAAAATACTGGGGCAGGGGGAGTGCTGAAATGTAGTAAACTTTTCCATTTATGATTAGTAAATATAATTTTACTTAATAACAATATCACCTAACAGCTACAAATTAATATAGAATTTTAAAATTTAAAACTTTATAATTTATTCTAATTAAAAATTTAAAAAAAAAATTAAAACAATTCTTGTAAAAATTCATTATTCATCAAAAAAAATGTTTTTCATAATATATGAAATTTTTTTCATAATATATCTCATTCCTAAAACTATTTAAAAGCTTTTCTAATGAAATAATGTCTTAGTTTTATGGCATGTTTTTTATTTTATGATTCCGTTATAATGCCACTGATATGGCTATGGTTATAACACCTCTTACTTATAGAACGTACTTCATATAAGGATTCTCTATAAATATGCTTTGGCTACTTGACACCTGTACTTTATTAGTCTGAAGACTAACCCCCAAATGGCTACCAATCTTACCTCTGACCTAGAGCTCTTTATAGTAATGGACTAGTTCATATAGTCACCTGGGGTATACCATTTACTCCCTAACAGATTCAGGGCAGATTTTTGGTAACTTGGGGTTCTGTTTTACAAAAAAAAAAAAAAAAAAAAAAAAAAGATGATGTTTTAAATCATCAAAGAACTAATAAAAACCTACAAAAATGAATTTCTCAAAAATTAACAAAATTAAATAATTAGGTGATTACAGATGCAAAATTCTTTTTATCAAGATTTTCTAAAAGGGAAATGTTTTTTTTAAAAAAAAAAAAAAAAAAAAAACATTTAATTCATTTGGGAATAAATTTTGAAAGTTTCATTAAAATCTGATAATTATTTGATTTTTGCAAGAATTTCCAAATCAATGCATTGTTCATCACAAAAAGATGCTAAAATTTCCTATACTAATTTATGGTCACCTGTTGATGCAAGAAAAATAAATTTTTAAAAGGATTAAAAATTATAATAATTAAAAAAATCCTTTGGCCTTTCTTCTTAATAAATAACAAAGACTTTGATAATAAAATTTTGTTTTTAGTAAGTTTCAGACATTTTTTCATCAAGTACACTTGTTTTTTAGCTACTCATTGGAGTTACCTATATTATTATATTATACAGTCAAGTTAGACATTCAGGAGTCTATCATGCCAACCATCATAGTCCTGCATCAAGGTCATTAGGGAGGCATTATGCATCATAACATCGCTGATCAATTTAGGTGATTACTTGGTGACCAACTCATTTTGCTCAATGGCTAGGTGTACAGATGCCTCTAAAACTGAATCCATAAGCTTCAACCAGCAAGGCTCAATACAAACTGTCTCAAGTGAATCAAAAAAAATCTGTTGAATCTTTTACATAAATAGGAAGCAAGATAAATTCTACTAAAAAGTATGTGAAAATTCATATAGCTAAAGCCTTGAATAAAATGGATGTAATCTGGAAATCTTATCTACCAGAAAACCTCAAGCAGAGATTCTTTCGTGCCACTGTAGATATATGTCAATATATGGTGCCACTGCTTGGACATTAACTAAAACCAGAGTCTAAGCTTGATGGAACCTACATTTGAATGCTGAGAGCTACACTTAACATCTAGAGACAAAATCCAACTAAATCACAGCTCTATGAACCAATTCCTGATATTTTTACAATCTTACACAAATGCAGAATGTGCTTTGCAGGACATTGCTCATGAACAAAACAAGAACTCGTGAAAGACCTACTGTTCTGGACAACTAGCCATGGCACAAAACGAGTTGGTTGCCCAACAGCCACCTACGTATATTATTATACTGGCCAAACTACCTGCACCCTGCTGCATGTTACACTTTTTTTTTTTTTTACTAAGTTGATGATTGATTTTAAATCATTGTTATAATTTGTGAAGAAAGATGATGCATTTCAATATTACTCAATGATCTTGGCAATATGACCTCCATCTTCTGGCATCTCCTATATTCTGGATATGAGTCATTCCCTTGTTGAAATTTAAATTTAATTTAAATCAAATGGAAAAAAATTCAGTGTGGTGCTTGTGTAAAAACAGCTTGAACTGACCCCTTTGATATGTATTTAATGCAATACTTGATTGAACGAATTGATGGGCAGATTTCAACATTGACAGTTGAATTGTCGCAACAAATATGTATTGTAAGGCACTACCCACTGATTGGTAATTTCTTGCTCAACTTGATGTCCATATTGTCTCATTTTGATCTTGCCAATGTGACCTCCATCTTCTGGCTTTCTCCAATGTTTTGGATAGGAATAATTCCCTTGTTCAAATTTAAATTTAATTTAAATCAAAGAGGGGGAAAAATTCAGTGGGAAGTTTATGCACCCTGGGGACCAACTTTGATCATAATAAAATATACTTATCCATGTTTACCTAGATAATGTAGTTTCAGAATATATATGCTTATGAGGATCTATCTCCAAAATCCTCGGGGGAGTTTGATAACAAATAGAGACAGAGGCTTCAACTTTATATTTACAGATAGATAGATAGATAGATAGAGGATCAGTTTATGCTTTACAATCGAAAACTGACCACCCACTTTATGTCCAGTAGGTTATTAAATTATTACAAATAGTATTTTATCCATGCTGTCAAAAATGATGCCATATTTTGAGAAGTCTTTAGTATGAATAGATAGTTTTCTCATGCGAGTCTTTAAACATATTTTTCTGATATTAATGTAGTAAACCATAAAAGGGGGATCAGTCTGTTATTTGATAACAATAGAAAATCAACCACCACTTTGTGCCCACCCACTTATATTAATAATAGTTTACCCATGTTGTCAAAAGTGACAGCATATTTTACTAAGTCACATTAAGTTTCTAAATATACATAATAGCTATCTAAAATAAGGGGATTATTTACAGACAGACTGGCACTTCTGCTGATGATCAGTGTAATACTTGCGGATTTTACTTCAAATCAAAGTACTGTTCACCAGCCTGTCTGCTTTTTACATATGGATTCTAGGTTCCCCCCCCCAATCATACTAGTATGGATTGAAAAAAAAATAAATGAGCTATTTTAATTTTTTATATTATGCATACACACACACGTGTGTGTGTGTGTGTGTGTGTGTGTGTGTGTGTGTGTGTGTGTGTATTGATGTAATAGGAAAGAACTATTAATCATCCAAAGTTCTTTAGTATTTATGCTTTTATTTTTTAAAAAAAACAGTGCTCAATACAGAAGTAGAGCTTAAATTATAATTATTTTTTTAAAAATATGATTCCATTGTGACTCAAATTACTATGTTTCAAAATTTGACTCAAGTCCTAAAGTATAATTTCAATATTAAACTTAAAATTTACAGTGCAGTTTCTTTACAAAAATTTATTGTTGATAATTTTTTTTTACTATGAAAATTCGTTACTGGTATTTACACTATAAAAAAAATATTTTTATACTTTCATGTTTGTGGGGTTAATTATTTGCCCATAGTTGGGACCCTAACAGGTGCTACCACCCTGGATCAGGGCATACCTGGAAACAACAACAATTAAGATATGGTTCCACATACCTCAAAATCTCCTGACTAGAGACCTTAGAGAAGTAGTTTATTGACATACCCATGATGGGGCATTACATACTAACAATTCATATCACCTTTATCGGCTGAAAAGACATGCTGACATTCACAAAATTATAACAAAAAAAAAAAAAAAAAAAAGCATATGACTCGTGTCTGCCAACTTTGTGCCAGAGGTTTTAAAAGTTTACTCAGTTTAAAGAGCATGACTAAGTCTCACAGTGACATTTTGTGATGGCCATACAATAAGGTGGCAGCTATCCGGGGTTGGCTTAAGGTACCGGAAACTTGTGCAGTCTGGCGGAGCACCATCAAGGCTGTGGGAACCACCATGTCATGTGTTTGGGATTTCTCAAAGCTAAAGCTTATAAAAACATACTGGTGGTCATCCATGACTCAAGACAGATTAAATTCTTTGGCTATTTTGTCAATAGAAAATGATCTTGTAAAGAAGATAAATGTAGAAAGTTCCATAAAAAAAATTACAGATCTAAAGGCTAGAAAAATTGTTTTAGGTCAGATAATGAATGTTTCCTTTACTTTGTATAAAGTTGTATATTGTAATAAACTTGTTATTTTACATTTTCAGTTTTTTCTTTGTGAAAATTTTAAAATATTATACTTGTAAGGCTATCAAAGTTCAGCTTGCCTTGGGTGCCAGCAACCCTAGGGCCATCACTGCAGCCATCTATTGTGAAATGTAGCTTGGCTTTGGATATGAGAACTTAGGTGGGTTTTGCATTTGCTGCAGGCTCAAATGATTGATTGCAGAGGCATCACCAAGAGGAGTAGATCTTTCCACATCAAATGTAGGAAATAGTTTGGTGAGCAGCAAAGACCCCAACTTTGTAGAACTGACATTTTTTCTTCATCTTTTGTTTCAGCTTTGATTCTACAATGGAAATTGCTTGATAGACCTTTCCTTCCCAGCTATTCCTGTGGCTCCACTGAGGTGGGGAGAGATACAAACTAGCTTTATATTCTTAAATACTGTTATAATTTTGTTAAATATTTAATTAAAATCTGGAAGACTCACACTTAACAGCTCATCTCTCCTCTGATCGGGCACAGATGGCACAATGGGGAAAGAAATGACTTGTAAAATTCAATATGACCAAAAACAAATTAGTAACATTCCATCACCACTGAGCAGACCTCAAACTTACACCTAATCTGATGGATAGGTCTTCTTTCAAGGAGGCTACTTGCCTTGAACATCTTTTGAGACTCAAGTGGAATACAGATATCTGATTCATCACCAAAGATGCTGAAAAAATAGTTGGTTCATTTTTTTTTTTCTTTTTTAAATCGGTATCACCCCAAGAAAGGCAGTACAGCCACTAAGACACAAGGGGCTACAGGAAGTGGAGGAATTATGAACAGAAACATTAGTAGTAAACGTGAAGAGAAAAGAGTAATCAGGGGAACAGTAGATAGCAATCGACACTGCATTTAAATTTTTGCAGATTAAAGCCGGCTGGAAAGCATGGAGCTGGAAGGGAGGTCCACAAGCGAGAAGTGCAAGAAAAACTATCAGCATATAATTTATGACTACATCTAGCTAGCTCAACTGTCAATTGATGAGATCTTGATGCTAGCCCAGTATTGCACTTATATTCATGAAGTCAAGGTGCCATAGTGAAGAGCAAAATATATATATATATATATATATATATATATATATATATATATATATATATATATAGAGAGAGAGAGAGAGACACACATACATACACAAAATGTGGCACAAGGTCAAAAAAGGGAAATGGGGAAAAGAAAAGTTTTCTTCTGTCTTAAATTTAAACTTAGCCTGCCACAATCACCGACTCAAACATACCACAGTATTCCTAGCACCAAAACAATGCATTCTTACTACATCCACCATAATACTTCAATGTCTCTGGTTTGGTTTGGTTTGGTTTGGTTTACAGCATATCAATACCTCAATGGGTTATTTAATTCCAACAAGATTTTTACTGTTGGTAATATTTTTTCCTTCAAAATTCATTGCTGGTAATAACCTTTTACAAAAATGTATTACTGGTATTAAAACCTATTTTTACACTTTCATAGTGTTTTGACCCCAGTTTGGAGGTGAACTATTTGCCCATAGCTGGGACCCTGACAGGTGCTACCACTCCAGGTCAAGGTGAACCAGAGAACACCAGCAATTAAGAGGTGGTTCCATGCTCCTCAAGACCTCCTGAACAGAGGCCTTGCTGCTGGATGTAGTTTATTGTCTTACCCAGGAGAGTCAATGTCTCTATGAAAATCCTAACTAGTTCCCATATGTACCCTTCATGTCTGTGGGAGGAGGTGAATATAATAACAATTAAAAAAAAAAAAAAAATTCCCAATAAGTATTTATAAAAATGCACAGGAAAGAAAACCTTATGGCGATGGGAGAATGACTAAAGCCAAAATGCTTTATAAGAGATCAGACTAAAAATGGAGTACTTCTGCCATATCAGGGCTGGAGCTGACTAATCCTCTCTTGCTAGCCTTGATAGACTTCAAAAGCATTTACACAGCTTTGTGGGTGATGAACTATTTACAACTCCTTCCCCACAGCTGCAATGTTACAAACCTCTCACTATCATTTCCATTTTCTGACATGTTATATTACTTAGCTGTAAAGGTCTGAACTAGTGGAACTAAGACCCACTATACCACATAAACTGGTGCAAACCATCCTCATTGTTTTTGTATTCAATCAGTAAGGAGGAAGTTTCATTCAGACAGCTTCTTCCCAAGACCCACTGCTTTGTGAAACAAACTCCTGAGTGGATCATTACAATCTTAACATCTTTAAGTCTATGGTCAAACTTTATCTATTCTACATATCCTCACATCCATAAAACAACCTCATGCAGTAACCCTCTACACAGAGTGGCTCTCGGGCCTTGTATTGGGGAAACAATTTTTTTTTTTTTTTTTTTAAAATCAGTTTTAAAAGACAAGGTCTTACTTTTCAGATATTTATGGGAAAAAAAATTTTCTACAAATAAATTACTCAAATTTTAAAAAAAAATTTTATTTTTTTTATTTTTTTTTTTTTTGCTATCAAAGAGCGAGACAAAACTGTCGATTGCCGAAGAATGGGTTAGAGATCAAGAAAAGACATTTTTAAACTCAACAAGTGGCAAACAAGAGAACTGGGTATTTTCTTCTCACAATTAAATGCCAACTTCAAATCCAAGACAAAGTTTATTGATAATCAATTGAATGGAAGTTTAACAACCACTAGCTAACAAACTATGGAACAAGCAAGCAACATTACAATAATGGATAATAATCATTGTTGATACATTTTTGGGGTGAATAAAAAATCGTAGTTTTTACTTGATGATTCTCATAAATAAACGAAAGAATGCTTACATTTTTTTTTAAACACTTATATTTAAAAATATATGAAGAAGAATGACAACACCCTACGTTAAACAGCAAATATACGAAGTCCTGGAAGAAGAGATCACTGACAAGACAATCAATTAAAGAAAAAGAAAGAAAAGGAAAAAAAACATAAATTAAATTGACTTTAATTAGGGTCACGTGTTGGTCAAGTGACCTCAGTAATAAAGAGAAAAGTTACATGCCATCACATGTAAAAAAAGGGATGAGAAAAAGTCAACCCAATTTTTTTTTTGATAATGTAAATTACATTTAAAAAAAAAAAAAAAAAAAAAAAAAAAAAAAAGGAAGAAGAAATACTACAACAACAACAAGCAACAGGTGGGGAGAACAGTTTTAAGTGAAGTCACTCTAGTTTCGTATGCAATACAATGACTACAATATGCATTTTAAAATGACATTAGATGTGTATTGCATTTCCTTTCTTTTGATGTCAATCAATCCGTCCAAATAAACTTTCAAGCCGACACGACGTCAAACTGACCTGATATTTTTTTTGTTTGTTTGCCATATTCATAACAAGGAAAAGTGACCGATTGAGGGAATTTCATTGTACAAAAAAAAAAAAAAAAAAAAAAAAATGAACGAGATACATTATTATTTTTATTATTCTTATTATTGTTTAAATCAAATGTAATTAGAATTACTAATGAGAATTTGTAGCCGTTGCATTTTTCATAATTGCCAGGTAAAAATTTAAAAAATATAAATTAATATTGTTTTCGCTCAAGAATAAAAAAAAATATCCAAGAGTTAAAAAAAAAAAAAAAATCAAACGAGAAAGAATTCAATGTAAAAACTTATTCCTTCACTTATTTTCCAAAAATAGAGTTTTACTTTTTTTAAACTAATTTTCAAATAAAGAAAGTTAAACAAAAAAAAAAACAACAAATTAAAAGCAAATTAAATTTTAATTTTAAGGTGATTGGCCTAAGTTTTTAAAATTAAAACTTAGGAAAAATCTTTTGTAACGACTTAGTTTTTTTTAGTTAGAGAAAGTTGTTCTTGCATCGGATTTCGTGTGGGTATTTGTTTAAGTGACTGACACACTAACTAAAAAAAAAAAAAAAAAGCATTGTATAACAGAAAACTGATGAATGGTAATTAAACTTTGTTTTTACTACAACAAATAAATTAAATTTTTAAAAAATCATCAAAAAAAAAAAAAAAAAAAAAAAAAAAAAAATCAATTTCAAAAGATAGTTACATTGTAGGCAGAGAAAAAATACATTTATAAAAAAAGCTTACGAATGTTTTTTTTTTACAAAACAAAATCATTGTAAACACTTTACTTTCGCAATCACACTGGGTTATCAACGAAAATTGTTAAATGTCAAATAATGCATGTCAAATACAAAAATCAAATAGACTTCAGCTGTGTCCTCTAAAAACGGTCCTCAAAGAAGAAGAAACAAAATTTCAAGAAATATAAATAAAGAACCACGTTGCTACATCATCATCAATGCGCCACATATTTGAGTGCTCCAAGAATGGCATTTAGGAAATGTTTCTCTCAAGTAATACATTTCATTTCTCTCTTCTTCAAAAACACACACTTTTCTCTTTTTAAAATAGTCGTTTTTTATCTTATTTCATGAATTAGATACATTTTTAGCTGTACCAAAAGAACATCCAATGCCAATGTATTTTTTTTTTTTTTACAGTAATTAAACTTTTTCCTGTATTTTTTAAAATAACAGGCTATCCGTACCCCTCCCCCAAATGGCTTATAATAGTTTTCTGTGAAAATACAACACGAAACAATAAGAAACAATCACACGATAAAGACTTGCTTTATATATGACAAGCTGGTTTGTTGTTGGTACATATATTATCCGTAAATGTAAATATACCTGAAATAATGTGTGCGTGTGTAAAACAAGCCATAAAGCAAGTGTCCGCCGTCGTGTTGGCAAAGCCCAAAAACAATTTAAATTTACAAAAGTAAAAAATTATACACACATATAACAAAAATATATATATATATATTGGAAAGAAATCAACTTGGGAAGGATCTCGTCTGATATATGAATGATGTTTAAAGTAAATAACTACAATAAGTTAAAAAAAAAAATACACACACACTGTTAAAAAAAAAAAAACGTCTTTTTAACTCACCTAGTCAGCGTCGGTTGTAGCAATAGCTTCGCAAGTGCGAACTCCAAGTAGAGAGGAAGGGGAGGAGATGATGTAAACAGAGAGGGAGTGAGAAGAGGTGCTTAATAGTAATGAGAGGGAATGTAACAGAAAGAAGGAAAAAAAACAGAAAGATAGAGAAAAGAAGGTAATCAATACAATAAGCGGGGAGGTCTATAAGTGTGATAAGAGAGGGGGAAAGAGAGGAGACAGTAGATTTTGCTGGAGAGAGAATGAAGAATATTAGCGAGGGAGTGAAAGAGAGGCGAAATAAGAAAAGTCTAAAAACAGGGTGTTTGCCTCTTAAGCAATAGAGAAGAGTTTAAAGACTTACAAAGTGAGTTCACAAAAGTATGAGGGAAAGTATATATAAATAATAGGGAGTAAGTAAAAATTACCTCGATTACTTGTCGGGGTGAAATCCATTTTGAGAGAGAACAGAACGGGAAGAATTAAAAATAAAATGTAATTTAAAAGAAGGTGTTCAGTTAAGATATGGATTTATCAGGGTTTTTTTTTAAATGAAAGACAGCAAACAAAAGAAAAGAATCGGAAATAGTATATTTGAATAAAAATGAAACCCGGTAGAATAGTGATAGATGATCTTTCTGACAGAAAGTTGAAAGGTTAAGAAGATGGGGAAAGAACCACGGAAGGCAAGAGAAGGTAAAACTGGTTTGGGTTACTAAGAGATTTAATCAGGGTGCGAAAAAGGATACCTAAAAAAAGGAAGAAAAAGTGTAACATTGACAGAAATGCTCCCCCCCCCCCGAAATTGCCTCCTGTCTCCTTCAGGTAAAACTAGTCTAAAGTAATCTTTTTTTTCTTTTTTTTTTTTTTTTTTTAAATGTGAAAATTAGATAGTATGTGTGGTTGGCAGTGAATTCTCTTTTATTCTTTTTTTTCGTTTATTTGAAGGCGACGGAAATATTTATAAAAATCCATATTTTAAAATTTAAAAACTAAAAAAATGTTATATTCCTATCCTCTTACAAGTGCTTTTTATTTTACTTAGTTCATGTGCCATGCGTGATACACGCTTAAGCGATCATGTATCTTTCGATACATGACTGACGCGGCAGATTTTTCCCCGCAGTTGGTTGCCATTTCTTTACTATTTATTTACCCATAGCAGGGGCGAGAAGAGGAGGAGGAGGATTCAAACTTTTCCCAACGGTAGCACGTAAGTGAAATGAAATGGATTCGACTGGAATTCGAACTCGGCTCTCCGATTGCTCAATCCAAGCCGCTATCCATCACTCCACAATTACGTTACTACTGGTTCCAAAGATGTATTTCCCGATAGAATTATTTTTCCACACATACACACATTTTTCTAATATCCGTGTATTTTGCTCTGTTGGAGATATCCCCCTTACACTCTGAGCGACGCCAGGTGGTAGTGTCCTTTTTTAGCAATGATAACAAAAGGCACTGCCACTTCTTATGACAATATTCCTAGATGTTTACGAAGTCAAAAGGCTTGTGAAAGAACAGAGTTCAACAATAACTTGGAAAAATATAATTTATTTATAAAGAAAGCGAGGCCGGCATGAATCCAAGAAGCCCGTGAAAAAGGCGTATGCCGTCATTCCCTTGGAAATAAATAACTTTACAACTCTCTCACTTAGCAATGTTCACCTGGTGTTAGAAAAAAATAGCTTCTTTTTTAAAAAATTTTATTTACTCATTCATTTTTTTAAAAATTTTTCATACGAATTTTAAACTAACTTGAACGAAAGCTAGTATCTCTTTCTATTCTGTAACAATCATAAATTAGCCTTTTTTTTTTTAACTGTGAAAAGAAAACTAAACCTACCCAGGGGCTAGCTAGCTAGCTAAAAATCTGAATTCATTCCATCGAAATTTTAATATTTTTAGCTCAGGATAACTAACATCACCCGAACAACTGTAGGGCATCCAGTAAGGATTGAACCCACTATAAACTAATTATACCAGTTAAGTGACTAAGTCTCTAGTGTACTGTAGTTAGTTGTTTGTTAGGTCTGCTTGCTAACTATTGCATTTCAAACCGAATATCACTTTTTTTTTTAAACTAAAAGTTAAGTAACAACATTGGACACTTCAGCCTGGGGTTATTAGCGAGTCAGTCTGGTTTACTATTAGGGCTTTCGATCCTCACTGGGTGCCCTGTATGTATGGCCTTGTGTCAGAACTAAGCTAAGCTTATTAAGTAGCGGCTAACAAGTTTAACAAGTCAGACTAGCAATGGCAAACCATTAGTGCGTTCCATTCGGACCGGATGTCCCACGTTTGTGACCTTTTTTTTTTTTTTTTTTTTTTTAACATGGCATTTTTAACCTTCGATAAATTTGACAATTGATATTCTAGTCTCCTAAAGAAACATTTTTTTTTTCGATAGATTTTGAAGAATTCTGACCCTGTCTTTTTCTTTTTTTAGAAATAAATAAAAGATGCAAGTAATGAAAGAGAGAAGTGAAAAAAAGAGAGAAGAGACGGAGAAGCTTAATGGCGGGTCAGGGGTGTTTGCACAGCACAACATAACATTTTATTTTAATTTTATTTTATTGATTCGAGTGCAGTGAGAGGAAAAGAAATAATAAAAAGAAAGTATGTAAGTATGTAGCATCAATTAACGAACAAAAAAAAACGCAATAGGATTAATTTTAAACAAGAGAAGAATTAGTAGAAATATGAGCGCTTTTGCGAGGAAGAAGTGAAACTGAGAAGCCCGGTCCTTGGAAGAGGAAAGAGAAAGAAAGACAGAAATTATAAAAGTATTGCATAAAAAACCGTATCAGGGAGAAAGAGGAATTCTGGATAGCGAAAACAAAAACAGCAGTGGGGTGAAGAATTAGAAGAATAGATATTAAAATATAAATATATATATCGAGAAAGAGAATAGATAGACAGAAAGAAAGGAACGGTGTAAAAATAGTAGGGAGGAGAAAAGCTATTTAAAACTAAGAGTACTTCGGTGGAAGTTCTTTAAAACGAGAGATATCGACTTAGCGAGACGAAAGCCTCACCGATGACGGAAACAAGAAAAATAGCAAATTGGAGAAAGAAAATGAAAAGGAAAGAGCAAACTAGATGGAGGGGAGTATCTTTCTAGGAGCGAAACTATGCGACAGCACTAGTGGGGGGGAAAAAAAAAAAAAAAAAAAAAAAAAAAGGCTGACCTTTCTATGCATGTCGCAGGTCAATAAAACCACGCACCTCGTCGGAAGAAAAGAACTCTACAAAAAGACAAATGCATTATGATTGAATAAGAAGAACTGAGATCAATTATCAACGAAATAGGCAGACCTTTTTTCTATTTTTTTAAGTGAAATGTTTTTAAATGTAATTCTAGTCCGAGGCATTATCGGCCTCTCTCGCCGTGAAACAGAATGGTATGATGGTAGTATTACTCAATATTATAAAAGCAGCATTGTGGTCGAAGTTAAATTTTATTTAAGGAAAAAAAAAAAAAAAAAAAAAAAAAAAAAACAAGGTTACTATGGGAATGTGCCATTTCTTCTTGCTTTGTTAAATAATTATATGGATTCTTTAATTTCTTTTAATCGGATTTGAGAAAATACCTTCAAGCTTTTTTTTTTTTTTTTTTTTTTTTTTTTAGAAAAAATAATAAAATGCAACTGATCCCACCAATGTCACATTATTCGGAAAAATGACACACTGCACATCAGAATGCGTGGAATTTTAAAGGGTTATTTTTTTATTATTGTTATTAGAGACCCTATTGAAGGAAATTTAAAAAGAAATATAAAATCAAAGCCTTTCTTTCTGTTTTTGATAATTACCACGCTTGCACTCAGTGAATTCGTCTAATTTGAAATTTTAATATTTTTTTTCAGAGGCGGGGTATATGTAACAAGCTTAAAAAAAAATTATGAAAAAGTACAATTTAAAAAAGTCAAAAGAATTTTAAATTTTAAACCCAGAAAACCTCTTTTCCCTATACCTTGTACAAAAAGCTAATTCTAATAGCGATTTTCCAAGCATAGCTTAGATGTGGCACAAGGCCGAATGTAGGGGGCACCCAGTGAGGATCAAACTCACTCATAATTGATCGTAGCAAGACAAGCTTTCTAACCATTACACCACGTCAAGATACCCAAGCTAATTCTATATCCATTATGGTTATAAAATTCCCCACGACAAAATAAATGTGATGAATGTTCATATAAAAGTATGTTACATGAAATGCTATCATCAAATTTTGTGCTATCAGGACGTGGGTAATCATGGCTCTCCATAACTTCCTGTCTTTTGTTTTTCTCAGCAGTACTTCCTCTTTGTGGTACTTTTTTCTCCATCCGTTTGCACAAATTTGTTATATTATTTTCCTCTGTGCCCTGTGAGTGTTAAATTCTCCAAACTTCATTTCGCATTTAAAAGTTTCACTACCTAGTCTTTTTAATTGTTAAGAGCAGCTTTTCTTTGTTGCGCCTAATGTCACAAAAAGATGAATAGATAAGATTTAAATAAAAAAAGTTTGATAACTCTTTTTAATAAAAATTTCAGTTTACACTGTTTAGATTGTTTGAACTATTGTCCTCATCTTTATTTTCATATTCACAACATTTTGTCCGTTGTACACTTCGGCCTCTTTCTGGTAATATATATCGGAATTTCAAACAGAATGCTTTATTTTGTATCCTGGAGTAGACTGTTCTAGTTCCACATGCCATGCCTTCTGGACACATGACCCAGTAGATAAAAGTGTTGGTTGAAGTAATCCAGTGACTTGACCTAAAGAACTGTGAGTTCAATACCTGTCCACAGCAGAGGTGAACAAAAACTTGGAGAATTGAGTTACTAAAGGGAAATAACAGAAACTGAGAAATCTGGAAGAGGCAAGGATGTGAAACTAGAACAATCTACCCTGGTGGACGAAATAATGGTTTAGTTTTGAAATTCCAATGGATTTCACTTAAAGATGGCCAGAGCGTACAATAGCCAAAATGTTGTGAATATGACAATAAAGATAAGGACAATAGTCTGAACACTGTAAATAGTTACAATGCCTCATCTCAGAAATATGGACAGATAGAAATTACAGATATTAAAGCTCAATCAAGTTTCCAATCCAATGTTTTTTTTGTTCACAGGTTTATTGATCAAAATATTTACCTCAACCCATTTAAAGTATCACAGGTTTTATATTTAAAAAAAAAAAAAAAAAGTGGAGGAATTCTTTTTTCGAGGACACATTTTAAGAAAAGAGGGCTTTGACATATTGATGGCAGAATGGAAACAGTGAGAACCTTGTGTGATTGCAGAATGGGGATAAAGGAAGATTGTAAAAAGACAGGAAGTTGTGGAGAAACATGATCACCAATGTCCTGAAAACAGAGCACATAAAAGAATAAGTATGCAATCAAGATTTCCTTTTCTGTAGTGAATTATGGTATCTTCTGCCAAAAACTAAAAATCAATTCTTTTCTCTAAAATATATAAAAACTAGGGGTCTGCTTCTTTATAATGTACAAAACATGTTATCTTTCTTTTGATCATTCCTTCCCCATATGTTATGAAAGCCTACTTCATTTTATAAGGGTTTCATTGGAACAGATGAAATATGGGTGACCAAAAATGCCAAAACATGTAACACAATGTTTTGATCATTCCTTCCCCATATGTTATGAAAGCCTACTTCATTTTATAAGTGTTTCATTGGAACAGATGAAATATGGGTGACCAAAAATGCCAAAACATGTAACACAATGTTTTGATCATTCCTTCCCCATATGTTATGAAAGCCTACTTCATTTTATAAGTGTTTCATTGGAACAGATGAAATATGGGTGACCAAAAATGCCAAAACATGTAACACAATGTTTTGATCATTCCTTCCCCATATGTTATGAAAGCCTACTTCATTTTATAAGTGTTTCATTGGAACAGATGAAATATGGGTGACCAAAAATGCCAAAACATGTAACACAATGTTTTGATCATTCCTTCCCCATATGTTATGAAAGCCTACTTCATTTTATAAGTGTTTCATTGGAACAGATGAAATATGGGTGACCAAAAATGCCAAAACATGTAACACAATGTTTTGATCATTCCTTCCCCATATGTTATGAAAGCCTACTTCATTTTATAAGTGTTTCATTGGAACAGATGAAATATGGGTGACCAAAAATTCTTTACTCCAGTAAACCGATTACTTACTTTCAACCCAACCATGTGGACATTACACCCACTATGTTTAACTCATAAATGTTTTCTTGGCAAAGTTGAATAAACATACCGACAAAAATTGTAGCTATGTTTATTCAAAAAGTGCTATGTCAAAAGGTCATTTTTTTTTCTCTATTCAAAAAGTGCTATGTCAAAAGGTCATTTTTTTTTTTCTCTTGACATTGCTTTTACCTTATTTGCTCTTTTTGGGGGCATGTTTGTTAGACTTAGCTAAATCATTCTTATAAACAATCTAATAAATAAATATCTTTAACATTTGTGTTGTCAATTCTCAATTAAAATAATGCATAACTTCAGATGCCCTTAACTTATTTTAGTGAATTTATAAGGTGAGAGCAAATGAAGGAAGTGTCTAGAAAATGCCATTTTTTCTAAATTTATGATTACAGTTTGTTTTTTGTTCTTTTGGGGTTTTTTTTTTAATTGAATTAACCCCATGCAAGGTAAAAAAAGCCACTAAAACCTAAGGGGTTACTAAATGTGAAAGAATTAGAAAACAATAATTATTAAGAAATGAGAACAATAGAAGAGTGATCAGGAAGACAGTAGATAATGATCGACATTGCACTTAAATTTTTGCAGATTAAAGTTGGCTGGAGAGCCTGGAGCCAGAAGAGAGTTTTACAAGCAAGAAGTGCAAGAAAAGAAACTCTTAGCATAGAATTTAAAGTTATATCTAGCCAATTCAACTGTGAATTGTTGGGACCTAACTGCCAATCTAGTACTGCACTTAAATTCATAATGTCTAGATACCATAGTGATGAGCTCACCCGTACAATTGCCATGAAAGTATTCATAGAAAAGGAACAGGGAAGCAATTTTATGGCAGTTGGAATGTGACTGAAGCCAAACCATCAGATTAAGACTAATAATATTGCTGATTCTTCTTTGAATTTTATCAAGGAGCTCAAGGTAAATAGCAGGAGCACCAGACCACATGTGACAGCAATATTCAAAGCATGGATGAATGGTAGACTTATAGATATGTAAGATAGATTCTGGAGAGAAAAATTGTCTCACATGATACGGTAAACCAACTTTCTTAGCAGCTGACCTAGCAATGGATTCAATATAGTATTCCCACTTCATTTCAGCTAAGAAAGTTAGCCTGAGAAGGTGCAACGAGTCACTTTCCTGGAGGTTAGCATCAGCCATGCTGTTGGAAGAGAGGTATCTCTCAGATATGCCATTATATGTTTATTTAATATTTTTATTCTTTTGTCAACAGACAGCTTTATAAATTTACAAATAAAAAAATTTGTTTTCATGGTTATTTTTTATAATAAGAATGAAAATGTCAAGTTGCTAAATCAGATGCTAAAAGTGGAGGGCTAAATTGGATGCTAAAAGTGAAGGACTAAATCAGGCACTAAAAATGGAGGGGTAAATTGGATGCTAAAAGTGAAGGACTAGATCAGGCACTAAAAGTGGAGGGCTAAATTGGATGCTAAAAGTGAAGGACTAAATCAGGCACTAAAAATGGAGGGGTAAATTGGATGCTAAAAGTGAAGGACTAGATCAGGCACTAAAAGTGGAGGGCTAAATTGGATGCTAAAAGTGAAGGACTAAATCAGGCACTAAAAATGGAGGGGTAAATTGGATGCTAAAAGTGAAGGACTAGATCAGGCACTAAAAGTGGAGGGCTAAATTGGATGCTAAAAGTTGAAGGCTAAATTAGATGTTAATATGGGCGTTAAATCCTATGATAAAAGGAGAGGACTAAATCTGATATTAAATCTGGAGGGCTGAATCAAATGCTAAAAGTGAACGCTCAATAGAGACGTTAAAAGTGGAGGGCTAAATTTGATGCTAAAAGTGAAGGACTCAATCAGACACTAAAAGTGGAGGGCTAAATTAGATGCTGAACGAGTAGGGTTGCTAAATAAAATGTTAAAAAGGAATCCTAAATCAGTTCTTCAAAGTGGTGAAATTAAATCAGTTGTTAAAAATAAAGCGGTTAAATTTTCCAAGCCCTCTTTCCTCATTATGTGCCCTCAAAATTTCAATTATCTCTTTTTGATTCTAAGTATAAGTGACCTTTTTGCTTCCATTTTTTCTAAATCTGTCATTCTTCACATGTTCAGTCCATAGTATTATCAGCATTTTTCTTTAGGACCGTATTTCTGCTGCTTCGGGTCTCTTCTTCATCTGTGATGAGATTCACTACCAAATAGGCAGTCTGATATTACATAACAGTACGGTAATCTTTTAAACAAATGATACAGCTCAGTTGAATAGCATTTGTCATAGATTGAAGCCAAGAAGTCAAATTTAGTTATCTGTTCAGTTCTCAGTTCCAGGAAAAAGTAATCGAAGGGGGAAGTGTTATGGGTATATGTTAGATTAAACATCTTTCCTTGTACCAATATGATCAGCAAACCACTCTTTTTTACACAGGATCAATGACATCCACACTATCTAGCTCATACAGTATAATAGATGTGTCTGCATTTTTTCAATGTGTTCATAAATGACTGAGTCAGAACAGAATGCTGACTGGTCGATGACATGCCAATGTTCGCTTCATTTTTGTTTTTTTCCTCTTATTCTCTTTACTTGCGAATATTAATTATTTTCTCATTACATTATGCAAACTTCAAGTATAGGCTTCATTAGGCTAAGCCATCATGACGACAAATTAAGAGAAAAAATTCTGCTCCAAGACACATTACCCAAAACTCAAAAAACATATTTCTGCATTTACATGACAAAGGCTGTTATTATCATTTTATGGAGATTATTGCAATATAGCATTTTTTTTTTTTGCAACTGTTTGACTCTTTAAAGGAAATGTTGAATAGAAATATATATATATATATATATATATATATATATATATATGATATGAAGTCATTTTTTTTGTCTAATAAAACAATTATACCTATCTATAAATTTGTCAATATATAATTCTGTCCATATCTACATTTGTTCATATACATCTAATTCTGTTCATATCTATATATCTATATAACTCTGTTCATATCAATGCATCTAATAATTCTTTTCATATCTTTGGATCTAATTCTGTTCATATATATCTAGCTCTCTCATTCTGTTCATATCTCTTTATTCATTTCATTCTGTTTATATCTCTTTATCTCTCTTATTCTCTTCATATCTCTCTATCTCTCATTTCGTTCATATCTATCTCTCTTATTCTCTTCATATCTCTCTATCTCTCATTTCGTTCATATCTATCTCTCTTATTCTCTTCATATCTCTCTATCTATCATTTCATTCATATCTATCTCTCTTATTCTCTTCATATCTCTCTCATTCTGTTCTTATCTCTCTATCTCTCTCATTCTGTTCATATCTCACTCTCATTCTATTCATATCTCTCTCATTCTGTTCTTATCTATATATCTCTCTCATTATGTTCATATCTCTTTATCTCTTTCATTCTGTTCACATCTCTCTCTCATTCTGAACACATGTCTCTATCTCTCTCATTTTGTTCAGATCTCTCTCATTTCGTTCATATCTCTCTCTCTCATTCTGTTCATATCTCTCTCTCTCTCTCATTATGTTCATATCTCATTCTGTTCTTATCTCTCTATCTCTTTCATTCTGTTCGCATCTCTCTCTCATTCTGTTCATATCTATCTCTCTCATTTTGTTCAGATCTCTCTCATTCTGTTCATATCTCTCTCTCATTCTGTTCACATCTCTCTCTCATTCTGTTCACATCTCTCTATTCCTTTCATTCTGTTCATATCTCTCTCACATTCTGTTCATATCTATCTCTCTCATCTGTTCATATCTATCTCTCTCATTTTGTTCATATCTATCTCTCTCATTTTGTTCATATCTATCTCTCTCATTCAGTTCATATCTCTCTATCTCTCTCATTATGTTCATATCTCTCTCATTCTTTTCATATCTCTATCTCTCTCATTCTGTTCATATCTATCTCTCTCATTATGTTCATACCTATCTCTCTCATTCTGTTCATATCTCTCATTCTGTTCATATCTCTCATTCTGTTCATATCTCTCATTCTGGTCATGTGTCTCTCTCTCATTCTGTTTATATCTCTCTCATTCTGTTCCTATCTCTCTCTCTCATTCTGTTCATACCTCTCTCATTCTGTTCCTATCTATATATATCTCTCATTCTGTTCCTATCTCTCTCATTCTGTCTATATCTCTCTAACATTCTGTTCATATTTCTCTATCTCTCTCATTCTCTTCATATCTCTCTCTCATTATGTTCATATCTCTCTCTCTCATTCTGTTCCTATCTCTCTATCCCTTTCATTCTGTTCATATCTCTCTATCATTCTGCTCATATCTCTCTCTATCATTCTGTTCATATCTCTATCTCTCTCATTCTCTTCATATTTCTCATTCTCTTCATATTTCTTTATCTCTCTCATTCTCTTCATATTTATCTCCCTCATTCTGTTCCTATGTTCGTATCTCTCTATCTCTCTCATTCTGTTCATATCTATCTCTCATTCTGTTCATATATCTCTCATTCTGTTCATATCTCTCTATCCCTTTCATTCTGTTCATATCTATCTCTCTCATTCTGTTTATATCTCTCTTATTCTGTTCATATCTCTCTCTCTCATTCTCTTAATTTCTAACTTTTTATATCTCAATATACTTCAACCTTTATAAACAAGTCTCTGTCTGTCTTTCTGTCTGTTAATTGTTCTAGCGAGATAAGCTTGTTAACCGTTACACTGCCTTGAGGTACCTTTGTCTCTCTATATATTTCTACCTATATACACATCTGTCTAAACTAATAGATTTTTTTTATTTATTAATCCAACAGATTTTATCACTTTAAATGTTATTTTTGTGCATGCAAATGTTTTTTTTTTTTTTGGAGGTGATGTTCCATTTATTTATCAAAAAGTATAATTATTTATTTTTGCACGAATATTTGAGATATTATTAAGGAAAAATATGTACCCTCTACCTGGACTTGAAACTGCAGATTTGGCAGATTAATTTCTCTGTCGGATTAATAAATAAAAAATCCATGACTTTAGAAATTGCTTTGTTTAAGTTTGGATATGAAAATTTCAATAGTCTATGAACATGTGTGGTACAACAGACGCCTAAAGAAGGGTACTAAGATCAGAGTTTATAGAGCTACCATCCTCGCCACCCTCCTATATGGCTCAGAGCCATGGGTCACTTACCAACACCACCCACAACTCCTCGAACAGTTCCACCAGTGCTGTCTCCACACAATCCTTAATATCCATTGGAGTGACTTCGCCTAAAATACTGAAGTTCTTGAAAAGGCATTGAGGCCATGCTGCTGAAGTCCCAGCTGCACTGGGATGGAGACTCATTGCCTGTCTAAAATTTTATTGTACAGTGAGCTTCCCACTATATATGGTGGAAGAGGTGCACCAAAGAAATGATTCAAAGATTGCCTGAAAAAATCCTTTGTTGCTTGTCACATCAGCCATTTCCAATGGTCAACCCTAACTGAGACCATCTTGGGTATGCTGATAAATTACATCCGTGTCCTGGGTAAGATGATAAACTACGTCCAGCAGCAAGGCCTCTGATCAGGAGGTTTTGAGGATCATGGAACCACCTCTTAATTGCTGGTGTTCCCAGGTTCAACCTAACCCGAAGTGGTAGTACCTGCTAGGGTCCCAGCTATGGGTAAATAGTTAACCCCCAAACTGGGGTAAAAACACTATGAAAGTGTAAAATAGGTTTTAATACCAGAAATACTTTATAAAAAATTATTACCAGTAATAAATTTTTGAAAAAAAAAAAAACAATTACAGGGGGCCAACACTATTTTTGGGACACTTTGAAAAGTGTGCTTAAAGGTGTTTTTTTGCTGCCGAGAGCTTTTGTGTTGGTGAGTAGGTAGTTCAGCAGTAACTGTCCATTAATGGTATGAACATTGATTGATGGGTTTGTCTTTGGTTTCATGTTTTCTTTATTTTTATTTCAACTTAGGCGACACTATTTTTTGGACATGACACAAATTCCAGGTTTTTTAATGATTTAGTCATCAAACGTCTACAATATGCAAATTTTCTGCAGGTAAATTGTACCCTGACCATTATATTTAAGTATCTTTACCATTCACTGCGAAAACATATTAAAATCCTGAAGAAGAATGCATTCAAAAGAAGTCATCAGTTTGGTCCAAAAGAAGAGAGAAGACAGGCTCAGCATTCGAAAGATCGCCGCTGAGATGAAGCTACCGAAGTCAACAGTTGAATACATGCTAAGTACAGACTATGAGCGGAAGAAGAGAGGACAGAAAAAAACAATTTCCAAGAGAACGGAAAGAAGAATGAAGAGGAGTGTTACGAGGTTGTTATCATCTGGAGAAAAGGTGACAGCGAAGAAAGTAAAGGAGAAGTGTGAACTTGACGTCAATATTCGAACTGTACAAAGAAAGCTACACGAAATTGAACTTAAGTATGCTAAAATCAAGAAAAGAATTACACTAATGAGAAAACACAAGGAGGCAAGGCTGGGAAGTGCCAAAAGATGGATAACAAACCATGTCGACTTCAAGAAAGTGATATTTACTAATGAAAAACGTTTTAAGTTCGATGAACCTGACAGGTGGTGTACATGGTCGAGAAAAGGTGAACCTGTTATTCCCAACAAGAGACAGATGGGAGGAGGAGGAGTCATGGTTTGGGGTATGGTATTTCCGAATGGAAAATTGTGGCTCGAGTGGTTAAAAGGACGTCAAAATAGCTTGAGCTACACAGAACTTTTGGAAAAGAGAGCCCTACCACTCATAGAAAAAGAAATGGGAAGTAATTTTATTTTGCAGCAAGATAACTGCAGCATCCATGTGGCCAAATAAGTGAAAAATTGGATGTATGAAGCAAATATAACTACTCTGGAATGGACTGCAAGAAGTCCAGACTTAAATTTAATTGAAAACATATGGGAAATGCTTGCAGAGCTTGTTTACGATGGGCCAGAAATAACCAGAGAGGCAGTGCATACAAGATGCTAAAAATAGACTGCTAGAAACATGAAGAGACATTATTATCAATATGTACGAACATTATGAAGATACACTGATAGAAGTCATTGAAAAAATGGTGCAGCCATAAACTATTAGCATTGTTTCTGCAATGTCTGAAAAATACTGTCACCTGTGTAATGTTAAAATTTATAGAAAATAAAAATACTTCTAATTTGAATTCTGCTTTTTCATTTGTAGTATTGAAACAGTTTTTAAATGTTATTGCCATTACACTAAAACAGTACAGACTGCCTGTGCTACCTAAAACTTGAAAAAATAAAGTGTCTGAAAAATAGTGTTGGCCCCCTGTACCAGCAAAACATTTTTCAAAAAAAATATTACCAACAATACATTTTTCAAAAAAAAATATTAACAGCAATATATTTTTGAAAAAAATATTACCAGCTATACATTTTTGAAGGAAAAATATTACCAGAAATAGATTTTTGACAAAACAAAATTATATTATCCGTAATAAAAATTTTGTCAGTATTAAATAACCCATTGAGGTGTTGATATGCCGTAAATCAAGCTAAACCAAACCAAACCTAGCTAAGAACCATGATGCCTGGCATTTCACCACCAACCAGGCTGTCTCCTTCTTTGAAAATACCTGCAGGACCACTCTCAGGGACAAGAGGGAAAGGAGGAAGCACTGCAATGCTATGCCATTGAGCCCAGGCCAGATTTTCAACTGCGACCATGTATGCCTGTCCTGCATTGGACTTATCAATCACAAACGTGCCTGCAAGCGACGTGTACAGACTCTGTCTTCAGCTTCCTTTTGTGAAGCCAATCCATGATGATGATGATGATGAGAGGGATTTTGCTTAAAGGCAATATTCACCCTTACTTGAATAGCAAAAGATTTTTGCAGCTGAGTAAGTTAAAGCACGTCAGATCTAATGACAATTCCCTCTGTTCAGGGGAATGCAACTTCAAATTCTGCTGGAAAATGTAAATTTTTCTTTAATAAGATTTCTCAAATATTCAGGCCAGTAGATGAAAATAAATAAATATACTGTTTAATAAATAAATGGAGCATCTACTTGAATATGGGTATCGACTAAAATAACATTTCAAGTGATAAAAATCTGTCAGATTAATAAATAGAAAATCCATCACTTCTGTAGACATACAGAGTGCGATGGATAAATTATCGTCTAAATGACAAAAAATGAAAACCACACTGACATTTAAATTTAACAGATATAGTTATCAAAATGACACCAAAAATATCTTGGCATACAAAAGGATAAAATTATTCAATAAAATCGCCATTGGCTTCAACCATGGCCTCCAGATGACTTTGGAATCTCCTGCAACTCTTATGGATGGTCTCCTTGTTTAAGTTGGTGAATGCTGCCATAATCCTTGCCTACAATTATTAAGGAGAGAGAACGATAAAAGAACAGGTATTAAGAAGAGAGAAGATATATATGTATGTATGTGTGTGTTTGTGTGTGTGTATAAAGTATGAATGAGAAGCCAACAGAATGGTATATATATATATATATATATATATATATATATATCACTTAGCATACATATATTATTATTTTATCACTTACCAGATATCACTTTAAACATTATTTTAATCGGTAATCATGTTTGAGTAGATGCTCCATTTATTTATCAAACATTATATTTATTAAGTTTCATCAACCAGCCTGAATATTTGAGAAATCTTATTAGAAAAACATGCACTCTCCAACAGGACATAATAGTATATTTCTCTTTAATAAGATTTCACAAATATTCAGGCCAGTAGATGAAAATAAATAAATATACTGTTTGATAAATAAACGGAGCATCTACTCAAATACAAGTATCCACTAAAATAACGTTTCAAGTGATAAAAATCTGTTGGATTAATAAATAAAAAATCCATTATTCTTTAGAAAATTTCTTTGTTTAGGTTTCGATACGAAACTTAGCAGATATGATAATTTTGAGGAATTTAAGATGAGAAAGACTTTGCTTAAAGGCACTGTTCAAACCTTGGTTGATTGGCAAAGCTTCATCATGGCCAAGTCAGTTAAGGCACATTGGATCTAATGATGGTTTCTATCTGCCCAGAGGGTCTTAGGTTTGAATCCTGCCAGAGAGTTCATTTTTTTTTTCTTTAATAAGATTTCTTGATTATTTAGGCCGGTAGATAAAAATAAATAAATATACTGTTTAATAAATAAACGGAGTGTCTACTGAAATATGGGTATCCACTAAAAATAATGAAAAACCAAGAAAAGCTTAAGCTGACTCAAGAGTTTCATGTTAAAAGGTACATCAGGTCCAGATGTTTGATAAATTTATTGAACTTATTATTGGATTTTGTATTTATACACTTTCTGAACAAATGAAACGCTAATTCTAACAATCAAATTTCCATGGAAAACTCTTGACTTGGCTAACCAGATAAGTCACTTGAACATTTCTTGATCCATAGAATATTATAGCTTGAGTTACATATTTGATCTGTTTTTGGCAGATGTTTTTGGCAGATCTGTTTGCCTGAAAAAATATGTAAAATTCTTGTAATTTTCACATATTTTTTCAGTTCTATCATTATTATTATTATTATTATTACTAGTGTACCCGTGCCATCAAAATTGACAAGAAGGAATATATTATAAGTAATATGTATTATATTGTAAGTAATTTTCATTTAATCTAAGTACAATTTTGTAATTTAAAATAGTTTGTTGCTAGTGTTAATAAGTGAACAATATACAATTTGTAAACACCTCAAGAAAGCTATTTACATAGGTACCTCCACGAGATCGCTAAAAAAAGAGTATAGCATGATGAAAAAGACGCCAAACTTGACGAAAACAAAATCTTATCGTCTAAATGTTTGTTATTATTAAGAGGAAAGATCAAAGTATTTTGGGGGTATTTTTTTCCATTTTTTAATCGTTCCTAGCACGTCCGAAATTTTCGTTAAAAATCTAGTTTTTTTTGAGTCAGCAAAATTGACCATTTTTTTCCATTTTAAAAAAAAACTGGAAATCTCACTTTGAAATTCTTTTAAATATCAATTATCATTTTTTCAAAACTTATTTTAAGAAAATCAGAAATTATAATGTTTATTTAAAATATTTTGAACCAAACTTAACTTAGCTTTTGTGCCAAAATGATGTAATTTGAGAATAAAACAAAGCAGGTCATAAACTTTTGCGTCTCTTGACAGGTGATTAATGACATATTTACGAATTCCATGAGGCTAATTTGTTCTACGGAAGGAGAAAAGTGAAATAATTTACATTTAAGTGAACAAATTATTTACCTTGTTATTTTTAACGAAAACTTTCAGCAGTCTAATTTTCTTTTTTTTTTTTGTACTTAGTTTTCACCTTTACGTATATTGGTGTTTTTATGGAAGTGAGAGGGGAAAAAAAATTTCCTCTCACTTCCATAAAAACACCAATATACGCAACCCTACATCAATCCAAAATTTTAAAAAAATCTTTTGTTTAAAATTTTTTATGTGTTATGGATCTATAATCTAGCCAATTTCATTTAGATTCATTTTCTTTTTGTTTCCATCATCTTTGTTATTAAATATCCTACATTGTGATAATAGAAGACCTGCTAAGAATGGTGAAATATTGTAAGAACTTGAATGCAAATTTACTGGATGAACTAGCAATTCAAGTTTTTCCTAAACATTTTCATCTTAGTGAATTGTTTTCTCTTTTAATTAGAGTAGCATTTTTATGTCAAAACTGTGGTCAGTCTCATTATGGTGGGCAACTAATGTGTTTGTTTTCTTTTGTGTTCATATAATCTTTTGTTTAAACTTCTTGAGGTTTCTCCACTATATTCTTTTCGGCAATCCTTGCAGGTAATAGAGTAAATTCCTCCTTCTGGTTTTAGCTCATTGTTTTGTTTTGTATTGATTGTCTTATAGTTTTAGATATAGCTGTGACAAATTTTATGTTGACTTTATATAAATTCTTTTCAATTGCAGATGTGATAGAGTTAGTGGGTAGAATGATAAAAATATTTTTGATTTGTTGCATCTATCAGGAGGAAGGGCTTTTCTAATTTGGAATATTTTGTGAGCTTTTGTTTCACACTGAATATGAAACTGTTTGGGTATTGAAGGGTCTTGAAAGTATTTTCAATATATTTCTCCTCTTCATGTAAGTAATGAGGTCTGCAAATTCTGGGTGTTCTTAAGTAGAAACCAATGATTGTTCTGAATTCTGTTTTGATGTGAATAGAAATTTATGAGATCATTTTTATTAGGACATTCATGTTGACATGATTGCTACATTAGGGTATGATGCACCAGTTTTATCGACTGTGAAAAAGTGGGCAGCTGGATTTAGAAGGGGAAGGGAGTGTCTTGAAAATGATAAGGGCTGAACATCCTGCAAATGCCACCACCAAGGAAAATATTGATCATGTTCACCACATGATGATGGATAAGTCAAACATCCAATGCTATTAGCATACCCCGGGAGAGAGTTGCAAATGTTCTGCACAAGGAACTTGGCATGAAGAAGTTTTCTGCGCGGTGAGGTGCCATATCTTGATACCTGACCAGACTGATTGCATCAAAGGAAAATCTGACATTCTTTGAGGGTGGGTTCAGCTGTTTTTTTCAACATTTCTTAACCCAGGATGAATGTTCAGTTTGTCACTTTGAGCTAGAGACAAAGAGACAGTCTATGCAGTGGAAAAACCCCACACCTACTCCAGAGAAAGCCAAGGTCATGTCATCTACAGAGAAGGTGATAGCCTCAGTTTTTCAGGATGCAAAAGGCATTGTGTTTATTGACAATCTTCAAAAGGACCACACCATCAATGGAGAGTACTATTCCAACTTGCAGAAAAATCAAAAGCAAACACCCAAGAAAACTAAACAAAGGGGTTGTCTTTTATCAGGACAATGCTCCAGTGCACAAGCCCTTTGTTGCAATGGCTGCTGTATGTGACTGGCTTTGAACTGGTTGATCACCTTCCTTATTCTACTAATTTGGTCCCATCTGACTATCATCTGTTCCCCAACATGAAAAAAATAACTGGGAACCATCATCGCAGTGATGGTAACGTCATATATGCTAGTGACTACTTTTTTGACCAATGGGATAAAAGCTTCTTCACCAATGGGATTCAAGCACTGTAACACCGATAGTGTGTAGACCGCAAGATGAACTATGTTGAAATATAAACCTCATTTGCTATCATTCAATGTGAGTATCTTGGTTAGCTTATGAACTTTTCAGCCAACCCTCATATATACTCATAAACCAAACATCACTTACAGACGTAGATCCAAATATGACCTGAGCATGAATCTCAGGGTAACGATTTGCATATGAGTCACTAAGTGTTGTTTGTTTTGTTAGTGTTATTGCTTTGAATTATTCTAACATACAAAACCCTACCAATACCTCATAAATAATGTTCTATTTCAATCACAAGAAAAGACAGAAAAGACATATCAGAGACACTGTTCGATTTCAGTGAGAAAAGAAAGAAACAAACAATTTGCCAATACTTCATAAATAATGAACTGTTCCATTTTGATTGTGGGGAAAGATGGAAAAGACATATCCAAGATACTGTTTGATTTCAGTGTGAAAAAGAAAGAAAAGCTCTGCCAATACCTCATAAATAATTGTTATGGGACCTTACCCATAATAGCATAATGGACTATTCCATACGTAATAAATACTGCGCCTCAAGAGGAAGCAGGGAGTTCAGTCTGAAGTCTGGAGTAAGGTTCGTCAGAAGTCAGTCAGTCAGTCAGAGCGAGCGAGTCAGAGGCAGTCTGAAACAGAGTCGCGTTCAGACAATTACTACAAGACATTGGAATAGTGATACTGGTCGAGACTACATTGTTCTCCCTACTAAACCTGATTGTTCGTACTAACACTTTTCTACTGTATGTATTCCTGTTTGTAATATATCTGTGTTATTCCATATCCGTGTTCAAGTTCTTCTTTATTGGTTCTACCTTGGACCATCACCGTCGTACAAGGAACCGGACCATAACAATAAAGGAGTTCTATTTCAATCACAAAGAAAGACAGAAAAAACATATCAGTGTCTGATTTGTTTTCAGTGACAGAAAGAAAGAAAGAAAGAAAGAAAGAAAGAAAGAAAGGAAAGCAACATTCAAACAGGAAAGCCATTAAATTTTCATGGACACTACTACTTATTATTATATAAGCCTGATTTGCTAAAGATTTTTATGAATCTTCTCAGAATCAAATCTGCACAATTCCTTTTAACCTGACGATGGCTGAAATGTTGTGTCTATAATATCAACCAAGATGTGAACAATAGTTAGAAATAGTAAAAGTACCATACTTGCTGGCCTATTGGATGCACCCACATATTGGGCACACCCAGATTTTAGTATGCAATATTTAGGGAAAAAAATGCACACAGTACAACCAAAAATCAAAATCAAAATTATAACCTTACCTTTATGTGACATTCTCACTAATCATGAAGAAACACTTACAGTTTTAGCACAAATTATATGATTGGTACTTTTTTTTTTTAATAGAAGTGAGGTAAGGTTTAATTACTAGGACATTTTTGGGAAAAGAAGAATTTTAGTACATTTCATGATGCATTTATTGAAAATTGTTTTAGTTGTTTTTCGGGGAGCAAAATCTGCGCATTTAGTAAATTCCTAATAGCTACAAAAAAATCTACTAGTATCAGTAGACACTAGTACATATGGTAATAGGCAAAAAAAAAACCAACAGAAATATGGTACTTGTTGGCAAATGAAGTCCCATACCATTCATGCAGAAAAAGCAAATTACAGTACTAGCATATCAACAAAAAAACACCCACAAATAAAGCAGCAACCGACCAGTCAAAGCAAATATTTCTATAAAATCTGATATTTCTACAAAATAAGCAGCAAAATATTTTGCAATTCTATAAATTTCTTAATTTCTTTTTCCTGAGTGAATTTTTCAGGGATATTTTTATTGATATCATGTTTCTTCATTTCCAAGAGTCGTAGTTTGAAAGCTAAGCTCTATGCATGCACTGATTCCAAGTTAACCCCACTCTTTTTATGGTCTTCATGTCCCTCTCATACATGATACTGCTGTATTGGATGCAGGGTAATATTTTGGAAAAACCCCATGTCCTGGCAAATACTTATAGCATTAGCACAAATTATACAAGTGGTATTTCTTTTTAAATAGAAGTGAGGTAAGGTTTAACTACAAGGACATTTTTTGGAAAAGAAGAATTTGAAATAATTGACAGGAAAATTGACCAAGTAACAAACGCTCGTCATTGACTTTCCTGAAATCTAGCCTGACATTTCACTCTCAAAAATGCTTATTAATGTTTAATAAAAACCTTTCCTTTAGTAAGAAAACAAAAACTACAGCCAAAAACATTTTTAAATGTCATGTCTCTTCAAGATGTAGGCGATCATGGCTCTCCACAGATTCCTTTTCTTTAATATTTATGAATTGCTATGCATTTTTGAGAAAGATAGTAGAGTGGTTTCCCATTGCCTCGTCCATGGTTTGAAATTCAGTTTTCCTTCTCTTAGACTCATTGCTCTCCAAGACTAGATAGCCCAGTCTAGCCTACTATTTAATCTATAACAATGCTTATTAATATTTAGAAATAATAAAAGTATATCCTTTTAACCACATTGACATTTGAAGGAGGCAATATTTTCACCAAACGAACTATTTATTTATGGATACAATACGTTTAAATATTTAGTGCCCTTGTTCCACTAGTGGAGCATATTTTAGGATATTTTTTGATATCAGACAAAAATTAATTGTATTTTGAAATGATGTGTAAGTACATATTTTGTTTTAGTCATTTCCATATATATTATCGACAAAATAAAGCCAAACCCAAAATTTCTTGATTTCTCAGGGCACATGACTTATTGATGTCATCTTCCTGGGAGAAGAAATCCCAGCGTGTGGAACATTTGGAAAGTACCTGGAAACCATACCACGAGTTGACCCAAGCTTTGTGAGTGAAATTGGGTAGATGTAACTATTTGGGAGCCATTGAGGGTTGTGCTGGCACAAAGTCACCAGTCATTGTGACCGAGGGTTTGAGTGTATTGGCCCTGTTCAGACTGTTGATCACACCAGATAATGCGCTCTCTCCCAGAAACTGTAACTGAGACCCACTCAACATAGTTGCATTACAAACCACAGGTCAGCTATGTGGGTATTAAACAAACACAAATGTGCCTGAGAAAGCATCTACAACAGGGATTGGTCAGCTGCATACTTAGATACAAGCAGACAGTCATTATATATTTTATATTGATAAAATAATCAAAATTAAAGCTTACCTTGTATAAAAATATATCTTAAAGTATGTTCCACTTGTCAAACTTATTTGAAGAGATTTTTGATACCAGAGAAGAATTAACTGTATTTTAACACCATGTGTAAGAAAACATTGTATTTTAATCTTTTCCGTGTATATTATCGATAAAATAACTCTATTATAATCATGTTTGTCCCTTCCTTCGTTAGTTCGCATGACAATTATATCATGCCAATATCTCATAAATAATGGACTATTCCATTTTGATCACATGGAAAGAGGGGAAAAGACACTACTTGGTTTCAATGAGCAAATGAAAGAAAGAAGGGAAGCTAGAAATTTTTAACAGTTATTTCGCTGAAATGGAAAAAGTTGTCAATTTCAAATCATTTCATTTGTATCCCCTTACTTCTTAAAATAATGGCCAGCATTCATATTTATGATTGTTATTGCAATATTTTGATAAAGTCAAATATTTATCGATGTGATAGGAGAATTTATACAGATATTTTATTGTCATAGAACTTGCCATGTGCTTGTTGCAGGATACTCGTATATTTGAGTAAGTATTAGTCATCATTATGTTGTGGGCATCAACACTTTGGATAGTAAATATTTACGGGATCCTGGAACATTTATCCTGCAAACAATATTGGCAGATTCAGTGTGAGTCCAGGGAAAAAAAAAAACACAAAAAACAATAAAAGTAAAACAAACGACACTAGATGTATTAACAAAAAGGAATTACAGGCGTAGACAATTGTAATGAAACAAAGAGAACATTAAAACTAGTTATGAGAAGAATGTTTGTGTATCTGAAACAAGTGTGTGTGATAGACACATGTGCGTGTGTGTGTGTGTGAGAGAGAGAGAGTTCAAAAGTCAACAAAGGACCACAGAAATGAATGTGCCTTGTCAGTAGTGTTCTTTATAAAGCCATTTGACCACATTTGGAAGCAAGAGTTAAAAAGACCAAAAAGAGCTAAAAACAAGAAAGAGAAAGAATATGATTGCCTATTTATAGTCTTAAAGAGCGCCCCCTAGCAAAGCCCAGTGGGATAATTCACAAGATTACTCAACAATTAACTTAAGAATTAGGATCTTTTCTGTTAATTCACCACAAAATATTAATTCCCCCAAAACAAAAAAAATTATATTTACTAAAATTCACACCAAATTCTCCCAGAGTGAGGCACTTCCATTGAACTCCAGTTGGGTTGACCTTTGTAGTCACCTCCAAATGTGGGCGACTTGGGTGTGCTATTTCTTAGTGTGGGGTCTACATTCGTGTTCATCTTGATAAACGAGCCAAAAGCAGTTATTTTAAATTGTAAAAATTCCTTGTAGATACCTCGAATATCATCCACAATTACAAAATATGAATAACTCCTAATTTTTGGTCATTTTTCATTCTGAGGGTTGGAGTTGTCGTGAGGCAAGCTAAACAAATTTTCATTTAAAGTTTATAATTTCAAAAGAGTGTCAAAAATTTAATAAAAGTACAAACAAACTTTGATTTAAAATTTATATTTTCTTGGGGTGAATTAATATTTGTGATAAGTAACTTTACATTATTTGGGGGGAATTAACAGAAAAGATCCAAGAATTAAAATTCATCAGAATATTAAAATAGGAAAACTGAAAGTTTCACAAGTAAAAACTAGTAAAAATTAATGCTTGTCTCGTATCAAAAAACATGTCTTAAAATATGATCCAGTCATGGAATAATGAGCTTAAGAAAGTTAAACATGGTATATTTTTATTATAAAAGATGGAGTCTGCTTTCTTTTTAAAGGGAGATAAATCCTATATGAACTTTGCAATTCTGCATTTTCTGAAAAGTTTTCAACCAGAGACATGTATGATAACTTCACTTGCAACTCACAGAAGGGAACTGTACCAACATAATATTGATTCAGATGATGAATCATATCTTTTGCTGCAATGTTTATCCTTCGGTATGGGGAGGTAAAAGTAATATGGCTCCATTTATCATTATATATATTTCTACATGTCAAATGGTGTTTGGAACTCATCGATAAAAATCTATATGCGGGTAAAACAGAATTTTTAGTAGAAGTGACTGTTTAACATACAATGCAATTCATTTGAGTTGAGTAGTGTCAGTCTAAGCCTCGAGATGAGATTAACCGAGGCCTTACATGAGAAAAAAAATATACTTTCTGTATTTGAATGTATTTTAAATTCTTGAAATATTTATAGTATGTAAATTTGGTAGGGTAACTGCTGTATATATATATATATATATATATATAAATATGTAATATATATATATATATATATATATATATATATATATATATATATATATATATATATATATATATATATATATAAATATGTAATATATATATATATATATATATAAATATGTAATATATATATATATATATATATATATATATAATATGTAATATATATATATATATATATATATATATATATATATATATATATAAATATGTAATATATATATATATATATATATATATATATATATATATATATATATATATATATAAAAATATGTAATATATATATTACATATTTATATATATATATATATATATTACATATTTATATATATATATATATATATTACATATTTATATATATATATATATATATTACATATTTATATATATATATATATATATATTACATATTTATATATATATATATATATATATATATTACATATTTATAAATATATATTACATATTTATATATATATATATATATATATATATATTACATATTTATATATATATATTTATATATATATATTACATATTTATATATATATATTACATATTTATATATATATATTTATATATATATATTACATATTTATATATATATATTTATATATATATATTACATATTTATATATATATATTACATATTTATATATATATATATATATATTACATATTTATATATATATATTACATATTTATATATATATATATATATATTACATATTTATATATATATATTACATATTTATATATATATATATATCACATATTTATATATATATGTATATATATTACATATTTATATATATTACATATTTATATATATATATTACATATATATATATATATATATATATATCACATATTTATATATATATGTATATATATTACATATTTATATATATTACATATTTATATATATATATTACATATTTATATATATATATATATATCACATATTTATATATATATGTATATATATTACATATTTATATATATTACATATTTATATATATATATTACATATTTATATATATATATATATATATCATATTTATATATATATGTATATATATTACATATTTATATATATTACATATTTATATATATATATTACATATTTATATATATATATATATATCACATATTTATATATATATGTATATATATTACATATTTATATATATATTACATATTTATATATATATATTACATATTTATATATATATATATATCACATATTTATATATATATGTATATATATTACATATTTATATATATATTACATATTTATATATATATATTACATATTTATATATATATATATATCACATATTTATATATATATCACATATTTATATATATATGTATATATATTACATATTTATATATATATATATTACATATTTATATATATATATTACATATTTTAATATCCATATATATATTACATATATATATGTATATATTACATATTTATATATATATATATATATATTTCATATATATATATATATATATATATTACATATTTAAATATATATATATATATATATATATTTCATATATATATATATATATATATATATTACATATTTAAATATATATATTTTATATATATATATATATATATATATATATTACGTATTTATATATATATATATATATATATATATTATATATATATATATTACATATTTATATATATATTACATATTTATATATATTACATATTTATATATATATCACATATTTATATATATATATATATATATTACATATTTATATATATATATATATATTACATATCTATATATATATATATATATATATATATTACATATATATATATATATATATTACATATCTATATATATATATATATATATATATATATATATTACATATCTATATATATATATATATATATTACATATATATATATATATATATTACATATCTATATATATATATATATATATATATATATATTACATATATATATATATATATATTACATATCTATATATATATATATATATATTACATATATATATATATATATTACATATTTATATATATATATATATATATTACATATTTATATATATATATATATATATATATTACATATTTATATATATATATATATATATTACATATTTATATATATATATATATTACATATATATATTACATATTTATATATATATATATATATATATATTACATATTTATATATATATATATATATATTACATATTTATATATATATATATATATTACATATTTATATATATATATTACATATTTATATATATATATATATATTACATATTTATATATATATATATATATTACATATTTTTATATATATATATATATATTACATATTTATATATATATATATATATTACATATTTTTATATATATATATATATATATATATATATATATATTACATATTTATATATATATATATATATATATTACATATTTATATATATATATATATATATATATATTACATATTTATATATATATATATATATATATTACATATTTATATATATATATATATATATATTACATATTTATATATATATATATATTACATATTTATATATATATATATATATATATATATAACATATTTATATATATATATATATATATATATATAACATATTTATATATATATATATATATATATATATAACATATTTATATATATATATATATATATATATATATAACATATTTATATATATATATATATATATATATTACATATTTATATATATATATATATATATATATATATAACATATTTATATATATATATATATATATATATATATAACATATTTATATATATATATATATATATATATATATATAACATATTTATATATATATATATATATATAACATATTTATATATATATATATATATATAACATATTTATATATATATATATATATATATATATAACATATTTATATATATATATATATATATAACATATTTATATATATATATATATATATATATATATATATATATATATATATATATTACATATTTATATATATATATATATATATATATTACATATTTATATATATATATATATATATATATATATATTACATATTTATATATGTAAAAAATTTTAAAATTTTAATATTAAATTTTATCATATAATTTAGTAATTATTCGTTGGAATAAATTATTTTTTAATACTAAACATCTGAATAGATATTATAACATGACTTCGTTATCGAGCTTTTTGAATTTTCCTGTACTTGTGTTCTGATTGGTCCATCTAGCCTTTGTAACAACGTTTTCCCCTTGCGTAGAATATTAATTAATTTGAATCTTTTAAAACCATTTATTTTACATTCAATGTCATCACTTGATAAGACAGCGAAGGTGTTGAAACAAAATGGCTATTTTTGTAGTGATTTTATAACATATTTATGTTATAAATTTTTTTTTTTCTTTAAAAATAAATAATTATATCTGCTCTACTTTGTATTGAGCACTCTTTTAAGAATAGTAATTGTTGGTTATTGGAATTCATTCCATATACACCAATCATATACTTGCATATATATATATATATATATATATATATATATTACATATTTATATATATATATATATATATATATATATATATATATTACATATTTATATATATATATATATATATATATATATATATTACATATTTATATATATATATATATATATATATATATATATATTACATATTTTATATATATATATATATATATATATATATATTACATATTTTATATATATATATATATATATATATATATATATTACATATTTTATATATATATATATATATATATATTACATATTTTATATATATATATATATATATATATATATATATATTACATATTTATATATATATATATATATATATATATTACATATTTATATATATATATATATATATATATTACATATTTATATATATATATATATATTACATATTTATATATATATATATATTACATATTTATATATATATATATATATATTACATATTTATATATATATATATATATATATATATATATTACATATATTACATATTATATATATATATATATATATATATATATATTACATATTTATATATATATATATATATATATATTACATATTTATATATATATATATATATATATATATATTACATATTTATATATATATATATATATATATATATTACATATTTATATATATATATATATATATATTACATATTTATATATATATTTATATATATTACATATTTATATATATATATATATATATATTACATATTTATATATATATTACATATTTATATATATATATATATATATATATATATATATATATATATATATTACATATTTATATATATATATATATATATATATATATATATATATTACATATTTATATATATATATATATATATATATATATATATATTACATATTATATATATATATATATATATATATATATATATATATATATATATATATATCTGAATGTAATGAGAACAAGAATAATATATAAATTCTAATGTTCACAGCATTAATTCAAAAGAGAGCTCAATACCGGTAGTAGAGCCATAATTATTTATTATAATTTTTCATATAGACAAAATCAATTTACTCATGACAAAGATGCAACTTTGTTTTGGTGCATTTAGTTGCACCTTGACTGGTGAGAACCAAAATACTTATGAACAATTTTGTTTGTAAGCAGACATGAAACCACCATTTGTAGTCATATTAAAGATCTAAAATTACAATCTTTCTAAACTTTCAAATCCATAACCCTAAACGTTTAAAATTATAAATCACCTCCTTTGATATACTTTCTACCCTCTTATATACCTTTCTACTAATCTATCTTAGATTAGGATTCTTAAAATGTTTTTTGCACATATATAATACTAGTAATAGTACCAGATAAATTAATTTACATCCATACTTATTCTACAAGTTATACAATCTGACAATAGGTCTAAATTTGCTTATAAATGTTGTATTAATATCCCATACTTTTATATACCTTTCTACTTATATCTTAAATTCTGAATTAAACTTATTATTTTTAAAAAAAGCCCAAATAACATATGTATTCAACAAAAAATCTCCACCTCTTCATTTATTAATTTACAAAATACATTAATTGATTACAAAACTAATAGTAATAATGCCAGCCTAAATATACACAATTCAGCGCTGGCTGAAGTTACCACAAACATTTACAATTACTACTATAACCATCGTTTGAACTTATCGCTACTTCATCTTTCATTGTATTTCCCTCTCCTATTCTCACCTTTCCTCCCCACCCCTCATTCTTAGGAGGCCTAGACTGGTGTTGTGGAGCTATCACTTTAACACTTCAACAATCCTTCAATAAACTGATATTAAACACTATTGCTTCGTGCTGTCATCAACTTTTGCCCTTCCTATTTTTTCTTTATCCTTATATGTCCCCTCTTAAAATGTACCTATTTTTTTTTTCAAACAAATGGAAAAAAGGAAGTGATGTTCCATATGCAGCTTGCTTACAAACAGAATTGTTCATAACCATTTTGGTTCTCACCAGTCGAGGTGCAATGAAATGCACTAAAAAGAAGTTGCATCTTTGTTGTGAGTAAATTGTTTTTGTCTATATGAAAAAAATTATAATATATATATATATATATATATATATATATATATATATATATATATAAATAAACTGTTACATTGGAACATGCAATATTTATTGCTCTACTCTTGTATTGAGCCCTATTTTAAATTAATGTTATGAACATTTGAATTTATATTCTTTTCACTCTTTTACATTTGGATATATATATAGAGAGATGGTGTTGAATGTCATTCAACACCATCACTTAAGACACCAGAAGTGTTGAAAGAAAATGTCTATTTTAGTAGTGATTTTATAACATATTTATGTTATAATTTTTGAATAAATAATTATATTTGCTCTACTCTGTATTGAGCACACTTTTAAGAATAGTATTTGTTGGTTATTGGAATTTATTCCGTAAACACAAATCCTAAACTTGGAAATATATATATATATATATATATATATATATATATATATATAAAGGATTAATTAATTAATGATGAAGTAGTTTTAAGTGTGGAACTGTGTGGAATCAGTAAATGTAAATGTGTGTGTCTGAAAAGTTATTCTTTCTGTATTTTAAAATTTTTTAAATTATTCAAATACAGAGTGTGGCAGATATACCTCCCAGAAATACCGCCCAATTAATGGCATTATTAGATGAAGGCAACATTATCACTAATGTAGCATCAGGGTTGGTACAAGGGTCTCATACCTCCTTTTATCTATGATACAGGGCCCCCCTCACTCTACTGCATCACAATTTTCATAAGGTAATATTCATATAAAATACAGATTTTATTGTAACCAAATTATATGTACAATAATGGATCATATGAAATATAGGTGGGGTACCCAATTCTTTTAGCCTTGTATCACGTCTAAGCTACGCTTATAAAATCCCCATATGCAATATAGGTGAACAATTCAACTAGAAAAATTAAAAACAAATGCATCTAAATACAAATTACAAATGTCGTAACAGATTTTTGCATCTAAAATAAATCAACAATGTCCTGCAGCAATTATTAACATCAACTTGAGATTTTTCTTACTTAAAATTTTTAACATATTGAATATTACAGATAAAAAATAGTGAATTTTATATCATGTTTTGTTGGAATTTAGCAAAAGCAAAACAAATTCACAGATTTGAACAAAAAAGACCCCTGAATGACATCAAAATCTGTAAAAAATTTTCATCCTTTAATAGTCAGTTGTGCTTAGTTTAATTTGTAACGTATATAGATGTAGATAGAAATAAAGCAAATGTTAAGATAGCAAGGGTCACAAAGCACTGCCTGGGCCAAATTGGTAGTACACATTGGCCCTGGGACAACTGAATTCCAAACTGTGGTAAAAGGCATTGGAAGATCACACTGTCCTTAAAAATTCATGGTAATTCAGAGAAGAGAATTGGAAAAAAAAAAAAAAATCCCATAACAATATGACAATCTGCAAAAAAATTTCATCCTTTAATAGTTCTGCTTAGATTAATTTATGATGTATATACATGTGGGTAGGAAAAAGTAACGGTTGGAGACAGTGAGGGTTGCAAAGCCCAGGGACCCTAATCAGGCTTGGGCCCCGTCGTTAGGGATAGTATGCACTGACCCTGCTTACCAATATGTGGGAGGTATTTCCGATACAGCCTGCACTTACAATATGAAAAATTAATGATGAAACAGTTTTAAGTGTGGAACATGAAATCAGTAAACCAAGTTCGAATTATAGTTGTGTCTGTAGTGGACAGATACGACAAGGATTTTAATGACTGAGGCTAGTGTTGGTCACTTGGAGAAGGAGTTACAAATTGTTTCTGATGAGGAATAAATGAATTCATTATTTTCAAAAGAAATTACCATATCTACAAGTGTAACCCGCATTTGAAGTGTAACCCATTTATTTTAAGTACAAGTACTTTTTAATGGCAGTAAATGGATATATACTTTGGTCAATGTCATAGCCAGCACCAGCAGTAATTTTATATCTCATGTATGATGTGACCACCTTAAAATTAGCTTCAAAATTAGGTCCTCAAAAGTTGCATGATATGTGAGTATATATGGTAATCCAACACATGGATTTGTTTTTTATGACTTATCAACCTTTTGCAGGTTATTTATAGCCAGAAAATTTTTAGAGTTCCTAAGGGTATTTGCACATAATTGAATATGATGAACCTGGCTGAAAATGGAACAACCGGGCTCTCCAATTTTCAATTCTGAGCCATTATCCATTACATTACTGAAGAAGAATTTTATGAGGGGATAAAATTCAATCCAGCAGTTGCCCCTTCACGCTGTCTAATGACTTATTGAGCCAATTCACTGGCCATATGTGGCTGTTTGTATCTAGGTCAAGAAGTCAGTGATTGGTTGAAGTGTGAGCAAAAATTTGCATGACATTCTCATATATAAACAAGAGTCACATGCATGCTTTCTTTTCTGGCATAGGATACACCTGACACACTGTTGCTTGGTTTAACAAGCTAAGTCACCATTTTCTTTGTTAGAATCACCTACACATCCAAGCTTATACACCAAGTCTGTTTGTATCTTTGAAGTTTTTCTTCAACCTCCCCCTGCCACCAAAATGTCTACCAAGAGGAAATCGTCTTTGTCTACGCCTCAAACCTGCCACAAAGGAAATAAAGGCCATTTGATCTCGATACAAAAATGATGGTTGATTAAACAGTTCGAAGAGGGAAAAGAAAGTGAATGTGATCACATGTTATCTGAAGCTATCACACTCTACTCTGCCGCCATTTTTGAAGGGCAGAGAAAGAATTTGTAAAGCAGTGAAAGGTTCTACATCTATGCGATCAACAGTTATAACGAAGCAACAGGCCAAAACCGATCTCTATTAAATAAACTCCTTGCATATTTTGAAGGAATGAATCCAAACATGGAACAATTTGCAAGGTTTGAACAAATGACACATGATATCTTTTGTCCATATCATGAAATTTATGAATAAAAGAAACAATTTTGATAATTTGACATGTGTCTACAGTTTTCAGTTCCATTACATCACCAACGCATCCAAGCTTACCACACCTAGTATTCCCAAGTGGTCACTCATCTAGTTACTGACCAGACTTGACATTCCTTAACTTCGGTGATCCTACTAGAACCAGTGATATGGCCATCAGCACACAGGATCTTACTTTCTTAAATCTATTTCAAGTTTCTTTAATACTGTCAGACATTTTAATATCATCTAATTTGGACTCAAGAGTCTTCGATTGCATAGATTTCTAACTGTAAGCATTTTGGGACAGTGGGGTGCAGGGTGAAGAAAGACTTCAAAAACACAAACAGACTGTTTGGACATTCAACATCTTTAAAATTGTAACACTGGGTCAGTGATATTCCAACCACAGCTAAGAAAAAGACTTAGTAGAACATGGCCTGATAGCCTATATGCCTACCTGTTTATGATCTTTATTTAAATACAGGTTGTCATTGAGTTATGACCTATGTGATGTTTACTCAATCTCCCATGAGGATGAGATATGACACAAGGTTTTTTTAAAGTGGGGACCCAAGCGTGTACACCCAGGCAAGAGACAAAAATTGCCCACAGCCCCCGCAACCGTCGATTGCGCTGGCCTCGATGTGAGCACCAATCCTGCACTCTGGTGCAATGGGAGGGTGCGGGCTTGGGCAGCTGTTCCCCAGGGCCGGGCACCTCTTCAATATAATTTTCCCAGTTGCCCCTCTGTCCTCTGACAGAGAAGCCTCTGAGCGCACTCTGCCCAAAGACAGAGATGCAACTGAGAGACGATAGGACATCTTTGCCTGTTATGACCTATGCAGCTTATGACTGTTTGACTTTATGACTGTTTGACTTTATAACTATGACCACAAATTGGTATGTCAGTTCATCTAGTCACAACTGCTCTGCATCTGGCAACATCAGTTTTTCCCAACTTGCTGTATGACAATTTCCGCCCCAAGGATTCGGTACCAATGTTTCGATATCTATTTTGGTAAGTTTTGCAACTAAAATGTTTTTCGTTTCTTTTTTTTTTTCACCAGTATTTTGGTTTTTGGTATGTTTAACAAATATTGAAGTAAACCAACTATACAGTAGTATGCAGTGTTTGACTTAAACCTGACAAACGCAATAAAAAAAAAAAGTATAAAAAAATGATACAAGTGGGTATCAGACATAAAAGAAATGATAAAAATACCCAAAGAAAAGCCAGAACTCTCCATAGTCTGAACCTTCCTACCCTACTATGTGGTGTTTGTGGATGTCTCTTCAGATCCAACATAGAACTCATTTCACACAGAAGGAAACAATAATGAGCACCCCCAATACTCAGCAATGAATTCTACCAATAATGACAAGTACTTCTATCACCCTGTTCACACTCTTTCTCTATCTTTTGAACAGGAGTAGAGTTTTATCCTTGTTTTTCTGTTTTGGTTTCCAGTTCCTTCTCAAAGTCTTCTCATTCTCTTTCACTCCCAGTAACCCTTTCTGTGTCTTAGGAAGATTATCAATTCACTTGGAGTAAAATGAAAAAAAAATCCATTATCAATTTGTAACCTTGCCCTCTACAATAATGCTGTTAATATAATTATTAGGCATTCTTTCTATGAAATTTTGTTATTTTTCATTCATTATTTTCTCTATACACATTATGGCTTAGCATAGACAGATTTTTATTTGCACTATTTACAATGTTTAGACTGTTGTCCTCATCTTCATTGTGATATTCACAACATTTGGCCATTATACATTCCAACCTTCTTATTTCGTCCACCATGGTAGATTGTTCTAGTTCCACATGCCATGCCTCTTTTGGATGTCTGAGTATTAACTCAACTTTCCAATTTTTTTTGTTCACTTCTGCTATAGCAGGTATTGTTCTAGTTCCACGTGCCAGTCCTCAAGGACACATGGCCCACTGGATAAAAATGTTGGTTGAATCCAATGACATGTCCCACGGAGTTGTGAGTTCAATACCTGGCTACATCTGAGGTGAACGAGTTGAGTTAAAGGAAGATAACTGATACTGAGACATCTGGAAGAGGCATGGCATGTGGAAATAGAACAATCTACCCTTGGTGGATGAAATAAAGGATTCAGTTTAAAATCAGTTTGCGAATATGGCAACAAAGATGAGTATAAAATTTCGAAGAATGTAAATAGTGTAAATAATTGCAATATCTTGTCTGAAAAACAGAAACAGATATACAGATTTTCTTAATCAATTCACCCCAGGCAAGACAATGATGCACCTAAGATGCAGGGTGATTCTGGGATTGAAAGAAAATTAAATAACTTTAGAAGGAACTAGAAACCCAATCCTAAACAGAAACAAGGGATAAACATCTACTCCTCTTCAAAAGATCAAGGAGGATTGTAAACTGGGCGATATGTGAACTTATTTGCTACTATCAAGGTAAAAAAAATAAAAATGGATAAGTGGTAAATAAAATTTCAGAGTTTAGGCAATATTTTCCTCATTTATTCTCTTTCACGACTGGCTCAAATTCTTGATTAATTTAATTTAATTTTTTAATTTTGCTTTAAAGTGATTACTATTTTGATATTTTTCATCATGTCAATCAAATCTTTTTTAAAATTCACAAATTCAGTAACTGGGTGTATTTAAAAGTCGACTGGGAACCAAGAAGACGGAAGAGAGTTCCTCAAGTGAAAAGTACAATTGAAGAATTTAAATGTGACATATCCGCTGCACCAGCATTCTTCTGTCTGAACAGAATAGTAAAATTAACCTACAAATGCTACATTAGGCAAAGTCTAAAGATACTATGAGGGTCAGCAAAAAAATTCAGAGGCTGACAAATATATAAATGTTAGTAGACACACCTGTTAGTAAACTAAAAGACATGCTAGTGTACCAGAATACAACAGAATACATTAGGACCACCTTTAAAAGTGGTTAAACACTTTGCAAAAACCTCTTCTGAGTAAGACCTTTATTCTATAGAGGAGATCATTACTAAGGATTGTGTGTATGCCATCTCGTACAGCTATGGTAAGAAATATAAAGGGGAAACAGGTCCCCACCCACTTAAGGCAAAAATGCAAGAATATTGTAAAGCTGTAACACAAGGGGAAATAGAAAAGTTAGGCATCGCTGACGACCATATATGGAGAGAAAAGGGAGATCACTGCCCCCTGTGTGATGAGGTTGAAATAATAGACAGACTGTCAGTGTAAAATACGAAAATTTGGGGGCTAATCCCTTCTCCTATAATTTTTAAATAACTGAAAATTGTGGGGTCCAGAAAAAAAACAAACCCTACAACAATAACAGAACCATACTTGCAGAAAGGAGATTGCGGGCGGCTATATGTTAAAAAGTAAATCAGAATTTTATTTCAGGACAAAAATTATCATTTCAGATCAAGAATCAGTTATTCAACATTTGGACAAATATCCAGGGAAATAGGTGAGAAAATACAACAGAAGTTATTACCTGTGAAGATATTTATTTATTTTTTAATAATTTTCTTTAAATAATGATGATGATGATGGCAAAATTGTGTACAGAAGTAAATTGTCAGTAGATTCAAAAGAAAACATTATTTATTCATTCAGCAGTGAAAATTTGTCACAGTGTATAAAGGCATTAGTTAGATCCAGTGACAGGACCCAAAGAGTGTGACTTCAATACCTGGTTAAGGCAGTGGAGAACTTGGAGAGGGGAATTAACAGGAGATAACTGACATCCATTAGACATGGCACGTGGAACTAGAACAGTCTACCCCAGTGAGTAAAATAAAGGATTCAGTTCGACATTCCAACCACCTGAAGAAGGTCAGAGCGTACAACAGTCAAAACGTAATAAATATGGCGACAAAGATGAGGACAATAGTCCGAATAATGTAAATAGTGTGCATAATACCTCATCTCAGAAATATAGACAGATACTGAAGTTCAAACCTTTCTTCCCCCACACAGATATCTACAGACAGCTTTTATACTCTCTCACACTGACACTCAAGCACAAATGACATCAAAGACTTTCTATGGAATGACTCACTCTTTTGAAGACATTTTTTGTCTCCTGCAGCTTAAAAGAAATGTCCCAGACATCAGAATGGTAACACCTAGGTGTCACTTGCCTTTTTATCAAAACTTGGGTAGAAGTTGAAGTCTCTCTCCCTCTCTCTCTGTCTCTAACACACACACACACTCACTCACTCATATATTTACCACAGATATAATAATAAAAAAAAAAAAACTCAGAGTTTAGCTCAGATTTTCTTTTGTTTTCTTTTTTATTGTTGAATACAAAATAATGTTTAAAAATAATTCAAATAATTTTGGAGTGAGTGGTGGGGATTGCACCCCCCCATACCCCCCATTCTTTAGTCCCAAATAAAGCTGCTCACACTCCACTCTGGTTGAATATAAAATGAGCCCTCTTCTCCTTTGCCCCAATAAAAAGGAGATTGGTCCTTTTTGGAAGGCCCTGTAAAGCTCTCTCTCTCTCTCTCTCTATATATATATATATATATATATATATATATATAGAGAGAGAGAGAGAGAGAGAGATAAGGAAATGGACTAAGTCTGACAATTATTTTAATATATTTTGTTTATACATTCTTTTTATAGATACAAATATTTATGTAAATGCTCTGTTTTTATAATAAACAGTATTAGTAACATTTACCGGCCTGAATGTTCGAGAAATTTCATAGAAAATATATGTCCTCTGACAGGAATAAAACTTGTATCCTACAGGGAACTGTCATATAGTCTGATGTGCTACACCATTTAGCTACAGAGGAGCGTCTGGTTAGCAAGGTTGATTTTACTGCTAAACTGGTATAGCATGTCAGGCTATATGATGATTCTGCATAGGATACAGTCGAGGGACATATTTTCTATGAAATTTCTCAGACATTCAGGCCGATAAATGTTGTTAATACTGTTTATTATAAACAGGGCATTTATTTAAATATTTGTATCTATAAAAATAACGTATAAACAATATATATATATATATATATATATATATATATATATATATATATATATATATATATATATATATATATCTTTATAGTTGGCCACTTGTATTCAAGGATACCCATCTATTAGGGTGGCTAGCCAGTCCCTATTGCAGACGTTTGCTCAGGTACATTTGTGTTTAGTTTGTTCAACACCCACAGAGCCCACAGTTTCTGGGAGAGAGCGCATTATCTGATGCCATCAACATTCTGAAAAAGATCATTGATTATGATGACTTGTGGGATTTTTAATGTTTGGCGCCTATGCCCAGTCCCTACTGTATTGTAAATATTTTCTTGCTGGTCCATTCACTTTTCCTTTAAGTTTTCTCATATCTCTGTTTGTAATATTCTTAAAGCCAGTGTTTTTACTTCTTATCTTAATAATGTTTGCAATTTCTGTTTTCATTGTTCTTGGATTTCGGTTAAATTCTTCTCCAATTTTCTTTCTGGCATTCACATTACTTAATAACTTTATGATATCGTATTTCTCCTTTGAGGTTATCTATTTCATAACAATTCTTTGACGTCTGTGTTCATCTCGGTAAACTTTGTTTGCTTCTATTATTAAATCTGTTGTAATTAAAGAAAAAAAAACAGTGATTACTTTTACACCATCGTTTGTCTGAAGATAGGGAAGAAAGACCAGTATGTTGAGTACTATTTTTGAAATACTAACACTGATGTGTTTATTTCGGTGTTTAGAAGAGTATAATTTGTTGGTCACACTATTTGGTGATAACAGTGACATTCCATCATCGCTGATTGGAACCAAAACTTTCACCAATTATTAGGTTGGTGCAAAAATAATGTCGTTTTCTCACATAGTAACATATGTGAGAAAACGACATTATTTTTGCACCAACCTAATATAATGAACTGATAATCCCTCACAGAGGCTCTGTGTCTTGAGTACCTACATGGTGCGATTGGTAAATTGTCGTTTAAATTACATAAAAACGAAAATAACACGGACTTCTCATTTTAACAGATATATTTACCAAAATTACACAAAAATATCTTGAAATACTAGAGTAAATTTATTCAATAAAATTGCCATTGGCTTCAACCACAGCCTCCAGATGACTTTGGAATCTCCTGCAACTCTTCTGGATGGTCTCCTTATTTAAGTTGGTGAATACTGCCATAATTTTTGCTTTCAGTTCATCTTTGGTGTTTCAAGGAGTTTTGTTGGTCTCTCAATCAACTGCACCCCACACATAATAATAATCAAGTAGATTACAGTCTGGGGAGTTAGGTGGTCATATGTAAGAGGTAGTACGCTCACAGAAATTGTCTGACAGGCATGATTGGGTTCTCCTGCTTGTGTGGCATGGTGCAGAATCTTCTTGTCAGACATTGGGTTTTTCAGCAGCCACCCTCTAGATCCAGGGTAGCACTACCTCCTCAAGGCACTTGATGTCGGCCTTCGTGTTGAGTCTGAGTCTCTCACCAACAAATTCAGGAATTCTTTTCTTATCAGAATGATCAGAGTGAGTTTTCTCAGCTGCCGTACCTTTGTAATCACCATTAGACTCATCCAACTCTTTCTGAATCCTCTGTACTGTCTTCAGATTGACACCTTAATATTCTGAAATGTTCATATCTATTATGTTGGGTGAGTTTTTTTTTTATCCTCTGTATGAGTACGAATTCCTGGTCGCCAAATTTGTTATATACGAGCAAATTTTTTTCCTCCGTATGAGTTCGAATCCTCATGGCCAAATTTGTTATGGAGTGTGAATTTTTTTTTTTCTCTTCCACTGTATGAATCCGAATACCTCGTCGCCAAGTTTGTTATGGAGTGGTTTCACAGTGGAGGCTTGTATTTGTACTAAGTCGGTCCTAGAGTAGGTTCGACATACAAAACATTAGGAACTTGATATAATAGGTAATGACGCGGAGAAATCTAGTTGCGGTCGCTGATACTTTAGTATCCGACTAACGGTCGTCCGGTATCGACTGACTGACCCACTGAGCGACTCCTCGTTACTCTTTATAGGTGGGAGAGTCTATTAACTATAGAATAGGTGTGTTCCACTATAACAATATGTGAGATTATAGTGTGAATGCCAAGCAGTGCAGTATGCTGTATATAAATTTCTGGCGGAGTGAATTGCATCATGATGCTCTTTTTCTCACAGACAGTACCCAACTGACCCTACTATAAAATGGAGACAATTTATCCATCGCACCCTGTATTTTGACTTAAATTCAACCCAAGCCTCAAGTGGAGTTCGTACATAAGATCGAATACAAATGATGTGGAAAAAATATTGGTTTCTGTATACTGATCGAATAAGTACCTGACTCTTTCTGATGTCCTTTACCTTTACAAGAGCCAGATTCAGCCGGAAATGAAGTACTGCTGCAGGAGCTTCTCAGTCTTCACTTTTGAGTCTCAATAGCATCTCCATGTCCTTCTGGGTGATGAATTCTTTTCCATCTTACCAACCCTTTTTCCTCAGATGAAACATTGTAAGCCTCTCACTGATCTATCACTATTTCCATGGAAAGTGTAGTTCAGATGAACTACACTTCTTAGTTCCATCATATCTAAAACCCACAATGACACACCCATTGTAGTGAACCACCCTCATTTCTTTTGTCTTTGTATGGTGAGATGTAAGTTTCACTTAAACAACTTCTTCCCACAAACTGTTATATTGTTGAACCGAGTTCTAAGATGATGCTCCCAAGTCATTACAATTTTAACCTGTTCATGGCTAGTGTTAACTTTTATCTTTCCTTCATAAACTCTGCCTCTTACTCTGTAATCCTATAGCTTGTGTGGCTCTCGGGCCTTGTACAGGGTGAACATCATTCCAAAAACAAAGTTCAAAGCTTTATGGCTAAAACCCGCCATACCATATATATAAAGAGAGTTGACTCATCCTCATTCCATTTGCCTGAATGCAAATTCCTTCTAACCAATTGATTAGAAGGAACTTTCATTCAAACAACTTCTTTCCAAGAGCTGCTGCTTTGTAGAACAGACTCCCAAGAGAATACTTCCCTGATCGCTGCTGTCCAAACATATTCAAGTCTAGGGTCATAATCTGTTATGCCAACCATTCCAATAAACAATCTAAAAAATAAGTAATGTAAATATATAATCTAATAAATAATGTAAATAAACAACCTAATAAATAAAGTAAATATATAGTCTAATAAATAATGTAAATAACCAGTCTAATAAATAATGTAAATAAACAGCCTAATAAATAATGTAAATAACCAGTCTAACAAATAATGTAAATAACCAGCCTAATGAATAATTTAAATAAACAGTCAAATAATAATTTAAATAAGCAGTCTAATAAATAATGTAAATAAACAGCCTAATAAATAATGTAAATAAACAGTCAAATAATAATTTAAATAAGCAATCTAATAAATAATGTAAATAAACAGCCTAATAAGTAATGTAAATAAACTGTCAAATAATAATTTAAATAAGCAATCTAATAAATAATGTAAATAAACAGCCTAATAAGTAATGTAAATAAACAGACAAATAATAATTTAAATAAGCAATCTAATAAATAATGTAAATAAACAGCCTAATAAGTAATGTAAATAAACAGACAAATAATAATTTAAATAAGCAATCTAATAAATAATGTAAATAAACAGCCTAATAAGTAATGTAAATAAACAGACAAATAATAATTTAAATAAGCAATCTAATAAATAATGTAAATAAACAGCCTAATAAATAATGTAAATAAACAGTCTAATAATAATTTAAATAAGCAATCCAATAAATAATGTAAATAAACAGCCTAATAAATAATATAAATAACCTGCCTAATAAATAATGTAATTAAACAGCCTAATAAATAATGTAAATGAACAGCCTAATAAATAATGCAAATAACAAGTCTAATAAATAATGTAAATAAACAGTCAAATAATAATTTAAATAAGCAATCTAATAAATAATATAAATAAACAGCCTAATAAATAATGTAAATAATCAGTCAAATAATAATTTAAATAAGCAATCTAATAAATAATGTAAATAAACAGCCTAATAAGTAATGTAAATAAACAGTCAAATAATAATTTAAATGAGCAATCTAATAAGTAATGTAAATAAACAGCCTAATAAATAATGTAAATAAACAGTCAAATAATAATTTAAATAAGCAATCTAATAAATAATGTAAATAAACAGACTAATAAATAATGTAAATAAACAGTTAAATAATAATTTAAATAAGCAATCTAATAAATAATGTAAATAAACAGCCTAATAAATAATGTAAATAAACAGTCAAATAATAATTTAAATAAGCAATCTAATAAATAATGTAGATAAACAGCCTAATAAATAATGTAATTAAACAGCCTAATAAATAATGTAAATAAACAGTCAAATAATAATTTAAATAACCTGCCTAATAAATAACGTAAATAAACAGTATAATAAATAATGTAAATGAACAGCCTAATAAATAATGCAAATAACAAGGCTAAAAAATAATGTAAATAAACAGTCTAATTTAAATAAGCAGTCTAATCAATAATGTAAATAAACGAGCTAATAAATAATGTAAATAAACAAATAAATATTTAAATAAGCAGTCTAATAAATAATGTAAATAAACAGCCTAATAAATAATGTAAATAACCAATCTAATAAATAATGTAAATAACCAGTCTAATAAATAATGTAAATTACCAGTCTAATAAATAATGTAAATAAACAGCCTAATAAGTAATGTAAATAAACAGACAAATAATAATTTAAATAAGCAATATAATAAATAATGTAAATAAACAGCCTAATAAGTAATGTAAATAAACAGACAAATAATAATTTAAATAAGCAATCTAATAAATAATGTAAATAAACAGCATAATAAGTAATGTAAATAAACAGACAAATAATAATTTAAATAAGCAATCTAATAAATAATGTAAATAAACAGTCAAATAATAATTTAAATAAGCAATCCAATAAATAATGTAAATAAACAGCCTAATAAATAATGTAAATAACCTGCCTAATAAATAATGTAATTAAACAGCCTAATAAATAATGTAAGTAAACAGTATAATAAATAATGTAAATAACCTGCCTAATAAATAATGTAATTAAACAGCCTAATAAATAATGTAAATAAACAGTATAATAAATAATGTAAATGAACAGCCTAATAAATAATGCAAATAACAAGTCTAATAAATAATGTAAATAAACAGTCTAATAAATAATGTAAATAAACGACCTAATAAATAATGTAAACAGCCTAATAAATAATATAAATAAACAGTCTAATAAATAATGTAAATAATCAGTCAAATAATAATTTAAATAAGCAATCTAATAAATAATGTAAATAAACAGCCTAATAAATAATGTACATAAACAGTCAAATAATAATTTAAATAAGCAATCTAATAAATAATGTAAATAAACAGCGTAATAAGTAATGTAAATAAAGAGTCAAATAATAATTTAAATAAGCAATCTAATAAATAATGTAAATAAACAGCCTAATAAGTAATGTAAATAAACTGTCAAATAATAATTTAAATAAGCAATCTAAAAAATAATGTAAATAAACAGCCTAACAAGTAATGTAAATAAACTGTCAAATAATAATTTAAATAAGCAATCTAATAAATAATGTAAATAAACAGCCTAATAAGTAATGTAAATAAACAGTCAAATAATAATTTAAATAAGCAATCTAATAAATAATGTAAATAAACAGCCTAATAAGAAATGTAAATAAACTGTCAAATAATAATTTAAATAAGCAATCTAATAAATAATGTAAATAAACAGCCTAATAAGTAATGTAAATAAACAGTCAAATAATAATTTAAATAAGCAATCTAATAAATAATGTAAATAAACAGCCTAATAAGTAATGTAAATAAACACTCAAATAATAATTTAAATAAGCAATCTAATAAATAATGTAAATAAACAGCCTAATAAGTAATGTAAATAAACAGTCAAATAATAATTTAAATAAGCAATCTAATAAATAATGTAAATAAACAGCCTAATAAGTAATGTAAATAAACTGTCAAATAATAATTTAAATAAGCAATCTAATAAAAAATGTAAATAAACAGCCTAATAAGTAATGTAAATAAACAGTCAAATAATAATTTAAATAAGCAATCTAATAAATAATGTAAATAAACAGCCTAATAAGAAATGTAAATAAACTGTCAAATAATAATTTAAATAACCAATCTAATAAATAATGTAAATAAACAGCCGAACAAGTAATGTAAATAAAGAGTCAAATAATAATTTAAATAAGCAATCTAATAAATAATGTAAATAAACAGCCTAATAAATAATGTACATAAACAGTCAAATAATAATTTAAATAAGCAATCTAATAAATAATGTAAATAAACAGCCTAATAATAATGTAAATAAACTGTCAAATAATAATTTGAATAAGCAATCTAATAAATAATGTAAATAAACAGCCTAATAAGTAATGTAAATAAACAGTCAAATAATAATTTAAATAAGCAATCTAATAAATAATGTAAATAAACAGCCTAATGAGAAATGTAAATAAACTGTCAAATAATAATTTAAATAACCAATCTAATAAATAATGTAAATAAACAGCCGAACAAGTAATGTAAATAAAGAGTCAAATAATAATTTAAATAAGCAATCTAATAAATAATGTAAATAAACAGCCTAATAAATAATGTACATAAACAGTCAAATAATAATTTAAATAAGCAATCTAATAAATAATGTAAATAAACAGCCTAATAATAATGTAAATAAACTGTCAAATAATAATTTAAATAAGCAATCTAATAAATAATGTAAATAAACAGCCTAATCGGTAATGTAAATAAACAGTCAAATAATAATTTAAATAAGCAATCTAATAAATAATGTAAATAAACAGCCTAATAATAATGTAAATAAACTGTCAAATAATAATTTAAATAAGCAATCTAATAAATAATGTAAATAAACAGCCGAACAAGTAATGTAAATAAAGAGTCAAATAATAATTTAAATAAACAATCTAATAAATAATGTAAATAACCAGTCTAACAAATAATGTAAATAACCAGCCTAATGAATAATTTAAATAAACAGTCAAATAATAATTTAAATAAGCAGTCTAATAAATAATGTAAATAAACAGCCTAATAAATAATGTAAAAAAACAGTCAAATAATAATTTAAATAAGCAATCTAATAAATAATGTAAATAAACAGCCTAATAAGTAATGTAAATAAACTGTCAAATAATAATTTAAATAAGCAATCTAATAAATAATGTAAATAAACAGCCTAATAAGTAATGTAAATAAACAGACAAATAATAATTTAAATAAGCAATCTAATAAATAATGTAAATAAACAGCCTAATAAGTAATGAAATAAACAGACAAATAATAATTTAAATAAGCAATCTAATAAATAATGTAAATAAACAGCCTAATAAGTAATGTAAATAAACAGACAAATAATAATTTAAATAAGCAATCTAATAAATAATGTAAATAAACAGCCTAATAAATAATGTAAATAAACAGTCTAATAATAATTTAAATAAGCAATCCAATAAATAATGTAAATAAACAGCCTAATAAATAATATAAATAACCTGCCTAATAAATAATGTAATTAAACAGCCTAATAAATAATGTAAATGAACAGCCTAATAAATAATGCAAATAACAAGTCTAATAAATAATGTAAATAAACAGTCAAATAATAATTTAAATAAGCAATCTAATAAATAATGTAAATAAACAGACTAATAAATAATGTAAATAATCAGTCAAATAATAATTTAAATAAGCAATCTAATAAATAATGTAAATAAACAGCCTAATAAATAATGTACATAAACAGTCAAATAATAATTTAAATAAGCAATCTAATAAATAATGTAAATAAACAGCGTAATAAGTAATGTAAATAAAGAGTCAAATAATAATTTAAATAAGCAATCTAATAAATAATGTAAATAAACAGCCTAATAAGTAATGTAAATAAACTGTCAAATAATAATTTAAATAAGCAATCTAAAAAATAATGTAAATAAACAGCCTAACAAGTAATGTAAATAAACTGTCAAATAATAATTTAAATAAGCAATCTAATAAATAATGTAAATAAACAGCCTAATAAGTAATGTAAATAAACAGTCAAATAATAATTTAAATAAGCAATCTAATAAATAATGTAAATAAACAGCCTAATAAGAAATGTAAATAAACTGTCAAATAATAATTTAAATAAGCAATCTAATAAATAATGTAAATAAACAGCCTAATAAGTAATGTAAATAAACAGTCAAATAATAATTTAAATAAGCAATCTAATAAATAATGTAAATAAACAGCCTAATAAGTAATGTAAATAAACACTCAAATAATAATTTAAATAAGCAATCTAATAAATAATGTAAATAAACAGCCTAATAAGTAATGTAAATAAACAGTCAAATAATAATTTAAATAAGCAATCTAATAAATAATGTAAATAAACAGCCTAATAAGTAATGTAAATAAACTGTCAAATAATAATTTAAATAAGCAATCTAATAAAAAATGTAAATAAACAGCCTAATAAGTAATGTAAATAAACAGTCAAATAATAATTTAAATAAGCAATCTAATAAATAATGTAAATAAACAGCCTAATAAGAAATGTAAATAAACTGTCAAATAATAATTTAAATAACCAATCTAATAAATAATGTAAATAAACAGCCGAACAAGTAATGTAAATAAAGAGTCAAATAATAATTTAAATAAGCAATCTAATAAATAATGTAAATAAACAGCCTAATAAATAATGTACATAAACAGTCAAATAATAATTTAAATAAGCAATCTAATAAATAATGTAAATAAACAGCCTAATAATAATGTAAATAAACTGTCAAATAATAATTTGAATAAGCAATCTAATAAATAATGTAAATAAACAGCCTAATAAGTAATGTAAATAAACAGTCAAATAATAATTTAAATAAGCAATCTAATAAATAATGTAAATAAACAGCCTAATGAGAAATGTAAATAAACTGTCAAATAATAATTTAAATAACCAATCTAATAAATAATGTAAATAAACAGCCGAACAAGTAATGTAAATAAAGAGTCAAATAATAATTTAAATAAGCAATCTAATAAATAATGTAAATAAACAGCCTAATAAATAATGTACATAAACAGTCAAATAATAATTTAAATAAGCAATCTAATAAATAATGTAAATAAACAGCCTAATAATAATGTAAATAAACTGTCAAATAATAATTTAAATAAGCAATCTAATAAATAATGTAAATAAACAGCCTAATCAGTAATGTAAATAAACAGTCAAATAATAATTTAAATAAGCAATCTAATAAATAATGTAAATAAACAGCCTAATAATAATGTAAATAAACTGTCAAATAATAATTTAAATAAGCAATCTAATAAATAATGTAAATAAACAGCCGAACAAGTAATGTAAATAAAGAGTCAAATAATAATTTAAATAAACAATCTAATAAATAATGTAAATAACCAGTCTAACAAATAATGTAAATAACCAGCCTAATGAATAATTTAAATAAACAGTCAAATAATAATTTAAATAAGCAGTCTAATAAATAATGTAAATAAACAGCCTAATAAATAATGTAAAAAAACAGTCAAATAATAATTTAAATAAGCAATCTAATAAATAATGTAAATAAACAGCCTAATAAGTAATGTAAATAAACTGTCAAATAATAATTTAAATAAGCAATCTAATAAATAATGTAAATAAACAGCCTAATAAGTAATGTAAATAAACAGACAAATAATAATTTAAATAAGCAATCTAATAAATAATGTAAATAAACAGCCTAATAAGTAATGAAATAAACAGACAAATAATAATTTAAATAAGCAATCTAATAAATAATGTAAATAAACAGCCTAATAAGTAATGTAAATAAACAGACAAATAATAATTTAAATAAGCAATCTAATGAATAATGTAAATAAACAGCCTAATAAATAATGTAAATAAACAGTCTAATAATAATTTAAATAAGCAAGCCAATAAATAATGTAAATAAACAGCCTAATAAATAATATAAATAACCTGCCTAATAAATAATGTAATTAAACAGCCTAATAAATAATGTAAATGAACAGCCTAATAAATAATGCAAATAACAAGTCTAATAAATAATGTAAATAAACAGTCAAATAATAATTTAAATAAGCAATCTAATAAATAATATAAATAAACAGCCTAATAAATAATGTAAATAATCAGTCAAATAATAATTTAAATAAGCAATCTAATAAATAATGTAAATAAACAGCCTAATAAGTAATGTAAATAAACAGTCAAATAATAATTTAAATGAGCAATCTAATAAGTAATGTAAATAATCAGCCTAATAAATAATGTAAATAAACAGTCAAATTATAATTTAAATAAGCAATCTAATAAATAATGTAAATAAACAGCCTAATAAATAATGTAAATAAACAGTCAAATAATAGTTTAAATAAGCAATCTAATAAATAATGTAGATAAACAGCCTAATAAATAATGTAATTAAACAGCCTAATAAATAATGTAAATAAACAGTCAAATAATAATTTAAATAACCTGCCTAATAAATAACGTAAATAAACAGTATAATAAATAATGTAAATGAACAGCCTAATAAATAATGCAAATAACAAGGCTAAAAAATAATGTAAATAAACAGTCTAATTTAAATAAGCAGTCTAATCAATAATGTAAATAAACGAGCTAATAAATAATGTAAATAAACAAATAAATATTTAAATAAGCAGTCTAATAAATAATGTAAATAAACAGCCTAATAAATAATGTAAATAACCAATCTAATAAATAATGTAAATAACCAGTCTAATAAATAATGTAAATTACCAGTCTAATAAATAATGTAAATAAACAGCCTAATAAGTAATGTAAATAAACAGACAAATAATAATTTAAATAAGCAATATAATAAATAATGTAAATAAACAGCCTAATAAGTAATGTAAATAAACAGACAAATAATAATTTAAATAAGCAATCTAATAAATAATGTAAATAAACAGCATAATAAGTAATGTAAATAAACAGACAAATAATAATTTAAATAAGCAATCTAATAAATAATGTAAATAAACAGCCTAATAAATAATGTAAATAAACAGTCAAATAATAATTTAAATAAGCAATCCAATAAATAATGTAAATAAACAGCCTAATAAATAATGTAAATAACCTGCCTAATAAATAATGTAATTAAACAGCCTAATAAATAATGTAAGTAAACAGTATAATAAATAATGTAAATAACCTGCCTAATAAATAATGTAATTAAACAGCCTAATAAATAATGTAAATAAACAGTATAATAAATAATGTAAATGAACAGCCTAATAAATAATGCAAATAACAAGTCTAATAAATAATGTAAATAAACAGTCTAATAAATAATGTAAATAAACGACCTAATAAATAATGTAAACAGCCTAATAAATAATATAAATAAACAGTCTAATAAATAATGTAAATAATCAGTCAAATAATAATTTAAATAAGCAATCTAATAAATAATGTAAATAAACAGCCTAATAAATAATGTACATAAACAGTCAAATAATAATTTAAATAAGCAATCTAATAAATAATGTAAATAAACAGCGTAATAAGTAATGTAAATAAAGAGTCAAATAATAATTTAAATAAGCAATCTAATAAATAATGTAAATAAACAGCCTAATAAGTAATGTAAATAAACTGTCAAATAATAATTTAAATAAGCAATCTAAAAAATAATGTAAATAAACAGCCTAACAAGTAATGTAAATAAACTGTCAAATAATAATTTAAATAAGCAATCTAATAAATAATGTAAATAAACAGCCTAATAAGTAATGTAAATAAACAGTCAAATAATAATTTAAATAAGCAATCTAATAAATAATGTAAATAAACAGCCTAATAAATAATGTAAATAAACAGTCAAATAATAATTTAAATAAGCAATCCAATAAATAATGTAAATAAACAGCCTAATAAATAATGTAAATAACCTGCCTAATAAATAATGTAATTAAACAGCCTAATAAATAATGTAAGTAAACAGTATAATAAATAATGTAAATAACCTGCCTAATAAATAATGTAATTAAACAGCCTAATAAATAATGTAAATAAACAGTATAATAAATAATGTAAATGAACAGCCTAATAAATAATGCAAATAACAAGTCTAATAAATAATGTAAATAAACAGTCTAATAAATAATGTAAATAAACGACCTAATAAATAATGTAAACAGCCTAATAAATAATATAAATAAACAGTCTAATAAATAATGTAAATAATCAGTCAAATAATAATTTAAATAAGCAATCTAATAAATAATGTAAATAAACAGCCTAATAAATAATGTACATAAACAGTCAAATAATAATTTAAATAAGCAATCTAATAAATAATGTAAATAAACAGCGTAATAAGTAATGTAAATAAAGAGTCAAATAATAATTTAAATAAGCAATCTAATAAATAATGTAAATAAACAGCCTAATAAGTAATGTAAATAAACTGTCAAATAATAATTTAAATAAGCAATCTAAAAAATAATGTAAATAAACAGCCTAACAAGTAATGTAAATAAACTGTCAAAAAATAATTTAAATAAGCAATCTAATAAATAATGTAAATAAACAGCCTAATAAGTAATGTAAATAAACAGTCAAATAATAATTTAAATAAGCAATCTAATAAATAATGTAAATAAACAGCCTAATAAGAAATGTAAATAAACTGTCAAATAATAATTTAAATAAGCAATCTAATAAATAATGTAAATAAACAGCCTAATAAGTAATGTAAATAAACAGTCAAATAATAATTTAAATAAGCAATCTAATAAATAATGTAAATAAACAGCCTAATAAGTAATGTAAATAAACAGTCAAATAATAATTTAAATAAGCAATCTAATAAATAATGTAAATAAACAGCCTAATAAATAATGTAAATAAACAGCCTAATAAGTAATGTAAATAAACAGTCAAATAATAATTTAAATAAGCAATCTAATAAATAATGTAAATAAACAGCCTAATAAGTAATGTAAATAAACTGTCAAATAATAATTTAAATAAGCAATCTAATAAAAAATGTAAATAAACAGCCTAATAAGTAATGTAAATAAACAGTCAAATAATAATTTAAATAAGCAATCTAATAAATAATGTAAATAAACAGCCTAATAAGAAATGTAAATAAACTGTCAAATAATAATTTAAATAAGCAATCTAATAAATAATGTAAATAAACAGCCGAACAAGTAATGTAAATAAAGAGTCAAATAATAATTTAAATAAGCAATCTAATAAATAATGTAAATAAACAGCCTAATAAATAATGTAAATAAACAGTCAAATAATAATTTAAATAAGCAATCTAATAAATAATGTAAATAAACAGCCTAATAAATAATGTAAATAAACAGCCTAATAAGTAGTGTAAATAAACAGTCAAATAATAATTTAAATAAGCAATCTAATAAATAATGTAAATAAACAGCCTAATAAGTAATGTAAATAAACTGTCAAATAATAATTTAAATAAGCAATCTAATAAAAAATGTAAATAAACAGCCTAATAAGTAATGTAAATAAACAGTCAAATAATAATTTAGATAAGCAATCTAATAAATAATGTAAATAAACAGCCTAATAAGAAATGTAAATAAACTGTCAAATAATAATTTAAATAACCAATCTAATAAATAATGTAAATAAACAGCCGAACAAGTAATGTAAATAAAGAGTCAAATAATAATTTAAATAAGCAATCTAATAAATAATGTAAATAAACAGCCTAATAAATAATGTAAATAAACAGTCTAATAATAATTTACATAAGCAATCCAATAAATAATGTAAATAAACAGCCTAATAAATAATATAAATATCCTGCCTAATAAATAATGTAATTAAACAGCCTAATAAATAATGTAAATGAACAGCCTAATAAATAATGCAAATAACAAGTCTAATAAATAATGTAAATAAACAGTCAAATAATAATTTAAATAAGCAATCTAATAAATAATATAAATAAACAGCCTAATAAATAATGTAAATAATCAGTCAAATAATAATTTAAATAAGCAATCTAATAAATAATGTAAATAAACAGCCTAATAAGTAATGTAAATAAACAGTCAAATAATAATTTAAATGAGCAATCTAATAAGTAATGTAAATAAACAGCCTAATAAATAATGTAAATAAACAGTCAAATAATAATTTAAATAAGCAATCTAATAAATAATGTAAATAAACAGACTAATAAATAATGTAAATAAACAGTTAAATAATAATTTAAATAAGCAATCTAATAAATAATGTAAATAAACAGCCTAATAAATAATGTAAATAAACAGTCAAATAATAATTTAAATAAGCAATCTAATAAATAATGTAGATAAACAGACTAATAAATAATGTAATTAAACAGCCTAATAAATAATGTAAATAAACAGTGAAATAATAATTTAAATAACCTGCCTAATAAATAACGTAAATAAACAGTATAATAAATAATGTAAATGAACAGCCTAATAAATAATGCAAATAACAAGGCTAAAAAATAATGTAAATAAACAGTCTAATTTAAATAAGCAGTCTAATCAATAATGTAAATAAACGAGCTAATAAATAATGTAAATAAACAAATAAATATTTAAATAAGCAGTCTAATAAATAATGTAAATAAACAGCCTAATAAATAATGTAAATAACCAATCTAATAAATAATGTAAATAACCAGTCTAATAAATAATGTAAATTACCAGTCTAATAAATAATGTAAATAAACAGCCTAATAAGTAATGTAAATAAACAGACAAATAATAATTTAAATAAGCAATATAATAAATAATGTAAATAAACAGCCTAATAAGTAATGTAAATAAACAGACAAATAATAATTTAAATAAGCAATCTAATAAATAATGTAAATAAACAGCATAATAAGTAATGTAAATAAACAGACAAATAATAATTTAAATAAGCAATCTAATAAATAATGTAAATAAACAGCCTAATAAATAATGTAAATAAACAGTCAAATAATAATTTAAATAAGCAATCCAATAAATAATGTAAATAAACAGCCTAATAAATAATGTAAATAACCTGCCTAATAAATAATGTAATTAAACAGCCTAATAAATAATGTAAGTAAACAGTATAATAAATAATGTAAATAACCTGCCTAATAAATAATGTAATTAAACAGCCTAATAAATAATGTAAATAAACAGTATAATAAATAATGTAAATGAACAGCCTAATAAATAATGCAAATAACAAGTCTAATAAATAATGTAAATAAACAGTCTAATAAATAATGTAAATAAACGACCTAATAAATAATGTAAACAGCCTAATAAATAATATAAATAAACAGTCTAATAAATAATGTAAATAATCAGTCAAATAATAATTTAAATAAGCAATCTAATAAATAATGTAAATAAACAGCCTAATAAATAATGTACATAAACAGTCGAATAATAATTTAAATAAGCAATCTAATAAATAATGTAAATAAACAGCGTAATAAGTAATGTAAATAAAGAGTCAAATAATAATTTAAATAAGCAATCTAATAAATAATGTAAATAAACAGCCTAATAAATAATGTAAATAACCAATCTAATAAATAATGTAAATAACCAGTCTAATAAATAATGTAAATTACCAGTCTAATAAATAATGTAAATAAACAGCCTAATAAGTAATGTAAATAAACAGACAAATAATAATTTAAATAAGCAATATAATAAATAATGTAAATAAACAGCCTAATAAGTAATGTAAATAAACAGACAAATAATAATTTAAATAAGCAATCTAATAAATAATGTAAATAAACAGCATAATAAGTAATGTAAATAAACAGACAAATAATAATTTAAATAAGCAATCTAATAAATAATGTAAATAAACAGCCTAATAAATAATGTAAATAAACAGTCAAATAATAATTTAAATAAGCAATCCAATAAATAATGTAAATAAACAGCCTAATAAATAATGTAAATAACCTGCCTAATAAATAATGTAATTAAACAGCCTAATAAATAATGTAAGTAAACAGTATAATAAATAATGTAAATAACCTGCCTAATAAATAATGTAATTAAACAGCCTAATAAATAATGTAAATAAACAGTATAATAAATAATGTAAATGAACAGCCTAATAAATAATGCAAATAACAAGTCTAATAAATAATGTAAATAAACAGTCTAATAAATAATGTAAATAAACGACCTAATAAATAATGTAAACAGCCTAATAAATAATATAAATAAACAGTCTAATAAATAATGTAAATAATCAGTCAAATAATAATTTAAATAAGCAATCTAATAAATAATGTAAATAAACAGCCTAATAAATAATGTACATAAACAGTCAAATAATAATTTAAATAAGCAATCTAATAAATAATGTAAATAAACAGCCTAATAAATAATGTAAATAAAGAGTCAAATAATAATTTAAATAAGCAATCTAATAAATAATGTAAATAAACAGCGTAATAAGTAATGTAAATAAAGAGTCAAATAATAATTTAAATAAGCAATCTAATAAATAATGTAAATAAACAGCCTAATAAGTAATGTAAATAAACTGTCAAATAATAATTTTAATAAGCAATCTAATAAATAATGTAAATAAACAGCCTAATAAGTAATGTAAATAAACAGTCAAATAATAATTTAAATAAGCAATCTAATAAATAATGTAAATAAACAGCCTAATAAGAAATGTAAATAAACTGTCAAATAATAATTTAAATAAGCAATCTAATAAATAATGTAAATAACAGCCTAATAAGTAATGTAAATAAACAGTCAAATAATAATTTAAATAAGCAATCTAATAAATAATGTAAATAAACAGCCTAATAAGTAATGTAAATAAACAGTCAAATAATAATTTAAATAAGCAATCTAATAAATAATGTAAATAAACAGCCTAATAAGTAATGTAAATAAACAGTCAAATAATAATTTAAATAAGCAATCTAATAAATAATGTAAATAAACAGCCTAATAAGTAATGTAAATAAACTGTCAAATAATAATTTAAATAAGCAATCTAATAAAAAATGTAAATAAACAGCCTAATAAGTAATGTAAATAAACTGTCAAATAATAATTTAAATAAGCAATCTAATAAAAACTGTAAATAAACAGCCTAATAAGTAATGTAAATAAACAGTCAAATAATAATTTAAATAAGCAATCTAATAAATAATGTAAATAAACAGCCTAATAAGAAATGTAAATAAACTGTCAAATAATAATTTAAATAACCAATCTAATAAATAATGTAAATAAACAGCCGAACAAGTAATGTAAATAAAGAGTCAAATAATAATTTAAATAAGCAATCTAATAAATAATGTAAATAAACAGCCTAATAAATAATGTACATAAACAGTCAAATAATAATTTAAATAAGCAATCTAATAAATAATGTAAATAAACAGCCTAATAATAATGTAAATAAACTGTCAAATAATAATTTGAATAAGCAATCTAATAAATAATGTAAATAAACAGCCTAATAAGTAATGTAAATAAACAGTCAAATAATAATTTAAATAAGCAATCTAATAAATAATGTAAATAAACAGCCTAATGAGAAATGTAAATAAACTGTCAAATAATAATTTAAATAACCAATCTAATAAATAATGTAAATAAACAGCCGAACAAGTAATGTAAATAAAGAGTCAAATAATAATTTAAATAAGCAATCTAATAAATAATGTAAATAAACAGCCGAACAAGTAATGTAAATAAAGAGTCAAATAATAATTTAAATAAACAATCTAATAAATAATGTAAATAAACAGCCTAATAATAATGTAAATAAACTGTCAAATAATAATTTAAATAAGCAATCTAATAAATAATGTAAATAAACAGCCGAACAAGTAATGTAAATAAAGAGTCAAATAATAATTTAAATAAGCAATCTAATAAATAATGTAAATAAACAGCCTAATAAGTAATGTAAATAAACAGTCAAATAATAATTTAAATAAGCAATCTAATAAATAATGTAAATAAACAGCCAACAAGTAATGTAAATAAAGAGTCAAATAATAATTTAAATAAGCAATCTAATAAATAATGTAAATAAACAGCCTAATAAGTAATGTAAATAAACAGTCAAATAATAATTTAAATAAGCAATCTAATAAATAATGTAAATAAACAGCGTAATAATAATGTAAATAAACTGTCAAATAATAATTTAAATAAGCAATCTAATAAATAATGTAAATAAACAGCCGAACAAGTAATGTAAATAAAGAGTCAAATAATAATTTAAATAAGCAATCTAATAAATAATGTAAATAAACAGCCTAATAAGTAATGTAAATAAACAGTCAAATATTATTTTAAATAAGCAATCTAATAAATAATGTAAATAAACAGCCAACAAGTAATGTAAATAAAGAGTCAAATAATAATTTAAATAAGCAATCTAATAAATAATGTAAATAAACAGCCTAATAAGTAATGTAAATAAACAGTCAAATAATAATTTAAATAAGCAATCTAATAAATAATGTAAATAAACAGCCTAATAATAATGTAAATAAACTGTCAAATAATAATTTAAATAAGCAATCTAATAAATAATGTAAATAAACAGCCGAACAAGTAATGTAAATAAAGAGTCAAATAATAATTTAAATAAGCAATCTAATAAATAATGTAAATAAACAGCCTAATAAGTAATGTAAATAAACAGTCAAATAATAATTTAAATAAGCAATCTAATAAATAATGTAAATAAACAGCCTAATAATAATGTAAATAAACTGTCAAATAATAATTTAAATAAGCAATCTAATAAATAATGTAAATAAACAGCCGAACAAGTAATGTAAATAAAGAGACAAATAATAATTTAAATAAGCAATCTAATAAATAATGTAAATAAACAGCCTAATAAGTAATGTAAATAAACAGTCAAATAATAATTTAAATAAGCAATCTAATAAATAATGTAAATAAACAGCCTAATAAGTAATGTAAATAAACAGTCAAATAATAATTTAAATAAGCAATCTAATAAATAATGTAAATAAACAGCCTAATAAGTAATGTAAATAAACAGTCAAATAATAATTTAAATAAGCAATCTAATAAATAATGTAAATAAACAGCCTAATAAGAAATGTAAATAAACTGTCAAATAATAATTTAAATAAGCAATCTAATAAATAATGTAAATAAACAGCCTAATAAGTAATGTAAATAAACAGTCAAATAATAATTTAAATAAGCAATCTAATAAATAATGTAAATAAACAGCCTAATACGTAATGTAAATAAACAGTCAAATAATAATTTAAATAAGCAATCTAATAAATAATGTAAATAAACAGCCTAATAAGTAATGTAAATAAACTGTCAAATAATAATTTAAATAAGCAATCTAATAAAAAATGTAAATAAACAGCCTAATAAGTAATGTAAATAAACAGTCAAATAATAATTTAAATAAGCAATCTAATAAATAATGTAAATAAACAGCCTAATAAGAAATGTAAATAAACTGTCAAATAATAATTTAAATAACCAATCTAAGAAATAATGTAAATAAACAGCCGAACAAGTAATGTAAATAAAGAGTCAAATAATAATTTAAATAACCAATCTAATAAATAATGTAAATAAACAGCCGAACAAGTAATGTAAATAAAGAGTCAAATAATAATTTAAATAAGCAATCTAATAAATAATGTAAATAAACAGCCTAATAAATAATGTACATAAACAGTCAAATAATAATTTAAATAAGCAATCTAATAAATAATGTAAATAAACAGCCTAATAAGAAATGTAAATAAACTGTCAAATAATAATTTAAATAACCAATCTAATAAATAATGTAAATAAACAGCCGAACAAGTAATGTAAATAAAGAGTCAAATAATAATTTAAATAAGCAATCTAATAAATAATGTAAATAAACAGCCTAATAAATAATGTACATAAACAGTCAAATAATAATTTAAATAAGCAATCTAATAAATAATGTAAATAAACAGCCTAATAAGAAATGTAAATAAACTGTCAAATAATAATTTAAATAACCAATCTAATAAATAATGTAAATAAACAGCCGAACAAGTAATGTAAATAAAGAGTCAAATAATAATTTAAATAACCAATCTAATAAATAATGTAAATAAACAGCCGAACAAGTAATGTAAATAAAGAGTCAAATAATAATTTAAATAAGCAATCTAATAAATAATGTAAATAAACAGCCGAACAAGTAATGTAAATAAAGAGTCAAATAATAATTTAAATAAGCAATCTAATAAATAATGTAAATAAACAGCCGAACAAGTAATGTAAATAAACAGTCAAATAATAATTTAAATAAGCAATCTAATAAATAATGTAAATAAACAGCCGAACAAGTAATGTAAATAAAGAGTCAAATAATAATTTAAATAAGCAATCTAATAAATAATGTAAATAAACAGCCTAATAAGTAATGTAAATAAACAGTCAAATAATAATTTAAATAAGCAATCTAATAAATAATGTAAATAAACAGCCTAATAATAATGTAAATAAACTGTCAAATAATAATTTAAATAAGCAATCTAATAAATAATGTAAATAAACAGCCGAACAAGTAATGTAAATAAAGAGTCAAATAATAATTTAAATAAGCAATCTAATAAATAATGTAAATAAACAGCCTAATAAGTAATGTAAATAAACGGTCAAATAATAATTTAAATAAGCAATCTAATAAATAATGTAAATAAACAGCCTAATAATAATGTAAATAAACTGTCAAATAATAATTTAAATAAGCAATCTAATAAATAATGTAAATAAACAGCCGAACAAGTAATGTAAATAAAGAGTCAAATAATAATTTAAATAAGCAATCTAATAAATAATGTAAACAGCCTAATAAGTAATGTAAATAAACTGTCAAATAATAATTTAAATAAGCAATCTAATAAATAATGTAAATAAACAGCGTAATAAGTAATGTAAATAAACAGTCAAATAATAATTTAAATAAGCAATCTAATAAATAATGTAAATAAACAGCCTAATAATAATGTAAATAAACTGTCAAATAATAATTTAAATAAGCAATCTAATAAATAATGTAAATAAACAGCCAAACAAGTAATGTAAATAAAGAGTCAAATAATAATTTAAATAAGCAATCTAATAAATAATGTAAATAAACAGCCTAATAATAATGTAAATAAACTGTCAAATAATAATTTAAATAAGCAATCTAATAAATAATGTAAATAAACAGCCGAACAAGTAATGTAAATAAAGAGTCAAATAATAATTTAAATAAGCAATCTAATAAATAATGTAAATAAACAGCCTAATAAGTAATGTAAATAAACAGTCAAATAATAATTTAAATAAGCAATCTAATAAATAATGTAAATAAACAGCCGAACAAGTAATGTAAATAAAGAGTCAAATAATAATTTAAATAAGCAATCTAATAAATAATGTAAATAAACAGCCTAATAAGTAATGTAAATAAACTGTCAAATAATAATTCAAATAAGCATTCTAATAAATAATGTAAATAAACAGCCGAACAAGTAATGTAAATAAACTGTCAAATAATAATTTAAATAAGCAATCTAATAAATAATGTAAATAAACAGCCTAATAAGTAATGTAAATAAACTGTCAAATAATAATTTAAATAAGCAATCTAATAAATAATGTAAATAAACAGCCTAATAATAATGTAAATAAACTGTCAAATAATAATTTAAATAAGCAATCTAATAAATAATGTAAATAAACAGCCTAATAAGTAATGTAAATAAACTGTCAAATAATAATTTAAATAAGCAATCTAATAAATAATGTAAATAAACAGCCTAATAATAATGTAAATAAACTGTCAAATAATAATTTAAATAAGCAATCTAATAAATAATGTAAATAAACAGCCGAACAAGTAATGTAAATAAACTGTCAAATAATAATTTAAATAAGCAATCTAATAAATAATGTAAATAAACAGCCTAATAAGTAATGTAAATAAACTGTCAAATAATAATTTAAATAAGCAATCTAATAAATAATGTAAATAAACAGCCTAATAATAATGTAAATAAACTCTCAAATAATAATTTAAATAAGCAATCTAATAAATAATGTAAATAAACAGCCTAATAAGTAATGTAAATAAACTGTCAAATAATAATTTAAATAAGCAATCTAAGAAATAATGTAAATAAACAGCCTAATAATAATGTAAATAAACTGTCAAATAATAATTTAAATAAGCAATCTAATAAATAATGTAAATAAACAGCCTAATACTAATGTAAATAAACTGTCAAATAATAATTTAAATAAGCAATCTAATAAATAATGTAAATAAACAGCCGAACAAGTAATGTAAATAAAGAGTCAAATAATAATTTAAATAAGCAATCTAATAAATAATGTAAATAAACAGCCTAATAAGTAATGTAAATAAACAGTCAAATAATAATTTAAATAAGCAATCTAATAAATAATGTAAATAAACAGCCTAATAATAATGTAAATAAACAGTCAAATAATAATTTAAATAAGCAATCTAATAAATAATGTAAATAAACAGCCTAATAATAATGTAAATAAACAGTCAAATAATAATTTAAATAAGCAATCTAATAAATAATGTAAATAAACAGCCGAACAAGTAATGTAAATAAAGAGTCAAATAATAATTTAAATAAGCAATCTAATAAATAATGTAAATAAACAGCCTAATAAGTAATGTAAATAAACAGTCAAATAATAATTTAAATAAGCAATCTAATAAATAATGTAAATAAACAGCCGAACAAGTAATGTAAATAAAGAGTCAAATAATAATTTAAATAAGCAAACTAATAAATAATGTAAATAAACAGCCTAATAAGTAATGTAAATAAAGAGTCAAATAATAATTTAAATAAGCAATCTAATAAATAATGTAAATAAACAGCCTAATAAGTAATGTAAATAAACTGTCAAATAATAATTTAAATAAGCAATCTAATAAATAATGTAAATAAACAGCATAATAAGTAATGTAAATAAACAGTCAAATAATAATTTAAATAAGCAATCTAATAAATAATGTAAATAAACAGCCTAATAATAATGTAAATAAACTGTCAAATAATAATTTAAATAAGCAATCTAATAAATAATGTAAATAAACAGCCGAACAAGTAATGTAAATAAAGAGTCAAATAATAATTTAAATAAGCAATCTAATAAATAATGTAAATAAACAGCCTAATAAGTAATGTAAATAAACTGTCAATAATAATTTAAATAAGCAATCTAATAAATAATGTAAATAAACAGCCTAGTAAATAATGTAAATAAATAGTCAAATAATAATTTAAATAAGCAATCTAATAAATAATGTAAATAAACAGCCTAACAAGTAATGTAAATAAACAGCCTAATAAGTAATGTAAATAAACTGTGAAATAATAATTTAAATAAGCAATCTAATAATTAATGTAAATAAACAGCCTAATAAGTAATGTCAAATAATAATTTAAATAAGCAATCTAATAAATAATGTAAATAAACAGCCTAATAAATAATGTAAATAAACAGTCAAATAATAATTTAAATGAGCAATCTAATAAATAATGTAAATAAACAGCCTAATAAATAATGTAAATAAACTGTCAAATAACAATTGAAATAAGCAATCTAATAAATAATGTAAATAAACAGCCTAACAAACAATGTAAATAAACAGCCTAATAAGTAATGTAAATAAACAGTCAAATAATAATTTAAATAAGCAATCTAATAAATAATGTAAATAAACAGCCTAACAAGTAATGTAAATAAACAGCCTAATAAATAATGTAAATAACCAGTCTAATAAATAATGTAAAACAGTCTAATAATGAAAATAAACAGCGTAATAAGTAATGTAAATAAACTGTCAAATAATAATTTAAATGAGCAATCTATTAAATAATGTAAATAAACAGCCTAATAAATAATGTAAATAAACAGTTAAATAATAATTTAAATAAGCAATCTAATAAATAATGTAAATAAACAGCCTAATAAGTAATGTAAATAAACTGTCAAATAATAATTTAAATAAGCAATCTAATAAATAATGTAAATAAACAGCATAATAAGTAATGTAAATAAACAGTCAAATAATAATTTAAATAAGCAATCTAATAAATAATGTAAATAAACAGCCTAATAATAATGTAAATAAACTGTCAAATAATAATTTAAATGAGCAATCTAATAAATAATGTAAATAAACAGCCTAATAAGTAATGTAAATAAACAGTCAAATAATAATTTAAATAAGCAATCTATTAAATAATGTAAATAAACAGCCTAATAAGTAATGTCAAATAATAATTTAAATAAGCAATCTAATAAATAATGTAAATAAACAGCCTAATAAATAATGTAAATAAACTGTCAAATAATAATTTAAATAAGCAATCTATTAAATAATGTAAATAAACAGCCTAACAAGTAATGTAAATAAACAGCATAATAAGTAATGTAAATAAACAGTCAAATAATAATTTAAATAAGCAATCTAATAAATAATGTAAATAAACAGCCTAATAAGTAATGTCAAATAATAATTTAAATAAGCAATCTAATAAATAATGTAAATAAACATCCTAATAAATAATGTACATAAACAGTCAAATAATAATTTAAATAAGCAATCTAATAAAAAATGTAAATAAACAGCCTAATAAGTAATGTAAATAAACAATCAAATAATAATTTAAATAAGCAATCTAATAAATAATGTAAATAAACAGCCTAATAAGTAATGTAAATAAACAGTCAAATAATAATTTAAATAAGCAATCTAATAAATAATGTAAATAAACAGCCTAATAAGTAATGTCAAATAATAATTTAAATAAGTAATCTAATAAATAATGTAAATAAACAGCCTAATAAATAATGTACATAAACAGTCAAATAATAATTTAAATAAGCCATCTAATAAAAAATGTAAATAAACAGCCTAATAAGTAATGTAAATAAACAATCAAATAATAATTTAAATAAGCAATCTAATAAATAATGTAAATAAACAGCCTAATAAGTAATGTAAATAAACAGTCAAATAATAATTTAAATAAGCATTCTAATAAATAATGTAAATAAACAGCCTAATAAATAATGTAAATAAACAGCCTAATAAGTAATGTAAATAAACAGTCAAATAATAATTTAAATAAGCAGTCTAATAAATAATGTAAATAACCAGCCCAATGAATAAATATCTGGAATCATGAAATATAATTTTTTTGCATTCCACAAAAAAGATCATGAAAGCTTATGAAAATAATTAACACTTGACATTACCAAAGCCATTTGCTTGAAGTTGTTAACGACAGATTTATCAGAGGTTATAATGGGATGATGAAACAACCAATTAAGTCTACATTTGATTTAGTTATCATCAGCTAGATATAATTATAAAACCATTAATCAGTGTGCAAGTTCACCATTAATGTTTATCATCATAATTAACATGAAATATTTTTAAGCAAGTTGTTAATGCTACTTAGACACAAGGGGCTACTAGGAGTGAAAGAGAAGGAAAAAAGTTTAAATGGAAGTAGAAACCCAATCCTAAACAGGAAACAAGGGAGAAACCTCTACTCCTGTTCAAGAAACCAAGTAGGAGTGTGAACCAGATGATAGGCAAACCTATCAACTCATATTGAGGAAAAGTAAACAATAAACAAAATTTCAGAGTTTAGGCAGTATAGGAAGTATAGATTTTAATTATAATTTAATAGGAACTTGAAACCCAATCCTAAATAGGATACAAGGAATAAACCGCCTATTCAAAACACCAGGTAGGAGTGTGAACCAGATGATAGGCAAACCTATCTACTCCTATTCATATACCTGGTGTAACATCAAAATTGTCCAAATCGTGTAATAGCATGCAATAATTGTCCATCCCACAAAATGTTTAATATCTAAAAAAAAAAAAAACACTAAACCAATTGAGTTTCTTTTTTCCAGGTTTTCAGATAAGACGTTTCACCATCTTGACACCATTTTCGTCAGAATCACTGAAAACTCCTTTGAGTTATTCAGCTAGAAAGAGAACAGGTTAAAATGGTTTTGTGTGTCAGACCCACTGTCTTCTCAAATGAGCAAAAATCAAAATAGATTGAATTTTCCTTAACCTTAACAACTCATAATATTAAAATTGTCTGCACTTATAAATGAAGCAAATTTCTTAGAAAGTTATTCTTAACATCACTTGACAATGAAATGAAACTCTGGATTTTAAGTTTAATTTTTATAATTAAATTTACAACTTTAGTTTCAGTTTTGAAACAGAAATTTCTGTGTCATGATGGAATCATATTTTTAAAAAAGAAAATAAATATAAATATTATATATGTAAAATATATATATATATATGTAATTATATATGGTTATCCAAATTTTTCTTTCTAACAATCATTATTAAATATGAAGTAGCATTGACTGGTGATAAGATGGCAGATTTTTATTATTTTATTTTTTCAATTTTTTCAAAATTGAAAATAAAAATGGAAATATTGTTTAAAACCAGAACCTCCTGAAGACTGGAAATTTTACCACAAAACTTCAAAGTTGGGATAAAATTGATATTTAAAAGTTAAGTAATCTTTTCATATAATATTATTAATGCTCTATTTTTTAATATTTTAATATTTTCAATATTGAGCACTATATATAAAAATATCTGTTTCTTAAATCTTATATATCTGTATATATATATATATATATATATATATATATATATATATAAATAGTTTTAGCATTTCCTACTATGTCAGAATGTGGAGGATAATGTAAGAACAAGTAAAAACGATAACGATGATGTAAAAATAAACAAGAACTGTGCATGAGTGTCTATTTGTATATGGTTTGTGCTACAGTTCAGTAAGTAGCCAGGAATAGGAGAATTTTTATTTGTATGTGTGTGTGTGTTGGGATAGTGGTTTATTGCTTTAATAATGATAATAATTATAACAATTCTGTTAATAATAATTATAATGATTCTGTTAATTATTTACATTATTCAGACTATTGTCCTCATCTTTGTCGCCATATTTGTTACAACGTTTCAGCCGTTGTACACTTTGGCCTTCTTCAGATGGTTGGAATGTCAAACTGAACCCTTTATTTCACTTACTGGAGTAGTCTGTTCTAGTTCCACATGCCATGTTTAATGGATGTCAGTTATCTCCTGTTAATTTCCCTCTGAAAGTTCACCATTGCCCTAACCAGGTATTGAACTCACACTCTTTGGATCCTGTCACTGGATCTAACTAACGCCTTTATCCACTGACTGAGTTAGATCCAATGACAGGACCCAAAGAGTGTGAGTTCAATACCCGGTTAAGGTCGTGGAGAACTTTCAGAAGGAAATTAACAGGAGATAACTGATAACTGACATTCGTTAAACATGGCATGTGGAACTAGAACAGTCTACTTCAGTGAGCAAAATAAAGGGTTCAGTTCGACATTCCAACCACCTGAAGAAGACCGAAGTGTACACCGGCCGAAATGTTGTAATAAATATGACAACAAAGATGAGGACAAAAGTCTGAATAATGTAAATAATGTACATAATACCTCATCTCAGAAATATAGACGGATTTTGTTAATAATAATTATAATGATTCTGTTAATAAAATGGCTGTTACATGTATGGGGATAGTCTTTAGCAAATGTGCCTTGTTAGAGTTTGTTCAGACATGGTTTGTATCTTTGAATAAATATATTTTCTTTATTTATCCATGTTTGGTCTGTGGTATTGTCTGAGCAAAGTGGAAAGACTTGTAATTTGGGGTGGGGAGCGTAAAAGTTGTGCAACACTCTAAATACTCACTCATATTCATTAAACATGGCACATAGAACTAGAACAGTCTCCTCTAGTGAGCGAAATAAAGGATTCAGTTCGACATTCCAACCACCTGAAGAAGGCCAGAGGATACAACAGCTGAAATAATAAATATGGCGTCAAAGATGAGGGCAATAGTCCGAATAATGTAAATAGTGTACATAATACCTCATCTCAGAAATATAGACAGATATATACTCCTATTAGCACGGAACATAACTGTCTACTTAATAATCCATAATCTCTGGCATGACCAAGCTGTGATATTTCTAATGTATATTGTTTGTAAAACAACAAGGAAATTAACAATTAATTCAATTGATTTTATCAGTGTTCTTATCAAATGTCGATTATAATTTTCTAAATTCTCAAAATGCTTGCCTGAAATGAAATATTAGAACAGTTTTAGTTTGGATCATTGAAAAATTTTCGGATGATTTCAATTTTTCTCTTCATTTCATGTCCACTCGGAAATATCAAGAAATAGATAATCAATGAAGTGTTGTGTATTGATCCAGAGATTGCTAGAAAAGATGATTATATTGATAATGCTGGACACATTTTATGCAACTATGATAATAATTTAAAAAGCAAAATTGTAACCACATTGATGAAATGAAACCAATGGCCATCAGGTGTTATAGAGTTCTGTTGTTTGGCATATAATTATTGACCAGTTGCCCAGGGGACAAAATAGGGTTAATGTAACCATGACAACTTAAACAAACAAGCAGCACTGATTCCAAATGAGAAACAACAAATAAACAAGCTTGATTGTTGCATGGCTATAATTAGCTTTCTTGCGAGGAATTCTTATATACGACCAAAGCGGATGGATTTCATATTTATCTTTTGACCTTCCTCACATTGTTTCACT